>OX596073.1:24261005-24761005 GCA_951394005.1 Protophormia terraenovae | reverse complement strand
TCTCCACACAATAATTTGTGGAAAAGTATAACTTAATTGAGGTGTTTTTCTGCCACCCTAAATATGAGGTGTATTTTGATTTGGAGTCTTTAGAGTCATTAAAGTTTACTAAACAAATTCTTTAAAATTATTTAGAATTTTTTAAATTTATGGAAATTTCCATGTTTACGTTATTGTCTTTTTTTAGGTTTTATAAATAGCAAAAAGTCGATTCTCTTCTTCCTACACCTCACAAACAATTATTTTCATAACAATTATAAATCAATATACATACAATTATTTATTTCCCTGTCATTAACAAATGTATTGATTTTTTTGTTTAAATATAATAAATATAATATTGCAATGGTAATAATTTATTACTCATACATTTTTCAAAGAATTCTGCAATAATTTTCGATGTTTTTTTTTGTTTTCCTTTTAATTAGTATTGTTTTCTTTTATTTATTTATAACGAATCATTTAATAAAATTAAACAGAATATTAATAAATTTTGCAATATTGATGACAGACCTTATACAATTTGGGGATTTATTTGGAATTGCAAAATAATTAAAAAAAAAATCTATTATTGCGTTTATACGCACCACTTACTTGCAATTAAAAATATAATTTTGCCGTATAAACAGTGGGTTAATATTTTATTTGCGAGTTAGTAACTCATAAAAACTAATCGTGATTAGTGCAACTAATTGCAAATAAAGCGTACAGTGTTTGTGATTTCCTTTGCGTTTACAGAATTATCGATGGCAATAGTTGTATTTTTTCCATCTGGCACAACAAAAAAGAAAATATATTTCTTTCTACAATTTGCGTCAGTTAATTATTTTTAAGTCAATTTTATTTGCATTTTTAAATTACTATTTTTAACTACCTATCCAATTATTTTTTTTCATTTAATGAATAAAATTTTAAATTAGTCGGTATACGCATATTGCATCTTCTCTTATGTATTTCGAATACCGGCAGTTTCAATAAGTTTCATGTGGTCAACAATTTTAATAAACAACTCCTGTATCCGACATTCATTAGAATACGACAGAAGGATGGGTAGATTTCAAAGTTTCCTAACTTCGTTAATACCTTTCCATATTTTATCGTTGACGCCTCGAAATAAGATTTCTAATTTTAAACGAAAAGTAGTTTAAATTTCGTGGTAATTTTTCGAATTTTAAATGAAATACGAAAATTTTTTACGATTGACACCTAACTCGTCGCTAAAGCTCCAGTTAAGATCCAGTTGACACCACCACATTCACAAAATATCGGTTGAGAGTCAATTTCTAACATGCTTGTGGCTAAGTGGTTATCGTTGAAGACTATAAAACGTAAGATAAATCAGACGAACGTGGGTTCGATTCGCGGTGCCATCGACATTGACGAAAAATTATAAAATAAAAATAAATTAATTGACACCGAACATGTCCTCCTGTGACCTGTCCCAAGGTGCTAATTAGCCAATGACAACCTTAAGTAAAAGTGACAGGTTCCTCTCATATCAAGTTCCAGAATTGGACCCGGTCACAAGCCCTGGGAGCCTGTCACCTGACTAATTTTGAACTAGTTTTGTTCTCTTTCCTCTAGGGATCATTCGAAAAACTTTCTACTTTTATAGCTCTATCGGAGAAAAAATTTCACTGCCATTAGGAAATGTATGACATACATAAATCCTTTTTCTATTTTAAAAATGTATGTGGAAGTCATATAGAAACATACAGTTAGGGACAAAACTATTTGTACACCTCATGCATTTCCTATATCTTCAATAATTTATAAAGAATAAAAAATTATTATATGTAGTTTTAATTCAGGTCCATTTTTATTGAATTATTTGATAAAAAATAAATTAATATATGTATAACACATTGTTAAAAAAAAGCACAATTTAAGTAAAAATCATTGGGACAAAAGTATTTGTACATCAGTACTTTGTACAATTATTTGTACGTTGGACTCTTGTATGATGATTTTTTTTAAATACTGTTATATTTTCTTCGTTAATCGAGTTTTATTTTACAAAATAAGAAGTTGGTTTTAACGTTTTGAATAATAAGCACATCAAAAATGGGAAAGCGAAAAGAGTTGAGTTTGGATATTAAAAATTTAATTATTGATGAACATAAAAGAGGAAAATCTCTCCGGAATATAAGTAATTTAGTAAATTTGCAACATTCCACAGTACAATACATTGTAAACAATTATAAAAACAGCGGATCTGTTGAAAATGTGCCAAGAACTGGACGGCCAAAAAAGGTTTCCAGACGGGAAGCAAACTTGGTGATAAAAGAAGTGGCAAGAAATCCAATAGTAACTCGGGCAAAATTAGCGGAACAAATCGCAAATACTACCGGAACAATTGTTCATCCAAAAACAGTAGGGAGGATCTTACATTCTTCGGGATATGCAAGTAGAATTCCCCGCAAGAAACCGCTAATTAGTAAAAAAAACAGCATTTGCGTTTAGAGTTTGCCAAACGATACATTGATAAAGACGAAGAATTTTGGAATAGGGTTTTGTTTACTGATGAAACCAAAGTCAATCTTTTCGGAAATGATAGCAGGGGAAAAGTGTGGCGCAAAAAAAATACAGCGTTAGATGTTAACAATTTGACCCCAACAGTGAAACATGGTGGGGGAAGTGTTATGGTATGGGGGGCAATAGCAGCCAGTGGGGTAGGGAAAATGGTATTTATAGATGGTGTAATGGACCAGCATCAATATAAACGTATATTGGAAGACAATTTGAAGGATTCCGTAGATGGTTTGGGTCTTGGCCAAAGTTGGATATTCCAACAGGACAATGACCCAAAACATACAGCGCGTTCAGTGAAGGAGTGGTTGCTTTACCATGCACCAAGACAACTTAATTCTCCTCCCCAATCACCTGACTTAAACCCCATCGAGCACTGTTGGGATATTTTGAAACGCAAAGTCGCTACAAAGCACGTCCGAAGCAGGGATGAACTTAAAATTGCTTTGGAGGAAGCCTGGAAGGAAATATCTCCAGATGAAACGAGAAATTTGGTCCGATCGATGCCCAGAAGATTACAGGACGTGATAGATGCAAAAGGAGGACCCACAAAATATTAAATTTTTCCAATATAAGTATTATAAGTAGGTGTAGATTATATGTACAAATACTTTTGTCCCAATGAATTTTCATTATTTTGTATTTTTTTAAATAATGTGTTGGATATTAATTTTGTTTTTATAACTTAATTAAATAAAAATATATTAAAAATAATACTGCATACGACAATTTTAAATTCTTTATAAACTATTGAAGGTATACGAAATATATGAAGTGTACAAATAGTTTTGTCCCTAACTGTAGATACATTTGAACATCGAATGGCCCCTTTAGATATTCGTAAATATCAGTGCTGCCGATTTAGTCATATCATAAAGTGTAAAATATTTTATTAATTGTATTTTAATAATTGAAATCTTGCTGGACCAAAAAGATTAATACTTTTCATAAGGATTTAGGGTCTCTGAATTAAAAAATCGTGTTGATAAGTCATTATAGATATTTTATTTTGTTACAATAGTCACAACATTTTTAATGGATAATATTATGCATAAAAATTGGCAATAAAAAAAGTTTGACGAAGTATATTGCGATTTTAAATGACGCATTCTTTATTTATTGTTAATGATAGCGTTTGCAAAATAGATTGCAATTTGTTTGGTTTTCATTATAATGGTTTCAAGGATAGACAAATTTTCTACTCAAGGGGATAACAACTTCAATGAGATGTGAGTAGTTTTTTCGTTGTATTTCTTTGTTTTAAGTATAACAAACATTTATAATCCAAATGAATTCTAAATCGTTGTGAGTAATTAAGCCGGTACTCATTTTTATATCCTTAGGTCTCATTATATTTATGTACTTATATGCATGCGTTAGTCTGTTGAAATCCGAAATTAATATTTATTGTCAACAAAAAAAAAAAAAAAAAAAAATTTGTTCAATAAAATTGTTAATAGATAGTGCTGCCGGATAGGGGGATTAATTGTTCTCCGAATTGGGGATTTAAATATTCGTTTGGGGAAAGATTTACGTGGGAGAAATTTGTGAAAATATGGGAATATATTTTTAATTAATTAAAAATCAAAACACGGTATTAATAGGTACTAGGCCTCCAATCCACTTTTTTTTAATTGACTTTAGTTTTAGCGATTTGTAAAATTAAGGAGGTTGCACTATATATTGAAGCATATTTCGAAAACTACTTGTCTGATTTTATTCAAAAAGGTATACAAAAATTCTAATTACAATTATCTTCTAGTATTTTTTACATTACTTTTTAATTGACTCTAGTTATCGTAATAAATTGGGATTTGTCAAAGTAAACAGATTGCACTGTATATTGAAGTATATTCCGAAAACAACTTGTCTGATTTTCTGTTGGTTTTTAAGGAAATATCTGATCTTTTCCTCAATTCAATTCCAATTAGAGGCTTTATTGAGTTTTGGACACTTTTTTGCTGGAATAAGTCCACTTATTTCTAAACTCCGCTTCATTTTAAGCTGAGCTTTAAATGTTCTTTGAATTAAATTTCAATTGCACGGAGTTCCGGACTATTTGATGGATTATCCTCTTTCTGCACCAACACTAACAATTTCTTTATTTTCACTCCATTACACAGTAGGGCGGAATCGATTTTTTTTGGAAATAAATCTATAACTTCTGATTGGCTGTTTGGATAGTATAGGCGTAGCAGTGGAGTGTACAATGTTAAGTTTAGAAGGAGGACTGAACAGATCCCTCAGGGGCGGAGGCAAAGAGGCTCAAAGTTGGGTACCTCCGACATAAAAATTTTTTAATCGCATGCCAAATTTTTGTTTGTGGCCCGATTTCGAATATTTTTATACATTATTATAGGCACAGACCTGCAAAAAAACATGCTTGCATGTCCTTTTTATCTCTTATAGTTTTTGAGTTATTTGCATTTGAATTTTTAAGTACCTCAATTTTGCATGTTCTTGGTCCCGATTTTTTCATATATATCCTAGTATTTCCGACCGATTTTATTAGTTTTTTCTTTAGATAATTAAAGAATTGAGTCGATATCTTTACCGAGTCCAAAAATAAAAGATTTGGAATTTGAAAATTGCAAAAAATACGACTTTTTGTGTTTTTTTGACCGAAAAAGTATGTACACTCTTTTTTCTCTAAAATAACATTTTTCTTTGAAAACATATAATAATTTTATACTTTTGTAGATTTATCTTCACAGAGATAAGTTTAAAATAAAAAACAAGCCCAATAACTCAAGTGGTCAAAGTACACATCCTCGAGAATTTGACCCATTTTATATGAAAGTTTTGACTTTAGTCTATATTTTCTCAAATCCCAAAGCACGAATTGGCAAACGAAATGCAGTTTAAGAATTTATAATATGTTGTTAAAAGTTTTCAATCAAAATCTACAAGATTTCGGAAAACTGTGGATTTTGTAGTCGAAAATGTGAAAAAAAACATTTTTTGGGATTTTCGGCGTTTTTTTGGGAATTGTGGGATTTCTTTTATAAAAATCTTAAAGTTTTTTCACTTTCTCAATTTATATAATAAAGTCTACATTCATCGAAAATTTTGTTAAGATTTCTTTAATAACAAAAATTTTATTACAGATAAAACATTTATAGTTTCACAAAAAAGAAAAAAAAATAATAATTTTTTACAAAAATATTATTTAAATTGCAAAAATCAGATAAAATACAAACTCAACTTTTTTCATTTAAATTACATTGCCTAGCTGACATAATTCTTCGTTATACAGAAACAGAAAACAATATTTTTTATAGAACCGAAACTATGATACTTTAAAGGTTTATAAGTTAACAGAATTATTTATTTTTCACCATATCAAAAGTTATAAGCCCAAGTGCATGCACGAAATTTTTCGTGTGCAGTCCTTATTACATTCAAAACAAAAATGTACCATTTAAAATATTGAAAAAACAATTTCCTTTTTTAAGGTAAAAAAGAGTGCTTTAGAGGGTAATATTTTTCTTCAAAATATAGCAAAATATTATTTTACTTAGAAAGTACGCCCTTTAAAATTAAAAGGTGTTACAAAGCTATAAATTAACAAAGAAACTTTGAAAAATGTTTTAGTAGTCATTATTTAAAATTCCAAAATTTTAAAGAGTTTTGTAATCTTATACATTTTCTTTAATAACATTTAATTAAATGCTTAATTATGGCCTTAAAACTCATAAAATTTATTTTTATAGCCTTAAGTTTTGTCTGTCTATCGTCACTTTAAATTTTCAAGTATTTGGTTATAACACAAGCGTTCTTCAGTCATACTTACTTTACTGACTTCAAATGTCCTCACTTTGTTATTGTTATTTATTTTTTTTTTATCATTATAGTTCTTATTATATATTTTTTCTTTTAATTGTTGTTGCATTAGTTTTTATTTTCATCATTTCAAAACTGACTATAAGACATTAAAAAATATAAGTATGAAACAAAATTGATAAGAACGTGTTGTAAAATTCTTGACGTTTATTTATTTTATACTTTTCTACATGTAGATCTGTTTGTTTAACAAGCAATCAAAAAAAGTATGTCTTTACCACTCACTCTTCTTACTGCCCCTCGTATGTAGAGTTTTCACTCGTTAAAATGTCACCAGTTAGTTAGCTCTGCTGTACCATGTGTTTTTATTTGTAACATCTTGATAAATTTTTGTTTTATTTACATTTTTTCAAAACAAATGTTGTGCCACAAATATATCATATGAAGTATTTGACTGAGATTTATTTTTCTTTATATTTTTATAAGGGAAAAACATAAATATAGTTAAATATAGTTTGTATTATTAATATAAAAGATACACACGTACATTCATGTCATATGTTTGAAGTATAATTTTCAAAATAAATTTAAGTAAAACTTTGTAGTTTTAACAATTAAATTTCCACTACAATTGTTGCAATCTGTGTCGTTTAATGTTAATTTTAAAATCAGGAACCTGAAATATTTACCACTAATATATGGTTATAAATTGAAATTCTAGGTCCATTATTGAAACAGTATAGGGATAACTTATACATACATATAAAAGAAACCTAAAGTATTTTAGAAATAAGAAATTTTATACTATATACATATAAAGCATATTTCAAATAGGCCCATTTTTGTATATTCAAATTTATATTAATCAAAAATTTAAAATTTAAAATTTAAGATTGTAGATAACCTGAATGCGAAGAAAATCACACTAAATGCAATATAAGTAATGAATCCAAATTTTCTGATATATTTAGAATATTTCTTTAAACAATTGTAAAGACACTTATGAATGAAGTACGATTTATTTGCACTTAATATTCCAAATAAGTAATAAAACACTTTTTTATTTTTGATTTTCAGATTTATTTAAATTACATAATAAAATTTTTCATAATTTTTTTTTTTTTTTAGTTTGCCAAACAAAATGCCGATATTTCTATTGCTTTTTTGTTATTTTCAATGTTTAAAACTCCAATTACAAATATAAACTGTTGGCGGTGATTAGATACCCAAACCAAAGTTAAGAAATGAAAAATTGAAATTCAAATTATTATCGCTTATTATCTTAGGAGTGAACCATTATCAGTTCAAACAAACTGATACAAAACGTTACAGAGAGATACAGTACAACAAAATTCATAAAGTAAAACGAACAAACCAACATACTCGTACTATATTAAATACTCGTACAGCTGATATCCTACGAAAATGAAAATGGGGAAATGGTAAAAATAAAATTGATAGCAAATCTTCATTATCTTATAAATATTGCTAAAAAAAAAATACCGAAGATTAGATATTTTTATCTAGCTGGGTCAGTGGGTTTCCCCCGACAATAAAAGCAATTTTTTTGCTTTTACAGTGAGGGAAGAATATGTAAAGTTATTAAATAAGTGATCAAAAAATTATAAAAGTATATATTAATTTATCGATAACATTAATGTCGTATAGAAAATTTATCGAAAACATTAAATTTATTTAGAATATTGATCTATAACCACAATTTTCTATAGAAAATTTAACGATAACCGTAATTTTCTATAGAAAATTTAACAATAACATTAATTTTATATAGAAAATTTAACGATAACAATAAATTTTTATAAAAAATTTATCGACAACAAAAATTCTTTAAAGAAAATCTATCGATAACAATAATTTTCTATAAAAAATCCATCGATAACAATAATTTTCATTAGAAAATTCACCGATAAAAATAATCTTTAATAGAAAATTTATCGATAACAATAACTTTCCATAGAAAATTGATCGATAACAACAATTTTCCATAGAAAGTTGATCGATAACAATAATTTGTTTGTAGAAAATTGATAGATAACAATAATTTTTCATAGAAAACTTATCGACAACATTAATTATCTATAAAAAATTAATCGATAACATCAATTATCTATAAAAAATTTATCGATTACATTACTTTTCTATAGAAGATTTATCGATAACATTAATTTCCTACAGAAAATGTATCAATTAAATTAATTTCATATAGAAAATGTATCGACAACATTATTTTTCTATAGAAAATCTATAGGCAACATTAACTTAATTAATTTATCGATAACATTTTTTTTCGATAACATTAATTTTCTATAGAAAATTTAACGATAACATTAATTTTATGTAGAAAATTTATCGATAACATTAATTTCATATAGAAAATTTGTCGATAACATTAATTTTATATAGAACATTTATCGATAACAATAATTTTCTATAGAAAATCTATCGATAGCATTAATTTTATGTCGAAAATCTATCGATAATATTAATTTTATATAGAAAATTTATCGATAACATTAAATTTATTAAGAATATTGATCGATAACCATAATTTTCTATAAAAAACTTATCGATAACAATAATTTTCATTAGAAAACTCACCGATAACATTAATTTTCATTAGAAAACTCACCGATAACAATAATTTTTTATGGAAAATTTATCGATAACAATAATTTTCTATAGAAAATCTATCGATAGCATTAAATTTCTATAGAAAATTTATCGATAGCATTAAATTTCTATTGAAGATTTATCGATAAAAATAATTTTCTGTAGAAAATTTATCGATAACAATAATTTTCTATAGAAAATCTATTGATAGCATTAAATTTCTATTGAAAATCTATCGATAACATACATTTTCTACTGAAGATTAATCGATCATTAATTTTCTATAGGAAATTTATCGATAACACTAATATTGAAAAGAAACTGCATATCCAATTACAATTGTCCATGTAATAATCAAAAGTGTTTAAAAAATTTAAATTGTATTGTCTCTCACTGTAGTTACATTCCAATGTTTGGGGAATACCAACATTTTACATTTATTTGCTGGAGACAACGATATTAATTCTTAAATTTAAAAGAACGCGATACCAAAAATTATCACACTGAAAGAACGTCATCATTAAGCAAATATTAAAGAAAATGCAGATTGGGAATATAGAGCTTCCTAACCCTTATAAATGGATAATATACAACTATACATTCGTATTTGTTTACTAAACCAGATATTGGTAATGTATGTGGGTTATCAGTTAAATTTATTTTTTTTTTGTTCGAGAAAGTTGTATTTAAACTTTGAATTTGAGATAAAATGGCTTATGACTTCTTAAGATATGAAAAAAACTACCACCTCCACCTGTGTGGCAGTCTTACTTATACTAGACTAGATATTTATTTACTTTTTTTTTTTGAAATTATCACTTTTGGCTGGTATCTTCCTTGGAGTAGGTTAAGGAAGCCGGTGTGATATTGATATCAGCAACGACAATAACAACAACAACAACAATAAGAACAAGAAAATAGTGGGGGCTTGTTGTAGGCGAAATCTCTGAAATGATACGTTAACTTATCTAGTGCCACTATCTATTCTCAGATATCGGATATGTTGGTATTCAACATTACGTTATGGGGCACGATAGGAAAAATGAAAAATAAAATAAAAAATTTACTTTGTTGATAGGAAATATCAGTTGAAATACTCGCACAATTAGCACAGAGTGATATTTTTTATTTTACTAGAATTCAATTTTATTTAAGGCAAACAAAATTCCATTTTCAACATAATCAAAATATGAACTTTAGTTTAGAAAAAGTTGACGGTGAATTGTGAACGCATAAAAATTGTCGAGAAATTAAAATTTTGCAAAATATAAAGAAAAATTGTTAAAGACTTTATTATTATGTGAAAAGATAGAATTCAAAGACTATGTGCAATTTTTAATATTAAAAAGGAAAAATAAAAAATAATAAAAATACTCGTAAATAAAACAATTGATTTTTATCAATTCTTAGAAAGCTTTTCAATTTCTTAAAATGACTACAAGTTAACAAAAAAAAAAAAAAAATAAAGAATCGTTATAAAAAATCGAATTTAAGTGTTTTCAACATCAAAATTGTGTACAATGTCCAGTGTAGAATAAAAAAAAGTTAAAAAAGTCTTTTGTTGTTTTTGTTAACTTGCCATAAATTGTTTTATATATATAAAAAATATATTATTTTGTTTTTCATTAAAATTTATCACAACTTAACGATCAGTTATAATTTTTATTGAAGTTGCTTGTGTTGCAATTGAAAGAAATAAATTCTTTATTATTTTTCAATTTCAACCATTTTTTTCTTTTAACGGAATGAAGTGTTTGTTTGTGTGTATGTATGCAATATAAAATCATAACGATTGATCGGTATTAACCCTTAAATGGCTAGTGTCTTGTATTAAATAAATTTTTATAGACAATTTATTGCTATTAATTTTCTATAAAAAAATTTTTCGATAACGTTAATTTTGTATAGACAATTTTTCTTTAACTATTATTTTCTCTAGAAAATATAACGATATCTATAATTTTTCTATAGAAAATTTAACGATAACTGTTATTTTCTATGGAAAATTTATTTATAACTAATAAATATTATCGATAACTATACTTTTCTCTGGAAAACTTATCGAAAGCATTAATTTTCTATAGAAAATTTATCGAAAACTATAATTTTCTATAGAAAATTTATCGAAAACTATAATTTTCTATAGAAAATTTATCGATAACTATAATTTTCTATAGAAAATTTATCGATAACTATAATTTTCTAAGGAAAATTTATCGAAAGCTATAATTTTCTATAGAAAATTTATCAATAACTATAATTATTTAGAAAAAATTTATCGATAACTATAATTTTCTATAGAAAATTTATCGATAGCAGTAATTGTCCATAGAAAATGTATCGATAACAGTAATTTTCTATAGAAAATTTATCGATAACTACAATTTTCTATAGAAAATTTATAGATAACAGTAATTTTCTATAGAAAATTTATCGATAACTACAATTTTCTATAGAAAATTTATCGATAACTACAATTTTCTATAGAAAATTTATAGATAAGAGTCATTTTCTATAGAAAATTTATCGACAACTATAATTTTCTATAGAAAATTTATCGATAGCTATAATTTTCTATAGAAAATTTATAGATAACAGTAATTTTCTATAGAAAATTTATCGATAACTATAATTTTCTATAGAAAATTTATCGATAACTATAATATTCTATAGATAATTTACCGATAAGAGTAATTTTCTACAAAAAATTTATCGTGAAGAGTAACTTTCTGTAGAAAATTTTTCGATAACTATAATTTACTACAGAACATTTTTCGATAACTATAATTTTCTATAGAAAATTGATCAATAACTATAATTGTATATAGACAATTTTTCGATAAATATAATTTTGCATAGAAAATTTATCGATAACTGTAATTTTCTATACACAATTTTTCGATAACTAATGTTTTATAAAAAAAATGTTCGATAACTTTAAATTGCGACGGAACATTTTTCGATAACTTTAATTTTCTATAGAACATGTTTGAATATTTCTAACTCTGTAACAAATTTTTCGATAACTTAATGTTCTGTAGAAATTTGTTTATAACTTTAATTTTATATAGAAAATTGATCGATATCTTTAATCTTCTGTAGACAAATTATCGATAGATATAATTTTCTATTAAAAATTGATCGATAACTATAATTTTCTATGGAAAATTGATCGATAACTATAATTTTCCTTGGAAAGTAATTGATAACTATAATTTTCTATTGACAATTTTTTGATAACTAATTTTTTACAAAAATTGTCTGTAACTTTAATTTTCGATACAAAAATTTCCGATATTATTAACTGTACAAAGTTTTCGATAACTTTAATTTTCTGTAGAAATTTTTTTGATAACATTATTTTTCTATTGAAAATTTTTTTATCTATGTATATCAAACTGATCACAATTTTTTTAGGCAAAATTTATCGATAACATATATTTTCTACAGAAAACTTTTCGATACATAGAAAATTTCTCCATAACAAAATTTTTTTTTTTTTTCTTGTGAAGAAGAAAATTGTTTATTATATTTTTCTGTTCATGCATTTTGTACACTTTAGGACATTTAAGGGTTAATAGTTTTATGTTATTTATTAAATATTATATTTAACAACATGGCTGGCTACTTTATGGCGCAGAAAAATAAAAAAATAACGAAATGAAAAAAAAGAGAAATAAATTAAACAAAAGAACTTTTTAACAATTTTGTTGTCATGTGATTGACATTTGTGTCGAAATGTTTGTACATTTTGTTTCGTTATTAAAATGACAAACGAAAAAAAAAAAAAAAAAATGGAAGTCTTGCCAATCAATTATGATTGGTTTCATTAACATGAAATTGCCCAAGAACACTAACCAGGAAAAAAATCAAGTAATGTCTATGAGTCATAAACTCATCAAAAGGTAATTTTGTTGATAATTATTTTGTATTCATAATTATTAACAAATTATAAAAAAATATTGTATTTTCAATTATGTACATATGTATATTTAATTGCACTTAAAAAGTATTATTTTTGCACACTCAATTTGAATTAATCACTTAGCTACATGATTTTATTTTAAAAATTAACTATTTTCAAATACAATTTTTCTTAAAGAAAACTATTTTCTTTACTGCTGTAAAAAAAGTAAAAACTAAAATATATAATCTTCTCTTAAAAATTATACTATCTAAAACAATAAACGTAAATGTTTGCCATTATTTTTTATTACCAGTATGTATTATTTTTGCTATTTAACATACATACAAACATAGTATGTAGTTTTTGTTACTGTATAGCTATTTGCTAATATTACAGTGGCTAACTAATGATACATTAGCTTAATGTCTAATGTGCTTAGATACCCGCAAATAGTAGTCATTTATTAACTTCAACAGATACTGTGTTTACTGGTACAGAGGTAAATCTAGTAACTATATGCAGCGTAGATCGTGTGTTTTTTTATGAGAAATATCTTAAATGCAAACTATACTTTTGTAAATAAAATATAAATAATTTTTGATTAATAAAACGGTTGCTGTTCGAATAAGCAAAGCATATTGATCATATTCATATGTATGTATAAAATAAGAAGATGTATAGAGAAAAAATAAGTTATGGGATATACAAAAACTTGGGAAGAGTTTGCTACTAAAAGGTAAATATATAGTTAGGCGTATTTGGGACAATTGCTATTGGTAGCTGAAAGTAGATCCATAGTCAAAATCTTTCAAGGGGTAAATGCACGATCTCGGAGGTCATTAAAATTCGTATCTTCCCATGGTCTTTTGTTGAAAACTGACACATGATTGTGAAGTACTATATAAGTATATACAAACCAATATTCCGGCACTACTAAAATAGCAATTTTAACTCAAGTGCGTCGAATAGGTATTAGAATTTCAAATTTTATAGTTTTATGTTTAAAATATTATGTAGTGTGAATTAAAGCCTTTCAAAATTTATATGGTCTTTAACAGAAAAACGTGTAAAGTATACAATCAAAATTGAAAACTTAAAACCCACCATAAAATCACATTGCAATTTAATAACACAAATTAATCATACTAATGTTAAATACTTGTACACGACTAACTATGCGATGTTGTTCTCTAAACATTTCCGCAATCTTAATACATTTTAAGATCAAGAAAAGTTCTTTATGCTGCATGAACATAGAAATATATATGTTGCACTAAAACCAAATGCAACTAGACATGATTTATGGTAGCTGATGTATGTTTGCAATTAATATTATCTCAAATATATTCACGTGCAACACATGGTGGCATGGACATTTTGTTTTCATAAAAGAGTAGAATTTCATATAGGATTTTTTGTAAAAAAAAATTATTTGTTGTGTTCATAATTTTTCCCCCATTTTTGTTTACGAAAACTTTTATTAATTGCATATGAAGGAGGGAGTAAGGAGGGTAATTTGAAAACAAAGTCATAAAATATATTTATTATGTTTCAAAGTAATGCAAGTCGGCCATAATTATTAAAGCAGAAAAAATAAATACAAAAATAAAATTATTATTTTTTTTAATATACAAGTACAAGTTTTATAAATTATATGGTTTTTTTTCCATAAATTACGGCCAACAGGTTAAATTAATAATAGCAGAACTCCATTTACTTTCACCATTATATTTTTGTTTTATTATAATTTTTTTTTTTTTTTTTGGGTTAATAATATTTTTTTTTTTTTTGTTTGTAAAATCCCACCCTAATGTTAATGGCAAATAAACATTATGATTTTGATTTGTTAGTTTGTTTTTATTTCTCTATATTTTTTTTTTTTTACAAAACCCACCCTGTTATGTTTGTATTTATACATCATTATTAAGCGTATGTATGTATATGTCTTATGGTTTTTTTTCTATTACCAAAATGTTGGTGAAGTTTTTCTGTTAAAATAAAAATTTAAAATTTAAGACTCCCTGACTATTCCAATAAAAAAAAATGGGTGCGTGTTTTTGAACTTTGAATATTATAGGGTTACGTATATGAAAAAATATGTGATATCTGGTTATATATATGTACAATGTACATATGTATTTGTTTAATAATGGCTTGAGATATTATTAAATAGCATAATCAAGCTTCATAGAATTCTATGATAAATTTTTTTTTATATTCATAGTAGAGTATAAACTATTTGTTGCTAAATAATATGCCCGAAGTTTTTTCTTTTCTTTTAATTTACGATTGTAACATAACCCTGTAAGCTCATTAAAATTGTATACTATCAGGAAGATATTTATTTATAACGAGCGTAACCCGGTGCGCTTCGCTACCCCCTAATAGGGAATATAAAACAATTGCTACTGTTTAGGGGTTTTAAAAAGTGGGCGTAAAATATGGGCGTGAACCCAGTTCTTACATAGCCTTAAACGACCACCGTTACTGGTGCTATCTGTGTGTTAAATTTCTTAAAAATCGGTACAGGCGTTTGAGAGTTATAAAAAGTGGGCGTGGCATACAACCCAGTTCATACATAGCCTATAATGTCCAGCGGTAATGGTACTATCTGTGTGTCAAATTTGGTGAACATAGGTGTAACAGTTTAAGAGTTTTAAAAAGTGGGCGTAAAATGTGGGCGTGGCATCCAACCAAGTTTATACATAGCCTATAATGACCACCGGAAATGATACTATCTGTGTGTCAAATTTCGTGAAAATCGGTACAACCATTTAAGAGTTATAAAAAGTGGGCGTAAAATGTGGGCGTGGCATCCAACACAGTTCATACATAGCCTATAATGATCAGTGGCCCTGATACTATCTGTGTGTCAAATTTCGTGAAAATCGGTGCAACCGTTTGGAAGTTATAAAAAGTGGGCGTAAAATGTGGGCGTGGCATCCAATCCAGTTCGTACATAGCCTATAATGATGAGCGGCACTAATACTATCTGTGTGTCAAATTTCGTGAAAATCGATCCAACCGTTTGGAAGTTATAAAAAGTGGGCGTAAAATAAGGGCGTGTCATCCAATCGAAATCTTACATAGCCTATAATGATCAGCGGCACTGATACTATCTGTGTGTCAAATTTCGTGAAAATCGGTCCAACCGTTTGGAAGTTATAAAAAGTGGGCGTAAAATGTGGGCGTGGCATCCAATCGAAATCTTATATAGCCTATAACCACCTCTGGCATTGGTATTATCTGTGTGTCAAATTTCGTGAAAATCGGTTCAGTCGTTTAGACGTGATTGACGCACAAACAAACAAACAAACAAACTTACACCTCATTTTTATAATATATATTAGGATTTGTGCAACAAAAGATGTTTACATATCTATATCTATGTATATTTTTAAAATGGAAGTTAATTTTAAACTTATTTCATTACTTTTTGAAATTATTTCATTTGTATTTATTTTATTTTCTTTAATAATCATTATGAAATATGTAAGTAAGTTCTAAAATTTGGGTTTTATTTCATTTTGATTTTTTAAATAATTTCATTTTTAATAATTCCTACTTTTTTTTCATTAAAAATATTTTGCAATTAGTATTTCAAAACGACATTAAGTTAAGAAAAAAGAGGATATTTAAATATCCCAAAGCCATTCTGGTTATGCGTGTATAACTGTATTGGTATGTTGAGCGCTCTCAGGGAAAGTTTCTCCTAACTAAAAACCTTATCGGTTTGGTTAAGTTAAAAATTGTTTCTCAGAGATTTCCAATTGATGTCCTTAAGATCTTACAGATTTGTTACATTATCTTATGTCAATGATTATATTTGCCCCTAATATAATCATTGACATAGGTAGTGTTCAACGTCTAGTCCACCTTCTTCTTCGCACTTCATCTCTTGCCTATTTCTACAGTTCAGTTTTGAACTTTTGGAAAGTTTTTGCGTTTTCCAGTGTGATGTTATTCAAGCTTGCACTCATCTTGAATAGCTTATTAACTATTTCGTTTACGACAATACCATGATATCCTGGAACATATATTATCTCAAATTTTTTTCATAACCGAGGTAGGAGTTTATTTCGAGACGTGAGTTTGTGATTTATCTGAGTTTTCATAACCACTGAATTGTCTGTATAAATACAATTAAGAGCTTTATTATCTACTTTTTTCAACGATTTAATATCCCGTAATCGTCTTAATCTAATGAAGCCATTTCCGTTAGGTCACCAATTCTAGAACCATACTTATTATATAAGTGGGTTCCGGAATTGTTCTTATTATTTTCGGGATTGTGGTAATGCAGTTTGTATTCTCATATCTTACTTGGATTCTATCACACTCCTCCATGGTGATATTTGCTATTGGTATGATATTGACTATTTTTTGATGTAGAGACACATGCACACAAGCTGCCTCATATTTAATATCTATGTGGAACGGTAGTCTATTTTCAATAGTTTTGGTCGATATGCTTCTCATCGCGCCTCGAATGTATCCTGTATCCTTTTGATGAAGTTTTATATTAACTTTCTTCTCCAAAGACGTTCAATATACTAATGAAGCGTACATAGCCGGTTTCTTATCTTGGGGCTTATGCCCCATTTCACTGGTATTGCTCTTCTGCAAAATCTCAATTCTGCTCTCAATATGGCCTTTCTAGCCTCCAATAAGTACTACTCTAAGGTATTTGAACAATAAAATATTACAGGTCCTTTTCCAAAAAACAAGCTAGGGGGACGAAATCAGCGTTACCTTTGGGCGACTATAGTCGCCAATTGCCTTTTTTCCAACCACATACCCACTTTTTTAAATGGCGACCATTGTACATATATTAATTCCAACAAATAAATTAATTATTTTGAGATTGTTTCAAAGTTTAGTGATATAAAAAGCCGCAGAAAATGTTTAAATGAGATAAAACTATTAGAAACTATAATTAATAAAGTTTATATAGCTATTTAAAGGCTCCATTACTCTACCGTAAATGTAAATGTAGCGAATTTGCTGACACGTTTTGCTTATGAGAGTTATGTGTGTATGTGTACTAAAAAACGTAAATGTTACGTAGCAACCTAATCAAATTAGGTCGCTTTACGTTTTTACGTGACAGCTGTAACAGTAGTGTGGACAGCTTTTTATTTCAATATACAAAATCTGCGTAAAAAATCGATGTAATAGGTTTATAAATTGGACAATTATTTTTGCTGCTTTCTTCACTAAAAAATTGTTGAAATAATTTAAATAAGACGTAGAGTCGAATATTTAATTTAAAGTTCAAAATTTTTATCATAAAAGCACAAATTTCGTTTTGTATACAAATCGCTGAAATACAAACCAATAAATTTAGCGATTTTCAATTTGAATTTGATCCACTGGAAATATGTGTAATTGGCATCACCGATGTTCATGTGTACAAAACAACAACAAAGTATTGGCTACATTTACGTTTTTAGAGTAATCCACTTACGTTTCCTTTTACATTTACGTTTTTACATTTACATTTACGGTAGAGTAATGGAGCCTTAAATCATCATATGCTGAATCTTTTTGAATCGGATTGTATCCTACTTTATATTTTTACATTCCTCATGGCAGTTCCTCGGGGGAACATTTTATTTTTATAAATTATCACTAATGAAAAATAAATTATCCAATACAATAAAGTCAACACTTGTGAATCCATGCGTTCAGTCCTAAATTGGTTACACGGAGATTTGAAAGACTGGAGTCCGAGTGAGGACAAAAGTACAGAAGTTTAATCACTTTATTTTTGCAATAATAAAAATTGTTGTAAAATAATTATAAATAAATTATTATTTGTTTATAATAGAAATGAATTTAGTAGTTTTTCTAAATATACATTTTTGTTTTTGTTGTTATCATATAAACAAATTTTAAGCAATTTTTTTTTTGAGTTTTGATTTTCCCTTTTTTGGACACTTTTTAAAAATTCTTAACGGTAACGCTGGACGAAATTTGGCTCAAATATTTATCGTATATAAGATTTGTTTGGTATTGAAATCAGTTAATAAACAAAAACAGTTATGGGCTAAATATTAGAAACACAGGGTATACATTAGAGTGTCCCGAGGAAAAATCATTAGTCCCATACATTTTGGTAAAAAAAAGTTTCGATTTTTTAATCAAAATGGGTATCAAAAAATTCGTAATTTTATGCTGGTTATGGAAAAAAAAATGTTTAAAAGTCTTTCCCATGGGATTTTGTTTCGCTAGAAGACTTTTTAAGGCATTTTGATGAGCAATTTTTTGGAAAAATTTTGAAAATTATATATTATCAGCAGTACTTACTACAATTCAATTTTTAGGCATAAAGGGGAAAAAATTATAAAATTCTTATCCATTTTAACTAAATACACTAAAATGACGGTTTATGGACCAACATTTTTGCGAAACTTTTTTTTTTGTAATTGGCTAACCCATTTCAAGACAGAACTCAATACTATTTTTTGGATGAAATGTTCTAGACCCGTGAATTTCAATCGTGGTAGGAAACTAAAGATCCATTTTAAAATTTTTTTAATATTTTTCTCTTATTAAGCTAATCTTTACGCATCGTTTGAGGGGTCTTCCTACAAAATTTTTGTCTACGGAACACTCTAGTGTCCGTCGTAGCTTCATTTCATACTTTTCTGCTGATATCTTTTAAGCAAAAGCATCTGCGATAACGAAATTTTGTACAGATAGTTCGAGGGTCGATATAACTTTGGAAACTAAAAATGGGTGTAGGCCGCCTTCTTTACCGCTCACCTCCCATATAAGGTGAAATGTCAACGAAATTTTGTACAAATAGTTCAAATACCAATGTGAACTCGGAAAGAAAAATGGGCGTGGCCCGCCCACTTTACCGCCCACCTCCCATTTAACGTAAAATATAGATTCAGCCAAGTCGAATATAACATTCACGCTTGTATCCAATTAGGTCGAGATCTTTTTATGGGCGTGTCTAATATTTCGCCCTAAATAACCCGATTCTTCGAGTATATTTCACTATAACTCGATTTATATAAATTATACAACACTGTATTTCTACTTAATTGCAGGTATAAATGGGTATTTTCATTTAATTGTGAATAAAATCAATCATCGATTTTGATGATACATGCCTTATTAGCAGCATTACCAGCTTTAAGAACACTTTTTAAAAAGAATAAGAATATTAAATTTTGCATGAAAAAAATTGTTTGAAATAACTCCGAAACTATTGAACACATAAAAAATGAACTTTAATTGGCTTGAAGATATGTTTAGTCCGCATTTTTTGGTGTATCACTTATGTCAATCGTACACACAGTTCTTGTGAAAGTTATGGTGAAATATACTGGAGTAATGGCCTTATTGTTGGCGAAATATTAGATACGCCCACAAAAGAAAATCCAGACCTGATGGTAAAAACTGAAAGCAGATTCGTATTTAGCACATCAAAATTCATCAAGTCCAACAATTCGACTTTGGGGGAGGATTTTTATTAATTTTTGTGAAATTCCTCAAATTTACGTACAAAAAGCAGTAAAATTTAAATTATTATTTTTTTGTAAATTTTGTACTCCATGGCAGGGTTGTCAGTTTTTTTTGAGCCTCCGTCGCCAAATTGTTAATCAGAAATCGCCAAAAATCGCCAAAATTAAATTAAATTTGTTTTTTAAGAAAAACTAAAAAAAAACTAAAATGTTTTATGCTTAAAATTTCATATAATTTTTAAAATCTAAATTCAGCTTTAAAAAAGCCAATTATAATTGCAGTAGCTTATAATAAATAAATAAAAAATAATATTATAAATTTTAATTCACTTTTCTGACATTACTCCATTTTAGGTGAATAATTTTAAAAATGTATTATATTTTTTAACGGAAATTCTAACATTGTATGAGGTGTCGTACTTTTTTCATTATTTGAATTTTCTGGAAAATTGAGAATTAATTTTTTCGTTCCTTACAAAGCAGTTTGAATCTGGAAATAGTAAGAAGCGTTCTCCTTTCCATAAAATACATCGAATGACATCAATTTACCACAACAAATCTTAAGAACGTGTGGGATCAAAGGACTTTTAAATTTAAAAAATAAGTTTTTTTCTTTTTTTTTGCTGCAAAGGAGAGAGAGGATAACGGACTACTAAACTTATATATTACCTTTACCTCTCTCGCCTACAAAATCAAAACTGCGGTAAGACAAATTTCCGACTTTATTGTGATTTTCAGTATTGCACTAAATTGAATATAAAATTTTACTTTTTGTGCTGTAATTGTACTAAAATGTTAAGAACTTCTTCCGCCCAAAACTTTTCAACATTTTTGGATCAAAATATCTTTAGCTTGAGTTCTCAAAATTAATACCATCATTGTTTTAAAGAGTCAAAAAAAAAAAAAAAAAATTAGGTGATCTATTAAATAGCGGAAAATTGTAAGAGTTATATTTGACTACACCGTGATAAATTGATAAGTGTGTTTAATGAAGACATGTTCTCTGTCTTCATTTAACGCCTGAATTCAGAGAAAACAGATTACATCTACTATTATTGAAAGGATTTTAAAAGTAAAGTTCGGAAAATTCAAAAGCAAATTTTAAATACTATTTTATTAGCAAGAAACTCTTTATAATTGCATTACTCTACTTTTGAAGAGTGAATTTTACCGGAAAAAGTACAATTGCACTGAATTTATCATCCCTGGTAAAAACATTTAATTTCAATAAATTATAAATTTAAGATAAAACGTTTCTGCTTAAAAAAAGAATTTAAAAATTGCTATTAAATGTCTTGAGCCAAGGACGAAATATTAAAATGATAATAAAAATCCAGCACAAATAATTTTAAAATTTTTATTCTATATGAATAAGTATATTTAAATACTTTGCTACCTTATTTAGTAATTTCGAATTATTTTCTAAGTACGGAGAAATAAAAAAATGATTGTTATCTCTTTAAAGAAGTAATTTTAATTTTATGTTTAAACAAAAAGTCTCAGCGATCACCTAACAATCTTTGTAGGGATCCCTTGTTGAGAACTAGGGTTTGGGGTTTCCCGTGATATTTTGTTTCCCGGGAATCCCGGGAATAGAAAAAATTTTATTTTTTCTATTCAATACTTTAAAACAACATTATAAATCAAATTTACGATTAGTTCAGGTGGTTTTATACTATAATACTTTGTATTAATACCAGAGTTTCATTTTCTATAATACATATCAAAAAATGTATTATTAAATGTCACATTTTTCATTTTCTTTATTAAAATATTTTTTAAAAAATTAAAAACAAAAAATTTAACAGAATTGACCACAAATAGAACTAAAAATAAAATAATGTGCCGAAATTTGCTTTAAGACATTTTAAATAATTTTTGTATTAATACAAAGTAATATTTTTTTTAACATAAAAAAAATAATATTGAAGTATGACTTCTAATTAAAAATTTAAACAATTTTAAACATTTCAAATAAAATAAGTGCCAATTGTAAGAAGAGGATCCATAGGTTTAATTCTTTAATTCACTTTTCAAAATAGAATTAAATTTATTTTCCCAGTTATTTCTTTAAAGCATTCATAACAATTTAATTCATAGACTTAAATTCTTTGACTTCACAAGAATTAATTGCTTAAAGAATTCACTACCAGTTACACAATTCAAGCTTAAAAAATATTTTGAATCATTAAAATTTTCTTCTATTCAAATCTATTACGAATTAGCTTTAGAAAATATTTTTTTATTCATTTAGTAAAATATTAACTTTGTTTCTGTACTCTAAATTGGGAGCATGCAGGATCCCTATTTTACCGAAAAGTGTTCCCGTACTCGAAATTTAGGAAATAAGAGTGATTTTGAGAGAATAATGTTCAACTTCTTGCACGAAACAGCCCAGACTATTTCTTTGAATAGACTTAGTAAATTGTCAAATAAACAAAAAATAAAAATATATAAATAAAAACTTTTAATGAAAATAAATAAAACATATTTTGTTCTTGTTACTAAGAAGAAAGTTTCAATTAAAAAAATTAAGAACGTTCATATATACTAAAAAATAAAATAACATTCACTGATGAATTTCCAAATAGTTTGGAGTTTTCTTTATGGCTAAACAAATAGTTTTTTGTACATTTTTGAGAGAAACATCAGGTTTTTCTAATTTTATCCAAAAAGTACGGGAACAAACTTATTAAAAAATAAAATATGATGAAAAAAATACACATAAAATAAATAAAAAAATATGAATATTTCCATTCAATTTGCAGAAAATTTGAATTAAAAAAAATTCAATGACTTCTTTATAAATTGAGTCAGTAGAAGTATGCTTTTGTGAATGGTGTTATGGAATGAAAAATTAGTATTTCTAATATTTAATTAAAAACTGTATACTTCAGATTTTTAGGTTAAATACTTTTCACGCTAAAAACTTAAAAAAGATAAACCCTAATCTATGGCATAAATATTAGTATAAATGGTTTTTCTTATCGTATTGATTCGTATTTCAAAATTATTTACACAGCTTAAAAACGTAGTTAAAAACTCGTGTATTCGTAATGTGAATTGACAAAAATAAAACGTTTTTTTTTTCCTAGTGAAAAGTAGTAAAATAGGACTTCATCAGCGCACCGATGAAATGTTTTTCAATAATAAAATATAACTTGAATCGAATTTTATATTAATTTTATAAACATCTAAAAATGCCTTTAGTAAGTAGTATGTTTAAATTAATGTAAAATTTTCACTGAGGTGATATAAACAGTAACACTTTTTGCTATAGGATTATAAAACTACGTGAATATTAAATTTCCCGTTTTCCCGGGAAAATTGGAAAAAAATTCCCCGGAATTTTCGATGAAAAATTTCCAGGAATTCCCGGGATTTCCCGCTCGGGAATTCCCGGACCCCAAACCCTATTGAGAACCCTTGTGTTAAACTAAAATATATTAAAAATAGTCGTTTGCTAGTAAGAAAACGTAATAGTTTTACAGAGCGAATACGTATTTAATAAAATTTAAAAAATTAGCCAAATAAATCGCCATCTTGTTAAAAATCGCCATGTCGCAAAACGGAAAATTCAGTCGCCAAGAGCAATTAAAAATCGCCACGTTTGGCGAAAAATCGCCATATCTGACAGCTCCATGGTATTGCAAAGGTAAAAAATAAAAAAAAACATTACTAGTGGTGCATAGTTAAAAAATACACAATATTATTAACACATGTATTTATAACTCTGTATATACAATAAACATTAAAGTATAAATAAAAAACAAACTCTTTTTGTAAATTTTTCAATATTTTCCCCATTTTTTTAGGGTGTAGTTTTATTTGTTATTGCATTTTTTGTTGTTCCATAAAAAAGTACGAGGTCTATATATGTATGTCTGTATACTATTTTTTTTATTCTTTATATAAAAAATATATAAATTATTTGTCTTAAATTTGTTATCAGCAAATGAGTTTCTATACTAAATATATTTATATTGAAAAGTCCTAAAAATGAAATGAATTCTTATTGATGAATTTATAACGTCAACTAATCGTAATATTTTGATACTGTTCTTTTATTTTCCCAATATTTCAAGTGTTTAGTACGATATTTTTTATAATTTTTGTTTTTTGTTTATTGTACTCGTGTGTATTTATTTTTTTTTTGTTTGTTACCTCAAGTACTTTTTTACTGATAACAAAAGTGTTCTTTTTTTATTATTATTTTTTATAATATTTGAGTTTTTCGTTTTGTGAATTTGTGTGAAGTCATAATTTTATTGTGTGACTATTATTTTGTTATTGTAGTTAAACTACATACAATTGAAAATAAAAGTACTACATTAAAGTTAAAAAAAAAAAAATTAAAAGACTTGAAATGAATACTATATAAAATCAATAAATTGTGAAGCACTTGTCCCAAAGTCAAGTCTTATGAAAATTAAGCAATATATTTTTTTATTTGATTTAAGAAATGAGATAAAATAAAACTTGCCAGTTAATTAAAAAAAAAAAAAAAATAACACAAAGCAAAGTGTATTATGTAGATATTTTATTTTTTATATTTAAGATTTGAGATTAATATTTTAATGAGGTTTTTCTTTTAAAGACCAAATTAATTAAAATGTAACTTAAAGATGGCGACAAGTTGACTTTTGGTTAATATAAGAAAATAAAATACCTTTTTTTAATAAAATTAATTACCCAGCATAAAAATGTCAAGTTCTTCCAAAGAAGAACAAATTCACTAGTTCAAGAATAGAACTAAATGTACCTTTTCTTCTCTTTCTTCCAAAAAAGTGAAGAAAATTTATTTTTAGCTGGAAAAAAAGTTAATAACTTTTAAAAAAATTAAGATTTCACAAATTTTAAAGTATTTTTATTATCTTTATAAGACTTAAACATAACTTTTATTAAAAAAATATTATAAAAACAATTTTAAGCCAAGTACTTCTTCAAAAGCAATGAACCGGATAAAAACAAGAAGAACATCCTACCAACGATAACCATGGGTTGAAAATATAACTTCTGCATATCTTTTTTAGCCCTTAGTTGTCTCAACTACATCATAGAATACTTTCGCTTCAACTGCGACTGACAACTACGTAACGCATAAAAGATATTAACCCAGTCGTTGTATTATTTTGTTATTAAAATTTTATAATTAAAATTATTATTTAAATTATGTTCTCTGTTGTAATATCGTATTGCAAAATAAAATTTCCGACTCAACGAAAAAATATTAAAATAAGAATAAAACAATTGACAAAATGTATTTACGTACTTCAACACTTCAGAGTTGAACATTTTTATACCCACCATCAAAAAGATGGGGGATATATTGATTTTGTCATTCCGTGTATAACATTTCGAAGGAATCATCTAAGACCCCACAAAGTATATATTTTCTGGGTCCTGGCTCGATTCTGAGTCGATCTAGCTATGTCCGTCCGTCTGTCCGTCTGTCTGTCTGTTGAAAGCAGGATAGGGCTCGAACGGAGCAAAGGGGGACGAAATTTGGCACAAATATTTATCTTATATAAGGTTTGTTTGGTATTGAAAATGGGCAAAATCGGTTAATAAACAAAAAAGTTATGGGCTGAAAACTAGAAACACAGGGTGTCCGTTTCATACTTTTCTGCTGATATTTTTTCAATAAAAGCATGTACGACAACGAAATGTACGTATTGTTCGGGGGTCGATATAAACTCGGAAACCAAAAATGGGCGTGGTCCGCCCACTTTACCGCCCACATCCCATATAAGGTGAAATCGTGTTCAAATAGTTCAAGGACCAATGTAAACTCAGAAACAAAAAAATGGGCGTGGTCCGCCCACTTTACTGCCCCCTCCCATATAACATAAAATTCGAAAAAGTTAATAGTGGGTATATAGATTCGGCCGGGCTGAATATAACATGTTTTGTATTGAATATTAGGTAAAAAAAAATTTAGTTTTAGAATTTCAAAATTTTTTGTTTTTGGCAGAATGGTAATGTCCGTCCGCCTACACATTAGATTTAAATGGGTCGAAAATGGCGATTAATTCAGGGAAAGGTGATACCAACTCTTCAATGATCGCGTTTTATTTTTCTATTTATTAGTTAGTAAAAAAATTAATTTTTAGAATTAGGAGATTGTTTTTGACTGAATGGTAATATCCGTGCGTCTGTCTATACATGTTGGTTAAATGGGTAAAAAATGGCGCTTAATTCAAGAAAAAGTGATATACGAATTTTGATGATCACGTTCAATTTTTTCAATTTATTAGTTAGTAAAAAATGTATTTTTAAAATTCTGAAATATTTTTTTGGCAGATTGGCAATATTTGTCCGTTTGTCTATATATTTGGGTGAGATGGGTCGAAAATGGCACTTCATTCGGGGAAAGGTCGTATCAATACTTTAATATTTAGATTTAGTTTTTATATTGATCAAAAAGTAAAACAAAAATTATATATTTCTAAAATTTAAGACTTTTTAAAGAATTCTAATATCTGTCCTTCCGTCCGTCTGTTTATTAAATTTTGCAAACTTGCCAATTCAAAATCGTTTATTTTTTGACTCTATAAAGATATCGACTTCAAATTATCATTATTTTCTTTGAAAATGTTGGGATATATATGGAAAAGACTTGACTGACCAACAAAGTTGAGATTGTTGAAATTTCAAATGATTATATCCCGAAGAATATATAAAAGAAATAGTACATGCAAGCATGTTTCCTAAAGGATTTATCAAGGACTTTAAGGTAATATAAAAATCTTGGGAATCGGGTAAGGAACAAAAAATCGCTACTGGTTAAACATTTAATACGACATAAGTACCCTATTTTGAACCCTCATAGCTCCACTCCTGAAGCGTATATGGTGTTCTGCTTCTAAACTCAAAATATTACTGTTCTCTGCTACAACTATGTGAAATTTCATGGAAATCTAACAAGCCGATTTGAAGTTATAGATTTATTTCGATTCTGCCCCACTATTTAATGTTTGATATAGCAAAGAAAATGTCTGCACTTAAGCTGTTTTTTGTTTGAAATTTACTGGAGTTTTTTTTTTCGAAAAAAAAAATTAATTTCTCAAATCGGGCTATATATGCGCACGATTTTTTTTCACAATAATAAAATGGACAATATGTACTATTTTTCAGAACAAACACAGAAAAAAGTAAAAATGGACTTCAATTACGAAATTTGTAATATTAATTAATTTTTAATTGATTTTGCTCCAATCATCAAAATTATAATATTAATAACTAGAATAATTGATATTATTATTACTTCTTTTCCTTAAATAGATGCAATGAGCTGAAAAATTTTGAAAATTTACTTAAATTTATTTTATTTCTGCACTTTTATAGACAAATATTTAATTTTTCTTTATATTTTATTAACAGCTGTCAATTTATTAAAAAACAAAACTGAAAACCAATTAGAAAATTAATTATATTAATAAATCATATAATTAAATTCCAATATAAAGTTAATTAATAATTTTATTAAAAAATTATTTGAAATATTTTTTTCTGTGAACATTCTGTAACATTTTAAGTTGCATTGCATGAAAATTTAAAATGAGTGTATTTTAGGACAAATAAAAAAAAAAATAAATAAATAAAATAAAAAAATTATTAGGACAAAATATTATTTACAAATACTTGCTGAAAAGTGCATTTAAATACCTGTAGCTGATAAATCTATTTCAAATTTTAACTTTAAAGAACTTTTTATTTAAAATTAATACACTGGAAGTTGATGAAAGCTATATTTTTTACTCTTTTTAAAAAAGGTAAAAAAAAATTTAAATTTGACAGCTCCTTATAAGAAAACAACACAACCTAGCTTAAAGATTTTAATTGGAGTTGATACATAATTTTGTCTATTTTTATTCGGTACCCAACTTTATTACAAAAATTTTAATTTAAAAAATTCAATTAATCGCCACTTTTGACACATTTTAACCCAACGTGAGACGGGCAGACATCGCTATATCAGAGCAGAAAGATATTTGACAAAAAGTTGGACATCAAACTTTTGGTTTTATCCGTTACAAACATAAGCTAAAATGGAAAATAAACTTTTCACTTTCGAAAGAACAGACATATTTAATTACATAATTTAGATCTAGTTTTTTTTTTTTCAAAACGTAATTTAATAGTTATTTCCCTGGCCTATCAAAATAGGCACTGGAAATGTATTCACAACTAAGTATTTGCCTCTTATTTCTCATCGCTTTTAATACAAATTCCACTCATAAAATTTTTATACCTTTTATTTACAAAATATTATATATATTTTTTTTTTTAAGATTACTGGCGTTTTTTTAATAATTGTAATATTTTTTGTTTAAGAGTCTCGTGTAAATTTACTAAATACCCACTTTTAATATCAAGTGTTGTAAAATTGTTGCTAAGACTACATCATCGCTAAGGAAAAACTTAAGACTGGCATATAAAATAATTTATATTAGTTTGTATGTATTTATATTTACTAATGCCAGTTTATTTATTGATGTCATAATAAAATATTTAACTAGACTATAAACACTCTAAATACAGAATTCTAATTCAAAGGAAAAAAGCCAAAGTAACATCAAATAATACATTTTATGATGACAATTAAAAATGAAAAAAGTTAAATACATACATAAATTGCGCAATGTATATATAAATAATAATTGTACTTATTTGAAAAACAAATTCATTAAATACGAGGGTCGTAAATTTGTCTTTATTTAGTAGTATATCTGTGTGTGTGTGTATATTTCTCTAGTTAATTCTTTAAAAATTTTTCATTAGTTTGTAATTCTGTTTGCGATTAGTAAGATTCAGTTGCGATTATTATATATAACTGATTTTTATAGAAAAAAAGCTCTCTAATACATATTGTAAACGATTTTTGATGAAAATATATTAATTTATAATTTTTTATTTTTTTCAGGTCTTTTAAAATAAACTGCAACATTTTCCCGCAACGCTGACTTTTGTAATATATTTAATATTATATTATTTATTATTCTAGTTTAGTGTTTTGTAATTTAAATATTTAGATAATAAATAGTATGTACTAAGATTTGTTTCTTATTTGTTTTATAATCTCCAATAAATTAAAGGAATTTTTATACATACATAATTATTAGTAACATGTTTAATTAATACTAAGCAATAAATGTATTTAATTAATATAAGAAATGAAATAAATTTAAATATAATTTATAAATGATAGGAAACAAATATTTGTATCTTAAGTTTTATTATTGCATTAATATAGAAACAAGAAATTTTGCGATTTACATAATAAATAATTTAAAAAATATAATTATTAAATTATTTTTTGTCTGATTAGATACTTATAAAAGATTTTTTTGAGAGAATTCTAATGTCCGTCCATCTGTCCGTCTGTTTATTAATTTTTGCAAACTTTCCAATTCAAAATCGTTTAACTTTTGGCTCAATAAAGATATCAACTCAAAATTTCTTTTGTTCGATAGATAATTTTATTTTTTAACCAATTGCATAAAATATAATAAAATTGGTTGAAAATGTTTGGCTATAATCTAGAGCAAATTCTTGTAAAATTGAGATTTTTGAAATTTCAAATGTATATAACTCGAAAAATATATAAGATAAGTAGTATATACAAGCATGTTTTCTTAAGGATTTATGAAGGACTTTAAGGTGATATAAAAATCTTGGAAATCGGATAAGGAACAAAAATTCGCTAATGGTTAAACATTTTCTATGACACTAGTTCCCTATTTTGAACCCCCGTTGTTCCGTTCCTGATGCGAGTATGCTATTCTGCTTCTAAACTCTACTACTAACATGTGAAATTTCATGAAAATCCAACTAGCCGATTAGAATTTACAGATTTATTTCGATTTTGCCCCACTGTTTAATGTTTACTATCTTTTGTATGAAATCTACTGGAGTTTTTTCGAAAAAATAATGAATTTCTCAAATCGGGCTATATATGCGCACGATTTTTTTTTCATAATATTAAAGTGGACAATATATACAATTTTTCAGAAATTTTTCAGAACAAACATCCTGTAACATTTTAAGTTGCATTCCATGAAAATTGAAAATTAGTGTATTTTAGGACAACTTTCAAAAAAATAACAAAAATATTTGTACAAAATATTATTTACAAATACTTGACGAAAAGTACACTTAAATATCTGAAGTTGATGGTTTCATTTTAAATTTTTACCTTAAAAGACTTTTTATTTAAAATAAATACACTTAAAGTTGATGAAAATTGAATTTTTTACTCTTTTTCAAAAATGTAAAAAAATGTTTAACTTTGTCAAATTCTTTGAAATTTTGATTTTGTTAAAAGCTGTTATGCCAATGTTTTAAACTTAAGGAAAACATAAATTTTTTATTCCTTTTTAATAAAATATTTAATATTTTCTTTAATTTTACAATAAAATTGAGTGCATACATAGAAAAAATTAATACTTTTTATTATTTAATTAACACAGTTGTTTTATTTTACATCAAAATTTAATTGCTATAATAGAGGTGCTTTAAACAATTTTTAATTGAATGAATTATTTTAGTGATTGCTGACTTTTATTTTTACTGAGAATAATAACAAATGTAAAGATAATGGTACCAATTATTTCGCGTATAATAAAAGCTATAAACCTAAACTTTTAATAAAATCTATGCGCATTTGAAAATACGTCTTAAGTCGTGATGGGACAATTTTCAGATTATTTACATATAACTCCCTTATTATGCATATTATGTGTTTTGATACCATTATAGAAATTTAAAGAGTATAAAATTTCCAACAATTTTGCTGAAGTACACTTTTTTGTACCATTATTAGTTTTGAAATTATAGCGTAACTTATGTTCGATTTAATGTTTTATAGTCACCGCTATATTTCCGGACGATATTACGATAACTGTACAATCCAGTAGCTACAAATATAATTATGCAAATTGTCAAAGTTAGGGAGTTCACGAGTTTGGAAATTATTTATTATTTATTAACATTAAAAATATTTTTTAAATGGGCAGGTGAAGCCAGAACAATTTTATAATATTTTTATTTCTTGAAATGCTGGATATAACCTACATATGAATTTATGTTCTCCAATTTTCTTTTCCTTTATCGCTGATCTTTTATTTATCAAATTTTAATATTTTCAATTTATATTTGTTCGTAGGCTTGATTAGTTGTTTTTTCAATACTCTCCAAAATATTTCTATGACAACTTTCATAGTTTTTGGAATTGATCAAGGATTTTTTTTTCTGTTTTATATAATCTTTACAGTAGTGAACAAGAATTGATAACAGGTGTTTTAATAAATTCCTTTAAAATTAAAAAAAAAAAAATATATATATATAACTTGTGTGCAAGACTCTTCTTGGGGAGCATTATCAAACTGTTGATAAGCCTAACTTATCCTCCAGGAACGTTGTAATCAGCTACGAGGTGCTTACTAGCTGTAGATCTTTCAATGTACATTCAAACAAAAATCGTTTAGTGATTTTCTCATGCACTGATTTTGGGTCGGCATTGTTGATTGAGGTTTTATTTTTTTTACATAAAATTTAATTAAACATATTAATTTTGGTTTGTTTTTTCAACTTCTTAATTAAAATAAAAATCCATCATATATAGGAAAACGATTTTTCCTCCGATCACTTGTCGAATTTACCCCATAGGTTGGGGTAGTTTCTCCTTTTTTGGTCACTTCAGAAATTCATAAATAAAACGAGAGAAAAAGATATAGTCGGTCAAGCCCGACCATATGATACCCTACACCATTGTGTACATTATAACTCGGGGAGGGGTCTTGACTTGGAGTCAAATGTGGACCGATACTTATAAGTGTAAAATAAAACATACGAATACAGAATATTACGTTGATGCTGACATTTATATGAATTTATTCACTTTTGGGTGATTCCCGAAAGAGGGCCTTATATGGGAGCTATGGTAAATTATGGACCGATCTTTGTAAAATTTGGCACTTATAAAACTTATTTGTGTCGAATATTAACTTGATACTAACATTTTAATGGGATTTATGCCCGTTAAAGTGATTTTCTGAAAAGGGGTTTATATGGGAGCTATGGTTAATTATGGACCGGCACACTTATTTAGACTTATATAAAACTTATATGTTCCAAATTTCATTAAAATGTTGCTATATTTAAGGGATTTATGATCGTTAAACCCTTTTCCGGGAGGACATTTGTATGGGGGCTAGGTGAAATAATGCACCGATCTTAACCAATTTCAATAGGCTTTGTCCCTGGACTAAAGGAAACCTGTGTACCAAATTTTATTAATTTTGATTCAAAATTGCGACCTGTAGTTTGATTACAAGGTTTACTTGGACGGACAGACGGTCAGACGGACGGACGGACGGACATCGTTAAATCGACTCAGAAAATGATTCTAAGTCGATTGGTATAAATTAAGGTGGGTCTTAGGCCAATATTTTTGGGTGTTACAAACATCAGCACAAACGCATAATACCCTACCCCACCTATGGTGGTGTAGGGTATAATTAACATAGGAGCTTAAATATAAGCCAACATATTTAGGTTTTTATTAATAAAGAAAGTATACTGATATCGTTTACGGTTATGAATATACAGCACTTTAAACAAAAAAGTGGCGAATGTTCCCCCTTCTACCCTGCATATATAAACATGAATCTGTGTTTGTTTTTTTGGGATTTATGGAAAGCTAAACCGCTGGGTTTTTTCTTAAAATTTTCAGAGCATCATTTTGTAATACCCGAAAGTAAAGGCTCCATTACTCTACCGTAAATGTAAATGTAGCGAAACAGCTGACACGTTTTGCTTATGAGAGTTATGTGTGTATGTGTACTAAAATACGTAAATGTTACGTCGCAGCTTAATCAAATTTGGTCGATCTACGTTTTTACGTGACAGCCGTAACAACAGTGTTGACAGCTTTTTATTCCATTATACCAAATCTGCGAAAAAATCGCTGTAAAAGGTTTATCAATTGGACAAATAGTTTTGCTGTTTTCTTCACTAAAAAATTTTTGAAATAATTTAAATAAGACGTAGAGTAGAATATTTAATTTAAAATTCAAAAATTTTGTCATATATGTTTTGTATACAAATCGCAAAAATAAAAAAAAAAAATTTAGCGATTTTCATTTTGAATTTGATCCACTGGAAATATGTATCATTGACATCACCGATGTTCATGTGTACAAAACAACAACAAAGTATTGGCTACATTTACGTTTTTAGAGTAATTATCCACTTACGTTTCCCTTTACATTTACGTTTTTACATTTACGGTAGAGCCTTAAAATAGGATACTTTATTTTTCGATTTTTCGAAATGGTACAACGAAAATATTAAATATCGTATATCTTAGGACTACTTATGGGAGCTATGGTCAATTATGGACCGATCTTTATAAAAATTAAATTATATGAAACTTATATGAAACTTACAGATGTGTGCAAAATAATAGTAGCGCCATGTGCACAATTTTTACTTTCAATAAAGCGAAGTTTTGTTGTTGCTGTTAAACAATGATTTTTCTTGCAATTTGTTATATTATTCCCAGATTTTATAAAAACATAAGTAAATTTTAAAATTCAACATCTTAAATCAGATAAAATATTTAAAATGAATTGAATACTCTAGAAATTTGTTGTGCTAAATAATAGTAGCATCGATGAAAAATAACTGGAAAAATAAAACTACGTGATTAAGTTATCACTTTTTTGGCGTATTTTATTTACACATATTAATATTTTGTGCTTCGCTTTGACAGCGGCGCAACGGCGGCCACTGAGTCCGCTTATAACACCCTGCACCACTTGATGGACATATTTTTCCAAGTTGACTGCACTGACGTCTACAATTTCTACACTTTACTAAGTTTCTTTTTAAAAACTGCATTTTTGGCATCTCCCCTAAAGCCCAAATTACAATAGCGCGTAGTCAGCAGCAGTGTCTGCTGCCATAATCAGCTGATCATTTAGAATGCACTGTTTGTTATGGTGTTGATTACATTTGGTCAGCAGCAGTTTGCAGTGCTGTTTCATTTAGCCCTGTTTCTAAATTCACTGCATTCAGATTGAGAGCGAGACAAAGAGAGTGAGCAAATAAATCAGAGGCTAAAATACACAAGTAGAATAAAGCTAGATGGTGGTTGTAAATTGTGGCTGCCTACGCGGAATTGTAATTATAACGGCAGCATCATGTTGTACTGACAGTGAACAGCTGATAATTTTTGCTGATACTGTTGCTGACTACGCGTAATTGTAATTTGGGCTTAAGTTTTAAATGGAGATCAGATATAGTAACTGGCTCAGTCACTTCAGAACATCATTTTTAGTTTCGGAAAACTATTTTTTCTGTCAATTTGCTCGTGTTCTTAGTGGAAAATTCGTACTAAAACATCCATTTGAGGGGTATATTCTTCTCTTAATAAGAAAACATGACTGTTCTTAATATTTTATCCAAACTATGGACAATGAGCAATAATATGAAAAGCATCTCCCAACCTTGATTTTCCCACCACAGTGCTTGACGGACTTTAGAATAAGTTTTTGGTCATATTATTTGTTATTTGGTATATTCTTGTCCCATGCATCCAATATATACTAAAAAAACTAATTTGGACACATATGTGCAGAAATTGTTGCGCCATTTCGTATGGGGCCAGTCGGAGTGAAGCATTGCGAAATTAAGGCAATTGCAAACCTGTTTGCAGTTAAATAATGGGACTTTTCTGGGACATCGTTTTACAGATTTTGTTTTTGGGGATATCAGGAAATTTTTGATGCATCAACTTTCAGTTCTAAGTCCAGTTTTATCTTAGTGAGCGTTACAAAAAGATTTTAGTTCACCATTCGCTTTGTACGCGTAAAGACACTTGGAAAATATTTTTACTTGCAAGTTCGTGTTTCTTTGTTCTGATTATATTTTTTCAATTTGCAGTAACTGTAAGAGAACATTCCACAACATTTTGCCATAAATCGCTTTATTTTACCTTCTGAAAGTCTTTTCATCGTTAAATTATGGATACTAGGAATTCAGCGTTTGTCGTCACCTATTTTAAATGTTTTTTAAAAGCAAAATTTCGGTGTAAGTACAGTACACTACTATATAATTTACTTAAAAGCCAAATGGAGCCAAAATAATTTAAAAATAGTACTATTTACCGATATTTAATAATTTGCTACTATTATTTTGCACAGGCAAAAAACTACGCGCGGTTAATAAAATAGAGATAACTTCCGAAGATGCATAGAAAACGACAAATAAATTAGTGTAATTATTGTTCATGTTTGTGCCTTTTATATTAATAAATATTTTTGAAATTGCATGTCTAGCAATTATGTAGTAACAAAAATTCCAAAGTATATTTTAATGCTACTATTTTTTTGCACACAGCTGTATATGTGTCAAATTTTATTAAGGGATTTATGATCGTTAAACCCTTTTTTGGGAGGACATTTGTATGAGGGCTAGGTGAAATAATGGACCGATCATAATAATCGTTAAATCGACTCAGAAAGTGATTTTAAGCAGATTGGTATAAATTAAGACGGGTCTTAGACCCCTACCCACCTATGGTGGTGTAGGGTATAAAAATAACTTTGTGACAAAAGCCAGCATATTTGTTAGCTATAGAATACGATATTTAGTTTTGTTAAATTCGAACTTTCAAAATTTGAAATTGGAAATCTGTATAAAAACACAGATTTTCTACATACATAGGTGACATATAAAGACTACAGAAAAAATTCTTAAACTATTCCTGTCTTCTTGGTTTAATATACAATTTTAAAACATTTATACAGATCTGAAAAAAAAAATAACGCAGTACAGGTAATACAATTTATGTCAATTTACACAACTTCATCAACATTTATTTACTTTAGAAAAACAGAGACTTGTACTTATTTTTTACATATGACATACGACGCTCACAAATAAACAAATATGAGGTTGTTTTTACCGAAACCAAATAAATGTTTTTTTTTTAATAATTTTTTGATATACACTAGAATAAAAGTTAAGGAACATATGCACGTTCTTGTGGCTATAAAGTACTTTTTAGAATGCATACACGTCAGTGAAGTAAAGGAATGAAAAAAAACACTTTGAAATGAATTTTGGAGATACCAACTCATTGCTTAAAAACTTTGATAAAAACATTTTAAAAAGTCGTTGAACTAAGTAGGAAATATATAGCTTCATAGTATGTTCAATGAAAATACTATGAAGCTACATATTGAACATTGTTCATATTCTTTAACATTTGGCATGTAGCAGTTTTTGTGTTTGTAAGTAAAATGGAAAATTAGTATATTTCAGAACTATAAATATACGACTATAAAAAAGTAATAAACGATATACTATGCGAAATGAAGTAGGTGGCAGCAGTTCTACAAAAACAATAATAGGGCGAATTCATAAATGGGTTTTATACATGTATTTCGACACTTCTGCGGTAAGCAAAAATCAGGTCACGCTCGACTCTTTTACAAAAGCAGATACATAAAACTTAAACGAGATCATGAGGCAAACCTTCCTGGAAGATCATAAACTTTACAGATCTGCCCTACAAATACACAGGCATAATGAAATCAAATAAAATTTTGTTAATAGTAAAACTAAACACGCATGCGCAATTTGTAACACACCGATACTTATCAGCAACAATAACTACAACAACATTAATATTAATAACAACAACAGTTACCGACTAGAATGAATAAAAAAATATAAAACTTTGTAAGAATCAAAATCATTCTACACTCTTTTAATACTCATACAATTCATATGAACATTTCGTTATCTTTCAGAACGCAAAACAAGCGATAAGATAAGAAACACTAATACAGATATGAAATCACGGTATCTGAAAGTGTATACATGTATGTGAGTGCAACACTTAACATACAAGAACAAACTAACTAAAAGTACAGGTAAAGGTGCGTTGATTTTTATATATTTTTTATTTAGTTGAATTGTTCGTGTATTTGTAATAAATAAATAAATCATAATTCACATACATATGCCGATTTTTTTTTCGGTTTCATTATTTTCCCGCTCTTTAATTTGTTCAGGTTAACCGCAGGTTTCTGAAAACCCACTCACACACCATTAAACAATTTGAGGTTAGAGATTTTTTTCACCGTTTCGGTATTACTTTCATACGTTAGTGGTGGTAATTGTCTCATGTCGTGGTTGTGGTGGTTAACGATCCTCTTCAGTTCCGTGGTTTTTGGACAAAATAGGTGTTAAAACGCGCAATGCGTCGCGTCTTCAATAGCGTTAACTTGACGGAAATAAAACGGATAAAAAATATATAAATTATTTTTTTGATAACAAAAAATAAAAACACCTAATGAAGTGAATTGATTATATAGGATTCTAAACGCCTTTTTTTAAATAATAAAATAATTTTTAAAAAATTAAAAAGAAAACAAATTTAAATTTTTAAAATTTGTATATACTTATATTGCTATTTTATATGAAAATATTAAGTTCCATGGTGTGTGAAAGTGTTATTCATTCAAAAATGCATCTTAAGGTAAATTCAAGAATAGATAAATTATCTCTGAATTATTATCATAATCAATGATATGATAAAAAATAATAACAAAACAAAAAATATATACAAACTAAAAAATAAAAACAAATATTTTTAAATAAATGTAAAGGAACAAAAATAATTAAAAAAAAGTGTTTTCTGAATTTGTATGCGAATTAAAAAAAAAATCAAAAATAAGTTCTACCTACATTCAGAGGACAAAGTGTTACCTACATTTAAATATATAAGCAAAAACTAAAAAATTTAAAAATAAATTCATTTGCTTTTTAGAAATTTTTTGCGGACTTAAGTTTCGGAATTCAACTTTAATTTAAATAGGAAAATGTTAAAAAAAATTTTAATTTTTTAATTAAAAAAAAAAAATAAAACTTAAACAAGTTTTACTTAATAATTTCACGTTGCGACTACTGACAACAAATTGTTGTTTGTCATCATGAGGAAATGGATCAGCAAAATTTTATGCGTTTCAAATAAAAAAAAAAAAAAAAGTTTTAAAGTTATTTGAAAATTTTAAGGAATGATTTCCAATTTATATAATTTTAAAAGAAGTACATTTAGGAACCTATATGTTGCGATATACAAGTTATAAAGAATGTGGTCTAAAACAAATTCTTATTAAAAAAACCTTACATATTAACATTTGCAGGAATTCAGTTACATGCCAGCACAGAAAAAGTGTGTCATGTCGGTCATGTTTCCTCAGACCATGCCCTTAAACTTAAAATTAAAATATTTAATCTTTTTTTTTTTTTTTTTTTTTTCTTTGAGAAATTATATTATTATTTGGATTAAAATAAAATTAAAACCAATAAAGATATTGAAATTTTGACATAATATAAATATACTTATCTTAAAACCGGGGAACTAAAAAAACTCCTACTTTTTTGTATCAAAATACCCAAAATCTCCACCAGGGGAAAACATGTTTCAAAAATTTACTTTTTTCATCGAAATCGTCACCATGTTATTATAAAAGCCGTCTGTCAGAAAATACTTTTTGTGTGTTATAACTGACATCATGTAAAAGTATATAACTGACGTATATTTGGCCAAAATTGGCCAAGGCGCTTCCGTTTTGACTTTGCATGGATTTGCGTTAAGGTTTCTTTTGAAAACATAAGAAAAAGTGAAAGAATGTTACCACCTTTTTAAAAAAAAAACATCAAATATGTAAAATTTTCAACTTCAGAATAATATAACTTTTTATCAGACAATTCTTCTACCAATATCGTATGAATAATTCCAGTGACCGTAAATAACTTAAAAAACACTTTGCCGTGATAATGCTATACAATATTTTTATGCGTATGCTATTTTAATCACAATTTCAATTGGGATTGCCCCACAGTGTTTTGTCTCACAGATAAAAATTAAAATGTCTCAAATTGTGTTGAAATATACATTTTTAGAAAAGTAGGAATTATAGCTGTCAAAATTATTAAAGTTCGATTTTAATTAAATAAAATTTCATATTTTTATTCGATAGATCGTTCAAATTTTCGATTATTCAAACGAATAACGAATATATATTATTCGAAAAATTTAATAAAACACATAATACTTAAATTAAAACATAATACAATTAAAATAAAATCAAAATAATCTTCAAAAATTTAATGACTTTTTGCTTAATATTATTTGTCATAAAACTGTGTTCAAATCAAATAATTTCAATATAAAATTGTTTCAAATTAAATTTTTTTGAATTAGAACAATTGAAATCTTTTCTTCTAAGAGTATAATTTTCAATATTTCGCTTTAAAGACAAAATAATTGACATCAAAATTTTTATTAAAAAAAAAAAAAAAAAAAAAAAAAAAAAAATGATCGAATAATTTTTTTATTCCAAACCGTTTCCTTGTTAATCGAATAGTTTTTATTCGAATGACAACCCTAGTAACAACTAAAAAATTAGTAATCCATTAATAACTTAAAGTTTATTATATTTTAAGCTAATGATTCGGGCAAAGAAAACAAACTGAATCCTTTTTAGCCAATAAAAAAAAAAATGCAGTCAGTATATTGTTGTCATTGAAAAGTAACTACACCTTAACTACATGTCATTACCAAGTTTTTGCTGGGATTTCTTAGTTTTTAAATGCAAAATAAACAAAAATTCCGCATGAGATTCAGAACTTTTCCCCATTCTCTTATTATGAAAAATAAATTTCCCTTTTATATAAATTCCTTGGTACAAGACGACTTAATGACTGATATATTTCCTTACTAAATTATTTTTTTAATATATTTTTGAATACATAAAAAATATACACAATATATCGAATTTTATTGTTCTCAAATAAAATTTAAATAATGGGAATTTTACAAAGGTTTTCCAGGCTTTAATTTTTTTAATTATAAAAAAAAAAAAAATATTTCAAATTATTTTTTTTATAGAATAATTAACTAATTTTATATTGGAATTTAATTATTTTATTTATTAAGATAGTTAACTTTCTAATTGATCTACAACTTTCTTAAAAATAAATTGACAGTTTTAAAAAAAAATATTAAGAAACATTAAATATTTGTCTATAAAATTAAAGAAATAAAAAAAAATAATAATAATAAGTCAATTTCCAAAAATTTTCAGTCCATTATATCTATTAAAAATGAGAGAAGAAGATATAGTCGGTCAAGCCCGACTATATGATACCCTACACCATTTCAATTCATATAATTATGTTTTTACTATTATACAACTTACTTGTGTTAAATATTAACATAATACTAACATTTGTATGGGATTTATGCACGTTAGTGATTTTCGGGAGAGGAATTTATATGGGAGCTATGGTCACTTATTTACCGATCTTCATGAAATTTGGCAGACAGATTTGCTGATATAAAACTTAAATCGACTCAGAAAGTGATTCTGAGTCGAACGGTATACTTTAAGGTGGGGGTCCGACAATTTTTTCTCTGCGTTACAACTTCTGCACAAACACATAATACCCTAACCACCTTTGGTGGTGTAGGGTATAAAAAGCAGTAATAATAAAATCAAATTCTAGTTATTTAATATCATCATTTTGATGATTGGAGCAAAATCAAACAAAAATTAATTAATATAAACAATTTCGTAATTGAAGCCCATTGTTATTTTTTTTCTGTATTTTAATTCGTTATTGAATTTTGAAAATTAACTTTTCGTATAAAAATGGATACCGAATAAAAATTTAAAAAAATATGTATCAATAACAATATCAATAAAAAACAGTGTTCTAGAATGCGTTGTGTTTTTGTACTGAGCTGTCAAAGACAAAATGTTTCATCAAAAAAAAATTATTGCATTTAGGAAAATTAAAAAAAATAATAATAATAATAATAAAATAATAATTATAAAAAAAATTAATTTCATTAACTTTTCTTTAAAGTTTAATAAAGCAAAATTTTAAAATTTTCAACTTCAGCTATTTAGTGTGTTTTTCCTAAAGCATTTGACTATGTAATATTTATATTACCCAAAATTTTTGTTATTATTATTATTATTATTTTTTTTTTTTTTTAATTTTCTTAAAATGCAATAATTTTGAACTTTGATGGAACGGAACTTAATTTGTTAAAGGTTGTTTCTTCTCAGATTTTTTTTGATTAATAGTACACGGAGAAAACAAATTCATTGTGGCAATCGAATTTATTGCCAATCGAATTTGTTCGGTTGCAAGTACTGTCACATAATTTAATTGTGATTACTGAATAAATATGGTACATGCAACTGATTTGAACAAATAATTCAGTAAAGGGTTTAGAAATTAGATATGACTTTATTGTGAATTAAAAGCAACACAGATTTATAAATATTTCTTTGACATTTTAATTTATATTTTCTATTTTATTGCAATACAATTGTAAACAATATATCTATACAAACGATACAGGTTAGTTCATTTCCTGCTTTACTTAGGTCTCTAAAACATTAAGATATAGAATATTTTAACAGCTTAGCAATTGTCAAAGTGTTTGAATTTACATTAAATGAAAACATTAAAGGTTTTACTTTTTCATCTCTCAAACTAACGATGTGTTGACCTGTAAAAATGGGCTCCCATTTAAAAATTTTTCTAATGTTTCATTATTTATAAAGTCAAAAGTTATTTACCACAGTTTGAGAAGACATTGATATTTTTAAGACCATCTCAGAAAGATACTTAAATATAATAAAAACAGCCTCTCAAAAATAGAATTAATAGTTTGTCTATATATTCAATTCACCAGCTAGTTGTTCCTAATCTCAGACCAATGCACACCTCTATGAAAAAATTTTCTCTGAAAAACATTTGAATAAAATAAATGGTTGAATCCACCAATACGTAGAACTAAAATTAAACTATTGAGAATATACATTTTTATATATTTATATTTTTTTGTAATTAGTTAAAGAACAAAAATATCTATTAAATAAAGGAAATTTGAAATGATTTTGAAAATTGCAAAAATTAATAAATAGAAGGATGGAAGGACCGACATTAGAATTGTCTCAAAACAAAAAAAAAAATTGTAAAAATGCTTATTTTTTTAATCTTACTTATTGATTAATATAAAAATAAAATGTTATTATTTGTAATATAAAGTCTTAATATAAACATTAGCTCATTCATTATAGAAGTATTTATTATACCGAGCTTTAGCTGTACTTTATATATAATATCACAGAAAAAAATATTTTTGAAAAAATTTCAATTAAAATTTTAAATAATTTCAAAGTATTCTAACAAATTAAATTAAATTTAAATTTTATATCGAGGGCTTATATTCAAAACAGGCCTTATGCAAAGCACCATTGTTCAGGAGAACATAAAAACTGTTTATTTCCCTCATTTTTCAACATTTTGCGATCCGTTCTTCTACGAGTTATTAATATTACGTCTACTTAACTTCACACTTTTAACTCCATTATTCGCGAAATTATGGTAGATAGCCCGTTTTGTCTTAATTATTTTTAATGTATGTTATAAAATGTTCATATGGCCCGTTTTGTTTATTGGAAATTAAAGTAGTAAAACATAATATTTCTGAAAAAAAAAAAAATAAAATAAAAAAAATTACAATATGATAAATTTATGATATCATACCAATCAGGAGATAAAAAAGCAAAATTTTGTGGTTGGCTGGACCAATTTTAATCGTTATAAATTTCAAATAACAGGAATGTTTACTAAAAGGACAAAAATGTGTTCAAAATTAAAATTATAATTAAATTTTGAAAAAAATTGCATGCGAAAGAAATTTCCAAAAAAAAAATAAAAAATTTTGTAAAAAAAATTTTGAACCAATTAAAATTGTATTAAATTGCATATCAACAACTCAAAAATTATTAAAACCTTTAAAGACGATGTTTATTGTACTTTTTATTGATTTATAATTTTTTAAGAAACTGCTTTTGGTATCTAAAATATTTTGCTTATAATCACCAATTTTATTATTTTTTTTTTCATTCCTGTCTTCAAATCTATGGTATAGTGCTCCCACTTAGCTTCATAAAATGTTGATAGGTGTACCCGCATATGATCTATAAGCATCTAAAAATGTTAAAAATCTAACTTCAATGACTTTTTTCTTCAGACTGCATTGAGATAACAAAATTTTTGTAATATACAGTGGGGAGCACAAATGAGTACATGTTTGTAATTTGTGCATTTGACATTGCATAAAAATTAAAATAATAAAGCAAATCCAAAAATTATTTCTTTAATTTATTTTATGTTTAGTATTTAATAAAATAATTTATAATTTAAAAACAAAAACATCAAACTATAAGAAAAAGTCCAACAAAACGAAAACAACTCGCATGTACTCAGTTTTGCACCGAGGGATTTTATAGTATTTTTAAAATATTTTTTACAACAATAAAAATATATTGAAATATAATATAGTGTAGTTTATAGATATGGGTCAGTAGATTATTATACCATTTTTAGAATTTTAAATATACCTTTAAGATCGGGAGCTATATCCGAAAGACCGATTTTCCGGACTTTGCGGACTTAAAGTGTTATATATAAAATACCAGTTGACCAAATTAAATTTTTTAAACTATATTAGAAAGACAAGAAATTATCATTTTTAAAAATTATACACGGTTTTAAATTAACAGCAAAACTATGTTGGATATTTAATACACAAATACAGTTTTTGAATTTTTTCTTCTATTATTTTGAATTCACATCTATTTTTGACAAACTCTTTATTGAAAGACATATTTTTTTAATGCATAATCTAATTCTATACTTCATTGCAAAAAAGAAAAAGGTATCGCTTGATAAAATCGGAAAAAATTTTATATGTGCACCAAAACTCGGGGTAGGGAACTTATATTAAACCTGTGGCCAATTGTGGAACGATACTTTTACTAAGTGTTAAATGAAATGTACAAATACATTGTATTATGTTGATATTAACATTTATATGATTTTATGCATTTTTGGACGATTGCCGAAGTAGGCCTTATGTGGAAGCTATGGTAAATTATGGACAGATTATTTATTTATTTTTAATGCACTTTTGAGTGTTGAAACTCTATTCCGGAGGGACATTTGTATGAGGGCAAGGTGAAATAATAACTCGATCATAACTAATTTCGTGCTTGTATAATAAAAGTTTCACGGGCCAAATTTCATTGAAATATCTTTAAAATTGCGACATGTATTTTGTGCACAAAGTTTACATGGACAGCCAGACAGACGGACATCTTTACATCGATTTAAAAAGTAATTCTGAGTCGATTTGTATACTTTAAGGTGGGTGTTGGATAACTTTTTCTATGAGTTACAAAAACTTCAGTACAAACGCATAATACCCCAACCTCCTATGATGGTGTTGTGATAGAATTAAAAACTTCTAAATTTCAATGTTTAAATTGTTGACCTCATAATTAATATTTCTTAAACCTACCATGTTTTAAACATCATTGAGGATAAATATTATTGATAGAAACTTGATTTAGTTTTTAAGAAGCAAATGATCTAAAGAAGTTAAGAAAATCTTGGAACTTTAAATACTGTCAAATATTTTAATATTTTTCTTTCCTAGCAATGATCCTATTAACAAAATCTACAAAATAATTTTTAGTTTTTTTTTTTTTTTTTTAAATGTAAAATTTCATAATTTAATGGCAAAGTTGTAGGATCTTAAAATTTGAAATACATAATTTCTTCTCCTTAAAATATTTTCACACATAAATTTGTTTATTACTTTTAAATTAAATGAACAATATAATAATGAAAATAATTAAATGACTGCTAGATTTTAATGACAATTTAACACGTTATAAAAAAATTAAATTAAATGAAAAAATGTACAGAAAAGTCTTAAAAAAAAAGAATTAAAACTAAAACTTTAGAAAAAATGTTGGTAATAAAAAATTAAGAGTGGGTTTTATGGGGTTTTAAAAAAATTATTTAAAAAAAACAGAACAGAACAGACAAAAGACATTGAGAAGGCGGCATTTTTATAAACAATTAGGGAAAAAAATATATTGATAAGAAATTAATAAAAAAAAAAGGTTTTAAACCCACATAAGAAAACACTCAAAACAAAAAAAAAAAAAAACAAAAATAGTAACAAATAAAAAATAGTGAAAAGATTCACCTTTTAATTTTATTTTTTGGTAATGAGCTAAAGATAAAGCTGCGACTACAATTGAAAATAATGAAAAGTGTCACTTAAAGGCCGCAAAAAAAATTTAGGCGCGTGTCTAATACACATATCTAAAGATGCAGATAAGAAGGGATAAAATTTAATTTAAAGCCATATGATGGGATAAATTAAAAAAAAAAAATTAAATGAATTTATATTTGCCTTTAAAAGAGTGTTAATGAAAAACAAAAAAAAAAAAAAAAAAATTGTATAAAACATATTTAAAACTAAAAGTAATGAGAGGCGGTTTTAAGCAATAAAATATATCAAATCAATAACCAGTAAAAATTAATCTGATATTTGACTTAATTTAAAGACAAATTTACTAATTTTAGCCCTTAAAAAAATAATAATAATAATAAACCTTTTACTGATTGCTATTGGATCTAACCAATTTTACATAATTTTTTTTTTAAGTTTTAAAATGGAATTTTAATTATTTATTTCAAAATTAATAAAAGAAACACTTTTATCTTAAATAACTTTTGTCATGACTCATAATCGCAAATGACCAACAGTTAAAAAAAAGTTAAAACAGAAAACAAAACAGAATCATAAAACTATAAATCAACAATAAAAACAATCAACCATAAAAAAACCTAAAGCAAAATCAATTTAAATTGAAACAAACAGCCACGAAATAAAATTTTAAAACTGAAACTGAATAAAATAATATCAACAAAATAAGATGAAAAAGAAAATAAAAGCTGAAAGATTCATTATCTTTATGAGCAGTTAAAATAAAATAAGATCTGTAGGTAAAGTGGCGTCAAAATTCCTCACTAACTCACGCAATAAAAAAAAAAAAAAAAAAAAAACAACTGGAACAAAAAACCCGAACAGTCAATTATTATTATTGCGTGATACTTTTTTTCAAAAAGTGTCACTGTGTTACAGCACTCACGACGGTTAAAACCCAACAAAAAAACACATGGCATTAGGTCAAAAAAAGGAAAAAAATAAAAACACATTGAATTAAAATAAAATGATTAGAAATTATGTCGCCTAAATCCATTAGAATGACATTACACAACAACAACATAACAAAACCTGAAAAAAAGAAAAATTCATTCATAAAAATTGTTAACCTAGAACAGGACTAAATTACTTATCAATTTGACAATATTATCACCTTAACTAAAATATAAAATACCGGCCGGACAAAGGATCAAAAAAGGAAAAAAAATGAATGAAAAAAGTATATTAAGGATAACACTTACATTGAATTAGATATGACAGGTAATTTACGACTATTTAAAGGAAGTCTGCACAAGCAATATTATGAATGAATTCTATTTTAAGTATTTTTTCCTTTAAATATTGACAATATTCAAACTAAAATTGAAATCATATGGAAACCATATGGAAATAAATTTAATGTAAAATAACCATAAAATAGAGAAATTTATGTGATTTAAAAACAAGAAAACTTAAAGGCTTTTTAAACGTTATTAAATATATTTAACTTAAACAAAACATAAAATAAGTGAGAAATTGTCAATATAAATAAAAGTTTATGACATTTTATAGCAAAAAAATATAAATAAATAACTAAAAATATTTGTACATTGAACTTATACATATTAAACATATGTACATATGTATGTATAAAAATTTAATAACAACACTTCCTCAAAAATAATTCAGTGTTTTATAAAATATACAATTTTACTTAGAAATTGTACAACTGTTGCTTTTAATGTTTTCCAAATATGATGCCTTAACAGGGTTCCCAGAGTTTTTCGATTCATATCCTCAAATAGCAATTTTTTTTCTCAAAATTCCATAAATAACTGCTGATATTATACTTATATTATTTTATACTAAATAATAGCTTATATTATACCTAAAAATTCCCACTAAAATAATACTTTAATTATAGAAATTGGTGAAAAACTACATTAATTTTTATTTATAATGCAATATATTTCCTTTGAAGATATAAATATTTGGATAGATAAATTGCCTGTAGGTTTAAAAAAGAGCTGAAATAAAAATTCGTTTCCTTTTACTAAAAACTTTATATTCGGGCGAAATTCCCCAAACCTAATTTATCATCCTCATATCCCAAAAGAAATCACCAATTTGGGGATAAATCCCGTAATCTGTCAGTACTTTTATCACAAAAATAATACACAATTTTTTAATGATTTAAAATTAATAAGTCTTTTCTTAAGGTATGTTCAGACTAGTCAAATATTTGACCAAAATGAGGTATCTCTTTGGAAAACTACTTTTGTTACTTTTTTGTTACTTTCTTGATACTACAAAGACAATTTACATAAAATTTGACATACGCAGTGAATATATTTTGCAATATTAATATACAATAAAATTTAATCTCAATACTCCTTAATACATTTTTATGAAGGAGTACTGAGAAGCGTGGCATCCACTTAGAACTTACTTCAAAGATATACTTATTACCATGCTTCATTTAAATCGGTTCAGTAGTACAGTCAAACTTTTTCTTGTTGCACTGTTTTCTAAGGAGTGAGATCGAAAAAATTAGACAAAGAATTAAAGGTCTGCCGTCAAACTGTTTCCAATGTTATTAATGAGTATAAGGAGAATTTGACTATTGGTAGGAAACCTGGTTGGGAAGGCCAACAAAATTTTAAAGCATATTGAAAAGAGCTCCAAACACATTTGGTAGAAAAGCAGCCCGGTTAGCTCAGTGCTCTGAGCTCTGAGGTGCGAAAAGTTAAAGTTAATATGGAGTTGAAATCATATAAAGTCCAAAAAGTTTCATACAGAAATGCTGCAACAAATTTAGAAGACACGAAAGTTAAAATCAAATTTCATATAAAAATATGTTGTACAATGGACGACGAAATGTATGTACTGGCAGATTTTTCGCAACTTTCGGGTCAAAATTTTTAATGTTGAACATAATTTTAGGACCCAAAAGCAGACAGAATTTAAAAAAAGCCTGGTATTGCAAGGTTTATGCAGTTGTGGCAAAAGGCGCAAGTCATTTGTTACAGTAGGCTTTATAAATACCGAAATGTACATCAAAGAATGTTTCACATATTTTTGGCCCGATTTGGCATCATATCACTAAGGTAAGAAAGCTCTGGAGTGGTACCAAAATATTAACAAAGTTTTTGTACCAAGGTCAATCTTCGAAATTGTCAGGAGCTAAGAGCAGTGGAGAGATATTGGGCTCTTATGAAAAGAGAATTAAAAAGCACAAAAAAGTGTTCAAAAATATCGAAGATTTTGAAAGGAAATGGGCAAACTGTTCAAAAGAAAATACTCAAACAACTATCAAATTTCTAAGGGAAGGGTTACCAAAAAAAGGTCCACGAGCTTATAAGTAGTGGTTAGAACTATAAAAGTTATATTTTCCTTTGATCTATAATATAATATCAATTAAATAAAAAAAAAAAAAATTAAAACTCTATGATCAACCATTTCCAATTTCAATAGGCTTCGTTCCTGAACTATAAGAAGCGTGTGTACCAAATTTCATTAATTTTGGTTCAAAATTGCTACCTGTAGTTTGATTACAAGGTTTACATGGACGGACAGACGGACGGACGGACATAGTTAAATCGACTCAGAAAGTGATTCTAAGCCGATTGGTATAAATTAATGTGGGTCTTAGACTAATATTTTTGGGTGTTACAAACATCAGCACAAACGCATAATACCCTCCCCACCTATGGTGGTGTAGGGTATAAAAAAATAATATTGTTATAAATTTAGATAACACACGGCAACATTGATTTTTCAACATGTGATTCTTTCACAACCTAACTGACATAAGTCTAAATAATATGTTATTATGGTTTAATTTAAGATGGAGCCAATTATAGTTTTTACGTGTACATTGGGGAGAAATAGTTATGTATTTAAAATTTGCAATGGAACAAAGTAGTTAGTTCTAACTAATTGTATATTTGACTAATTGATTATACAATTTTATAGAATTTATGTAAAATTTACTGTATTTTTGCACCGATACAAAATATCGAAGAAAGTTAAGAGTTGCGAAATAGTTTAGCACATAATTGAACTAAAAAAAAAATCACGAGAACACTATAATACAAATAAGAGTAAATTATTTTAAAAATTTTGTATATTTGTATAATAATAAATGATCATCTAAATACTTTCCAAATATTGATCAAAATTGATCAATCAATTAGAAAGTGTTGTAAAACCTGATGCGCAGAAATTATTCTGAGCATGATGGTCCAAGTTTTTGTGTTATTTAGAGAAATGCAAGTCTCAGGATATATTTGAATGCAATTTTTTTAAATTTTTTATATATTCTTTTATTTACTGGTTATTTACTGGTATGTTACGGATAATTTCTAAATGATATTTCTACTAACAAATATAACAAAAACTAACTAAAATTGCATGATAGTAAAGACTATCAAGTACATAATTTTTTTGACAATGTTTGGCTATCAGCCATTGTAGTATATGGGTTATACGTTCCCAAATTTCATTTAATGATGAGTCAATTTAATTTTTTTTATTTTTATTCTTTGAAGGGTTTAGTGTTAGAGGAAGGAGTAAAGTTATAAAAACTGACTCATACACATTTTAAATAATTAAATTTGATTTCCCAAATCAATCATTTTAAAGGGCATAAGTAACATCATATATAATATTGATTAGTCATTACCTTACAAAATATATTTCGCCTTTAATAATTGAAAATATAACTAAACTAAAAATTTTTTTATATAAATAAATTCAATCATTACTTAATATTTATATATTTGCGCTCTTTCAAATAGTGTCATTCAAAAAATCAAAGGCAAACATTTGAAACGTCACCATAAATATAAGCAAGCAAGATAAACTTAAATAAAACGTCATACGATAAAAAAGTATACAGAATTGCATAAAATATCACCTAAATACCTGTGTTTATGTTTATAGTTTTATCACCGATAGCGATAACTACATACAAGATAATGTAAGACATTTATCGATAAAAAATAAAACATGCAAAAAATATATTATTATACAAAAAAAAAAAAAAATATATATATATATTAAAAATATTTAAAAATAATTAAGTACATACATAGTTTGTTTACAAACTAAAATTTTAAACAAAAATCTATTTGTTATGCTTAGATCAATAGATAACACTGTTTGACAGAACGTATTACACAGTTAGCGAATACATGTAATTTACTTCTGTTAATATTTTATTCATAAATATATTATCTTTTCTCTAGGGTTATCGATCTGTAAATATTTAATAATATGATATTCATATTCATTTTGGAGTAAAACGTGTCAGAATTTTTAACTGATTTGATATTTTTTTTCCATTAACTTTTGTCACTTATCTCACGTGAGTTAAGGTTTTATCTATAAAAATTTCATATTTGCTTATGAACAAAAAGCAAAGAGGAAAAAGTCGAAACAAAATAAAGTTTTAAGACCTGTAGACAGAGACGCTAATATCTTATCCGAAACTTTCGATTTTAATAATATTTACAAATCACTGTTATTGATACAAATCGTATTCCTATACATATGTATGTACGTATATCTCTGCAAATGTGTCATTTTGTTGTATGTTATAGTTTGCCAATTATTATTTTTTTTTTTGCAAAATTTTCAACGTAATCATTTGTAATCTTAAGTTTTATTTTAACAAACGTAGTCTTTAGTTTATCTATATTTGTATGTTATCATTTTAATATCGTTAATGTACTTGAGATAATTTTCAATAATTTTAGAGGTCACGGTCAAAGTCTTAAAAGAAATTATCTATTTAAGTAATGTACATGTTAATGGCATTATTTACAGGAATTATTTTTAAATTTCAAATATCAATTGTTCCTAAACTGGAGTATTTTCAAAACGACAACATGTAAAATATGAAAGTAGTACTTATTAAAACAAAAAAAAAAAACTATTTTGGAAATTGTGCAGAAAAAATTTATCCTTGAAAATTTTATTATTTTTTGTAGTTAAAAATATTTCCTCGAAATATGAATTGTTTTAAATTATAATTTTTTTAATTGATGAACTCTTTTTGAGTATTAAATTTAGATACTTATTTTAACAAAATCAATATTTTTGTTAATAGTTATATTCAAAATTTTCAGCTTTTTTTTTAATTAGTACTTTGGTATTTTTGAAATCTGATAATTTTTCTTAAATAAGGAGTGAAATAAAAAAATTCTTAACATATATAAAATTCAGTAATTTGGAATGGTTGATATTGGAGTTTTCATTTTATTTATTTAATTGATATTATATTACAGATCACAGAAAAATATAACTTTTTATAGTTCTAACCACTACTTATGACCTCATGCACCTTTTTTGGTAACCCTTCCATTAGAGATTTAATAGTTGTTTCAGTAAATTTTTTGGATTTTTCTTTTTAAATCTTCGATATTTTGGGACACCCTTTAAGCTCCTGACAATTTCGAAGATTGACCTCACTTGGTACAAAAACTATGTTATTGTTTTGATACCACTCCAGAGCTTTCTTACCGTAGTGATATGATGCCAAATTGGGCCAAAAATATGTGAAAGAAAGAAGCCTTTTTTGCAACTGCATAAAGTCATACCAGGAATTGTTTAAGAAATTTCGTCTGCTTTTGGGTCTTAAACTTATCTTCAACACTTCCTCGAGCATTAGCAACGTACAGATTTTGACCTGGAAACTGCGAAAAATCTGCCAGTACATACGTTTCGTAGTTCATTATACAATACGAGTATTTTGGTTTGAAATTTGATTTGAATCTTCGTGACCTATTCATGGCTTCAAATTTTTCCTATCTTTTTGGTCTTTGTATGTTTTAAAGCCTGCAATGTTTTTAACTTTTTGCACCTTACAGAAAGAGCACTGAGCTAACCGGGCTGCTTTTCTACCAGATGTTTTTGGAACTATTTTCAATATACTTTTAATTTTCTTGGCCTTCTCAATATCATGTGGATCTTTTTTTTCTTAACTCTTCGTCATACAGATGTTTCAATTGTTACATTCACATTCGCCAGACCAGCTCTATAATTTTATATATTTTAATGGAAATTTTGGTGAATTTTTTATATTATTACATTTGTATAACTATATTCTAGCATTACTACTACATAGTTTTGCAAGATATTACATTTTTTTATTGATAAACTTCACGTTATTCTCATTGTTTTGAGCCTACAAATGCACACAATTTTTCTTTTCAAATATTTGAAGTTTTATCGGTATTAAACTCATAGCACAAAATATGAACGAATAGGTGGAAAATCATAAAATAACTTATGTAAACCGATGAGAGCTCAGTTTAAAAGTTTTTAATAAAATAAAATACAATAAAAAAGAATGAATAACATCGTCAAACCACATAATTTTCCAAACAAAATATAACTGGTCCAGCTAGACCATATTTGGTACGAATGTGACATGTACACTAATTTATCCTCATAACTATCCTTGTGTTAGGTTTATCGTTCTGGTTTTTTCACAGATCGTTAGAAAACAAAATTGTAGGAGGGTACCTGAAATTTTAAGTCTCTAGCTTAATTATAAATATATGAAAATAACATTTAAATCTGCAATTGGTCTGGCCAGACCAGTTTGTAAGACGAAGGGTTAAATAAAGTATATTTTTTCTGGGTCCTGAGGTATATTGAGTAAAGTAAAAATATATATTTTTGGGTCCTAGATATATTCTGAGTTAATGTAGCTATGTCTGTCCGTTTGTCTGTTGAAAGCAGGATAGGGCACAGAGGAAACCATTTAGGGAGACGAAATTAGGCTCAAACATATAGATACTTTCCAATATATTAAGTGTTTTTTCCACATGATATGTTACTTGAATTAATAAGCTTTCATTTTTGTATTTTTGTTTTTCTAATTTGGATAAATGTGACACTGTGCATATGTGGGGAAGATATTATGCATTTGTGCAGATGTTTGAAACATTCAAAAATATTGGTATAACATCCATTTTAATTCAGAAATGAGAAAAATAATGATAACTTATTACCAGGTAATGAGTCTAATAAGTAGTAGACGTTACCAAAAGCCAACAAATTTTTGCTGCGTTATTATTACTTTGCGTTATTATACTTTTGTTTATAAATTATTGAAATATTCTGAAATTACACATATTTCAATGAATATAGAAAGTCACTCCCAGATACTCATTTAACGTTTTTTCTTTCAGTAAAATATAAAGCACCTTGACTCTCTTTTATAAAGAAATTTCGGTTATCGCTTTAAATTTTATGTGCATTTTATATTGTTTATTTCCTTTTTCACCCACATAATTTTATGTCAATACAATTTTTTCATGTTTTCTGACAAATTAAAAGAAAAGTAAATCATGTCTTAAAGACACAAACACAACAAACAAGTATGTAAATATTGGTAAAAGTGTATTGTAGTTTTCAAAAAAAAAAAAAAAAAAAACGAAAACTGTTACAAGAAATACAAAGAAAGAAGAAATAAAAATCATGACAAGAAACTATTGTTTGTAATTTGTTTTAGTTTGGGGAATTCTAGAGCAATACTTTGACACTGATGAATGAATGAGTGCGCTTTCCTTTAACTCTAGTTATGGGCTGTTGCCATTTATTGACTTAACGCATACGTTGTTATTGACGTCTTGTCAATGTAAGTTTTTGCTGATGACAACTCATGACGTTATAATGTTTTTTTTTTATTTTAAAATATTTCTTCTGTTCTCATTTTTTAGTTTTTTGCTGGTTTTTTTATTGTTTTAAAGGTTGGTTGTAGGTGACAATTTGTAATTGTTTTATTTTTTTTATTTTTATGAGTTCTATTTTAGATTTTTGATGTTTTACCGCCTAAAAAGAATTGTGATGTCAAAAAATTTTTTTAACACTTATTACGTTTGGTATTGATGATTTGTTTTGTTGGCAGTTTTATTTGTTTAAACTGTCGCGGATAGTGTTATAGGGAAATATAGTAATGGGTAATCGTTAGTTTTCTGCATTATTAATTTTTAAATTTTTAATTTTGAATAATATTTTTATTCGTTTTCGTTTAGTTTTTTTATTTTTCTTAATTTTTAAAACTGTTTTAGAATTAATTTTGAATCAAAAATTATTTTATTTTAAGACTAATTTATGTACATTTTTAACTACAATCAAATCAATCGAAATATGATTTAAAATATGTAAATGATATTTCAATTGATTTGATTGTAACTTTTTTTCAATTATTTAATAAAAATATTATGTACATATTTAAAACATTATTCAAATCAATAAATATTTAATTTTTAAATAACCGATTACTCATTGTTATATAGGCTTCACTAGGCACTAATAACGGAAATTTGTAAAATAAATAAATCGGTAAAGGGCAGGCTTTTAGCACTTGCCGGTGAAATGCATAAATACATATGTCCGGCCTTAACACCGGAACTTGCAAAATGAAAAAAAAAAAAAAAAAATACTCTTAACAAAAATATTTGTAACGTTTTTTTTATGAGTTGTTAAATAAACAATATTAAAAAAAAAAGCACAAAACAAAAATAATTTTATTTTAGTCATACAAGTACAACTTGTAAAATAATTTCATAAAGAATAACAATTTATTTTCATTTTGTACTTCATTGCAGATGGAACCACAAGCGCAACAACAGCAACAACAAGATCATTTGCAGCAACAACAACAAAGATATCAACAGCAACAAGTACAACAATCACCAGAAAAATATCATACACATTTATTGGATAAAATCAAAACGGAAAATAATGGTCAAGAACATTTAAATCATACAAATGCTAATACAGTAATAGAAAAACAAACTCAAGTTGAACAGCAGCAACAACAACAGCAACCACAACAATTAACTACTCAGCAGCAGCATCATCAACATCAGCAACAATTACCGCCTGTAACTCAACAACAAACCCAACAACAACAAAATCCTACTACCATTATACAAACGCAACAATCCCAACCTATTAATGCTGTTATACAAACACAAAATAATCAAACACCACAACAACAACAACAGCAGCAGCAACAACAACCTCAACAACAATCCCAACAGCAACAACATCCCAGTCAAGAAGAATATGTACCCATACAAAGGACCCAACAACGCAGATTTATAACAACATCAGGAGAATTGTAAGTATAAAGAAAGAAATTTAAGGAGTTTTGGGAAATTTATAGCCAAATTCAAGGCTGGAATATACAAAATTCTTGTACAAAACTGTATAGATTAAGGAAATTGGTTCATTTGTCTTTAATTATAATAATTTAAAGTTTTTAAGTCCATAAATTCAAAGTACAAGAGGGACCAATCGCCACAAATTGTTTTAGGTGTTCTTTTATCATAACCGTAAAGGATATATGTTTACTTTCCCAGCAAAAAAAGAACTGAAATAGTCATGATTTTAACATTGTGTTGTCATTGGAAGGAAGTAATTAGTGGTGAAAAAAAGCTGCTGAAGTTCTTTTTTTAACCCATGGTTGTCGTTGGTAGGATATTATTCTTTTATAATTCTTGTTCATTGCTTTTAAAGCACTTCTCTTAAAACTTTATTTATAAAATTTTTTTATAAAAATTCTGTTTTTGCCCTATTAAATAATAAAAATGCTTTAAAATTTTTTTACAAAATTTTACAATTTTTTTCCGCTAAAAATTCATTTATTTTCACTTTTTTGGAAGTAATTATTAAGAACTTGCAAAAAAGTTTAAAATATGCACTTTGTTCCACTTTTGAAGTTGTGAAAATGTCTAGTCTGGCGATTACCTCTTTACTGACCCCTTTTGTAGTTACGGAGAAGATTGTGTGTGCAAAAATGTGCCAACATGTAGTCGATGAAGTGTCAATAGACTTCCTTTTAGGACATACCAATGTTAAAGTAAATAGTCACCTAGCTAATAAAGTGACTAGTGGTACCCTAATGTAGTCGGTTAGGTAACTTGTTCGCAACAGCCACCATAGACTGCTGGGTCAGAAGTCACTTGAGTAACCAGCAGTCTATGGTGGCTGTTGCGTACAAGTTACCTAATCGACTACTTTAGAGTACCATTAGTCACTATATTAGCTACGTGACTAGTCACATGGACTTGTACAAGGAGAAAGTCTATCAACGACTACATGGTATCACTTTTTAGCATTCAAAATCAGCTCCTCGACTACCGAAGGGTTAATAAAGTGACAATAGACTCTTCTACGACTACGAGGTGGCCATTTTTTTAAATACACAATCACCTCAAAGGTTGTAGCCTGTGAAACTTTTATGCTCACACAATCACTTTACTGGTTACAATGAGTCAGTTAAACATTTTTGTCTTTTTTTCGTCTTCTTTCCGCTTACCATAGAGTGAGTAAAGTAGAAATTGGCATTACGCTCATTGGTGACTGATGAAGAGTGGCAGGTGACTATACACTCCATTAAAAACTATTTTTCACCTAAAATATTTTATGTAATCTGTACAAAAATTATAGCCACGATCCTATATTTTTTTTTTTTTTTTGAAATGTATGACTAAAAATGTTCCTTATTATTTCAAGACCGTGAACATCATTATCTGACAGTTAAACTTTCGACCACGATGTCGAAGTGGATAAAATTGACTAGACCTAGTGTTATAATACTTCAATCGGTTTTGCATTTTCTCACCATTTTGTTTCCTACTCTACACAGAAAATAATATTTCGAATTATTTTTTTATAAAATTATTAACTTACTCTATATATTGGAATTTAATTATATTATTTATTAATATAATTAATGTTCTAATTGATTTACATTTTTTTAAATAAATTTACAGTTCTTAATTAAATATGAAGAAAAATTAAAAATTTGTCTATAAAAATATAGAAACAAAATAAGTCAATTTCAAAAAATGTTCGGCTCATTATACCTATTAAAAAAAAAAAAACAGTAATAATAAAATCAATTATTCTATTGATGACTGGGGCAAAATCAAAAAAAAAAAAAAAAAAAAAAAAAAATGAATTAATTAATAAAAAGCAATTTCGTAATTAAAGTCCATTTTTACTTTTTTCTGTGTATTGACCATCGCATAAATTTATTAAAATTCCATAAAAAGTTTATTTACACATAATTTTCTCTATTCTTTACTTATCATTATCCTAGAGTTCATCGTGATTCTGAAGACCCCGAAACGGTTAGCGAATATCAACGTCACTCACCCGCCGATTATGTACAAATGGCTCCACGTAACGAAGAACAACAGCCACCACCTGGAACTACTGTCTATACATATACGACCAATGAAAATGGTCAACCCATTATATGTACAGCTGATGCAGCAGGAGGTACTATTAAACTAGAGTCAATTGATAAAGATCAAGTGCAAAATGAAGCTGCCCAACAATTGCAACAACAACAGCAACATCAACAACAATGTCCCACCCCCAATAGTAATTATACAGAATCAATGGTGGTTTCAGCATCGGCCCTACATCATCAAAATCCTCACAATTTGTCGAGTTCAGCACATGCGGCCATACCCCATCCCACCCATTTGTTACGTTTCGAAGAAGACAATCGTTTCGGTCAAACACTTACAGATAATGGTAACGGTCCTGCTACTTTATATTATGAAACGGCCGTAGTTGATCCTAATGCTCATCCCAATGAATCGAAAACATTTACAGATTTGGGTAATGCACATTATTTAAATTATTCATCTACGTCTTCGTATCAGATAAGTCAAAATAATACCATCTATAGTGTATCGCCGGCTCCCAATCAATTGATAACGAAAAATGATCCCAGTTTAAATATATTACGGCAACCAGTGCAATATCAGCCCATGGCCTTGTTTGACAATAGTTCAGTGACCGAACAAAGTATATGGCCAACGGCGGGTGTGGAGTACTCCAACATGGGCTTTGTAAGTATTGTTCTAAAGAAAAAAAATAATTAACAAAAAACCATTTCAATTATCACACAACATCATATTCATATTTCCCTTTCTTTTTATTCTCTTCCTCGAATATCCATTAAAATTATAAAACAAATCGCCATGATATTTGTTTTCTAATATAGAATTATCATCAGCAGGTGGTTGAAGATTATCCCTCGGGAAATATAAGCGCGAGCTCTTGGGTCCCCACCAGTTCCATAACCCACTACGAAGCACCACCTCCTTTGGCAGACAAATGTGAACAATGTAATTCTCCATTGGGTAGCAAAGCAAACGGTTATTGTCCCTCATGTTATGGTAGTCCCATGCGTCAAACTGTACGTGTGGGTCCTCGACAAACAAAGCCTAAAGCGGCTGCTGCTGCTGCCAATAACCGAAGGACTGGTGTAACTTGTGCTAATTGTCAAACCAATTCTACAACTTTATGGCGTCGTAATAATGATGGTAATCCTGTTTGCAATGCTTGTGGTCTGTATTACAAACTACACAATATGAATCGTCCGCTTTCCATGAAAAAGGAAGGTATACAAAAACGTAAACGTAAACCAAAGAATACTGGCGCTCCACCCATGAGAACTCAATTACCTAGTAAGTTTTCATGCTTAATATGGTTAATTGGGGCCGAAATGTTTAATTTTTTTTGTTCACTTTATGTTTTCTAGGTTTACCACCAGGTGGCGGTAATTTAATGGTACACACCAACGGTCCATTGTATCCCTCACAAGTTCAACCTATTGGCATACCCTTAAATGCTCAAAATTCAAATCCAGCTGAATTACAAGACATGACTACAACTGCTACGCGTACAGTATCTATTGGTCATCCTGATATGACATTGAATATGTCACGACATCATGTAACTTCGGATAGTCATTCACCGTATAGTAATCCACCATCACAAAGTCAATCACCTCATTTACCAAATACAGCGAATTTTAAGTAAGTAGAATACTAAAATTAATGTTTTTTTTTTATGAAAGCTTGAAGTCCATAGTTTATCTGGGGCCTTAAAAACGTTAAATTTTTTCGAATCTTATGATTATCAGGTACCTTTGAAACAAACAGACTTAGTGGGGAAAATGATAAAATACTCTTACGAGTTGTTCTCTTACGAGTTGTTCATAAATATGCACTTGTTTTCAAAATTTGATATTTTCTAATTTTTTTCTGGTAAAAATTCCAACCAGAAAAACTATCGTATAATTAATACCAAATGTACATAGTTTATTTCAAATCAATTTGTTCATCTTTCGTTATTTCCAAGGGCATTATTTTCACAACTTTAACTTTTTCGAAAATATGTCTTCTGTCGGACTTACAGGTGGACGTAAATATATCTTTACGTATATACATAATGGACCAGAAAAAAAAACGAGATAAAAAGATAGGCAGCCAGACGAACGAACGGACATCATTAAGTCGACTCAGAAAGAGATTCTGATTTTAAGGATGGAAGCCCGAAGATTTTTTCTATGCGTTACAAACATCAGCACAAACGCATAATACTCCAATTACCTGTGGTGATGTACGGTCGCTGTTGAGCAAAAAACAGTTATGTGTCAAAATGTTTTATTCTATACCTTAAAAAAAAGAACATTTTCACCACTTCACAAGTAAAATTATGTGCATATTATGAACTTTCTTGGTAGTTATTAATAACTACTTCTATGCATTTATGCATTTTTAGCGGCAAAAAATGTTAATAATTTCTAAGAAAATTAGTTTTAAGGGAAATACTTCAAAAGCAAGTACTTTTGAATAAGATTTTTACAAGAATAATACCTAACCAATGACAACCATGGGTTAAAAAACACTTCTGCAGCTAAGTACTTTCCTCTAATGACAACATAATGTTAAAATCATGACTTTTTAAGCTCTTTTTTAGTTCCTTTTTTTTTTTGCTCGATATGAAAGCATTATTGATTGTCTATTGATCTGCCAAACAATTTGAAATATCTCTACTAGTTTAGAGGCTAATTGAACAAAATCATGCATAACTTTTGTATGGAGTTCATACAGAAATTAAACTTTTGCTTTCCTGAAATATATGATTCATTACTATGACCTTTATATGTCATTATTAAAACGTTTACTCTAATATCTCAAAAACCAATTGAGTTATTATCACCATAGAGACTGAAGGGTATAATACCAACCATAAATATTTATGCGTCACTATAAAAAAAATTAATTAAGTCTGTCCTAATATTTTTTTTAAGAAGTCCTCATTTGACCTCCACAAACATTGTTTAATTAAATTTAAAATTTAAATCGGCCCATTATTTCACCTAGCCCCCATACAAATGTCCTCCCGGAATAGAGTTTTAACACTCATAGATGCCTTAAAAATAAGAATATTTTAATGAAATTTGACACAAATAAATTTTATAAAAGTATAAATCTCAATACCAAATTTCGTGAAGATCGGTCCTTAATTGACCATAGCTCCCATATGAACCCTTCTTCCGAAAATCACTTTAACGTGCATAAATTCCAAAAAAACGTTAGTATCAACTTAATATTTAATGAAGTTCGGTCCATAGTTTACTATAGCACCCACATAAGACCCAATTTCGGATATCATCCAAAAGTGCATAAATACATGTGAATGTTAGTATCGCTATAATATTCTGTATAAGTATGTTTTTTTTACACTTTTATCAAGTATCGGTCCACAATTGGCCCCTTCCCTAATTTTGGTACACATGGTGTAGGGTATCAAATGTTCGGGCTTTTTTTTCGTTTTTATTTATTTCTGTGCAGAATCATCTCTAATGAATATTATAGAAATTATGATATTAATTTTTCTCAGAGTTAAGAACAAATAGTTTTGATAATATTAAACAAAATAGTGCTCTATCACAACTAATCTGAGAGAGAGAAATTAAGTATTTAATAAGTAAGAATGTTATATTCGCCTTGAACGAATCTATGTACCCACTATTTGCAACATTTTACAATTTCATCTTATATGGGAGGTATTTGTTACCTTATATAAGAAAAATTTAAGCCAAATTTCTTGCTTACAACAGACAGATGAAGGGACATAGCTAGATAGACTCAGAATCTTATAAGCACCCAGAATATTTACACTTTATGGGATCTTAAATTATTATTATTTCTTTTTTTCACATGTTACACTCGGAATGATAAACTCATTTTATTCGAACGCACACTTCAGCTTTTTTTCGAGTGAAAATAAAAAGTGTCACTTTATCATCACCGTACCTATGTTTTATATTGTCGAACTTTTTATTTATTTTAATTTTTTTCTTACAGAGTACCACCAATTGAAGCGCCCCGGACAACTCAAAGCAGTGAAATACCCACCAGTGTTATAACACGTACTGGTCTACCAGAACGTACATCGAATAATTAAAATCAATCATAAATAAAAAAAAATATTTATACCAAGATATTTCTGAGGTCAAAGGTTAAGAATTTATAAAAAAGATAAAAAGTTAACTTTAATTTAATTTTTTTATAAAATTGTGCCAAATTAAAAGACATTTTTATATTATTTATTTGAATAAAGTTTATTTGAATATATACATATAAACAAATAATAAACTAATTACCAAAAAAACTGTGTAAATTCACTATCTAAAAGACATTTTTTAAAGCAATTTTTATTAAAATTTATATTAAAAATTGTTTAATGCAAAATTACATCGTAAATTTTGGTAAAACAATAAAATAAAAAAATTATTTAAAATTTTAAATAACGGCTGAAAACTTTCCTTTGTTTAAATAAAATAAATAAATAAAAAAAAAAACATTTAAAACATAAATACTTTTAAGTTAATAAAACCAGTTAATAAATTTTTTATATTAAATATTTTAAGTTAAATAATAAAAAAAAGAGACTACTTTAATTTTATTTTAATTTTACATACTTACAATTGTATTATTCTATAAAAATTCTTCATTTGTAATAATTTAATTAATCAAATTATTATAAATAATTTGTTAAATTAGTTAAATTTTTTTTTTAGTTAATATATATGGTATTTTTTATATGTATTTAAAACCCCAAAGAGAAACAATTTGTAAATTAATAAAAATGAAAGAACTAAAATAAAATAAATGACTTATAAGCCAAATTAAGCGCTAATGACGACATAATTTATTAATTTATTTTAAGCGTAAGTATATGGTGGAGATTTGTTGTTGGAGTAGGATTTAATGTGGATAAATGGATGATGCACAGTGATCGAAGGGAGCTTAAATAATTTTAAAAATTAAATTTTTGTTGGTAATAACCACTATTTATCCTATTAATTAGTTAGTAATGTGTTGTTCTTATTTTCTTGATTACTTTATATAGACGAATAACTCATTACCAGGTAAATGGCTTGGTTGGAGTTTTAAATGATTTAATATAATAGATTTAAACCAAAAATATTAAAAAACTAAGTGAATAAGTCGGAGTTCACACTCAGCATTTTTCTTGCAGCAATTCTGATTTCGTACGAGAGAGAGAGAGAGAGAAGAAGCGAATACTAAGTTCTTACATTCAAAAATTCCAGAAAGGGACTTATATTAGGCCAACAATTTTACTAAATGTAAAATAAACGAGAGAAAAAGATATAGTCGGTCAAGCCCGACCATATGATACCCTACACCATTGAGTACATTATAATTCGGGGAGGGATCTTTTATTAGACTTGGAGTCAAATGTGGGCCGACACTCAAAAGTGTAAAATAAAACATACGAATACAGAATATTACGTCAATACTGACATTTGTATGAATTTATTCACTTTTGGGTGATTCCCGAAAGGGGGCCTTATATAGGAGCTATGGTAAATTATGGACCGATCTTTATAAAATTTGGCGCTGTCATTTAAGTTTATATAAAACTTATTTGGGTCGAATATTAATTTGATACTAACACTTAAATAGAATTTATGGCCGTTAAAGCGATTTTCTGAAAGGAGTTTATATGGGAGCTATGGGTAATTATGAACCGATCTTTTTAAAACTCGGCACACTTATTTAGACTTCTATGAAACTTATATGTGCCAAATTTTATTAAAATATTGCTATATTTAAGGGATTTATGATCGTTAAACCCTTTTCCTGGAGGACATTTCTATGGGGGCTAGGTGAAATAATGGACCGATCATAACCAATTTCAATAGGCTTCGTCCCGGGACCAAAAGAAAGCTTTGTACCAAATTTCATAAATTTTGGTTCAAAATTGCGACCTGTAGTTTGATTACAAGGTTTACATGGACGGACAGACGGTCAGACGGACAGACGGACGGACGGACATCGTTAAATCGACTCAGAAAGTGATTCTAAGCCGATTGGTATAAATTAAGGTGGGTCTTAGACTAATATTTTTGGGTGTTACAAACATCAGCACAAACGCATAATACCCTCCCCACCTATGGTGGTGTAGGGTATAAATATATAAATTTAGATTAATGCGTTGATACCAACATCTATATGATTGTATGTACTTTAGAGCGATTCCCGGAAGTGATTATATGGGAGCTGTGGTAAATTATGGACCGATTCTCATAAAATTTGACAATGTTTTTTTTCTTATATAAAACGTATTTGTATCGAATATTAATTTTGAATTTATGCTCGTTAAAGTGATTTTCGGAAGTGGGGTTTATATGGAATTCAAATATGGCATTTTTTTTATGTTGAAACTTATATATTTATTATGGGTGTTAGGTAAAATAATGGACCGATCACGTGCCAAATTTCATTAAATTATCTTTAAAATTGCGACCTGTAATTTGTGCACAATGTTTACATGGACAGCCAGACGGACGGACGCACATCGTTAGCTCGATTGTGGTAGTATTTCTAAGTTGATCGGTATGCTTTACAAATTTCTGTGTGTGAACCTCGACTTTTTTACTTAGTTATTTAAACCTATTCATTAAAATTTTCGATTTATCATCCAGTGAACCCCAGAATTAAAAAAGGCTATTTTATTTTTGTATAGGAACAGGGGGAGTGATACCCCCATGCAAAGAAAATATTAATTATCGGATAACTTAAATACTGTTACAGCAAAAAAAAAAAAAAAGATTTTATGGGAATCTCTTCCGGAAACACCTCTAAACTTGAAATGAAAACAAGATGAACAGGACCGGGAGAATTGGTCTTCCCCATACAACGAAAATATTTAATATCGTATGTATAAAGATCTATTTCAGCAAAAGTTTTAACGTTATTTTTATTTACCTTCATAATTTAAGTTGAAAATGGAACGGGCAGGGTCAGGGGGAAAGATACCCCCCGTGCAAAGAAATTATTAAATATCGTATATCTTAAGAAATTTTAGAGCAAAAGTCTTAAAATTTTTATAGAAATAACTTTCTCAGCAATCTCAAAAATTTAGGATAAAAATGGAACGGGTAGGACCAGAGGGCATAATAAATAATATACATATAATTCATAAAAAGGGGTAGTGCAGTGCACCGGGAAAAGTATTTTATAAAAAAAATTTTTCATATTCATTTTTTTTTTTTAATTAAAATTAAATAAATATTAAATTTGTTTATAAATAAGTCCCATAGACAAGAATCAAAAATTTTATACTAAAGATTTTGGCAAGTCAATATTATTTTTATTGTTCCCAAAATCCTTTTCATACCACTGTTCCTTGCAAAAAAAAAACCCGAGAACGAAAAGAAAAAAACTAAAGTGAATGAATGACTGAGTGCATTCTTTGGTGATGGCGATCGTTGGGCGATATTTCATTGTCAACAGTTTGGCAGCAACTAAATTGAACCAAATTAATTTTAATGACCCTTTTTCGCCTCACTTGAAATCAAGGATTTACTCTAAAACAAAGCACACAACATCTTATTTTCCATTCTTGTTGTTGTTGTTGTTTCTGTAGTAAACCATAAAAAACAGCTAAATAGCAATTTGGTGTCATCGCTTAAAAGCCTTATTTTAGCCGTCTTAAGGTTAAAGGAAAAAAACCTAAAAAGATTCTTTAATTTTTTTGTTGTTGTTATTGGTTTTGCATTCTTTTGTTTCTTACTCAGCTTTTAAAAAGGAAGCTTTACACAGCTGAATTGGATTTTGAACTCATAACGCCACTTAAAATCAACTTTGCCCACCACCAACAAAGCCAACAACAAAAAGTCTAAAAATCACAATTTTTTTCCTTTATATTTTTTGGATTATTTTCATTTTAATGGCCTGTTAACAACCATGGCACTCTATACATAAAAAGGTTTTATTTAAATTGTCTCTTCTCCTCCTCCTCCTCCTCTTGAGTTTTTTACTTAACTTCCTTTAACACTGATCGGTTCATTTTGGTACTCCTCTCGCTTGAAAAATTTCACGATGATATTTGTGAGATTTTATTATTCATTTTTTTTTTATTTGTCTGTTTTCTGTTTTTTTTTTTTTTTTGTATTCGTTTGGCGTACGCTCGATCAATTAGGCAAACTTGTTTTACGATCGTTTTTATTAAAGTCCGACTTTTTGTGAGGTGACGTGAAGAAGCGTTGTTTGTTATTCTTTTTAAGTTTAGCCGACTTTGCGCCGGATTCTTGCATTGGTTTACTAAACCAACATTTCTAAACTCAAATAAATTTAAACACTTGATACTCTTTGAACAAATTTTAAATAAATATAATTTCTTAAGAAAATAATCTACTTTTTCAAAAATCTAACTAAACAATTTTTAAATATAAACTGGAGTGTATAAAAATATATTTTTGAAATAAAATAATCTCGCAATTAGAGTCTTAAGTGTACATCATATACTCTGCGTTTTTTCATACTTATATGATTGAGTATTCGTAATAAAGTATATGCAAAATATCATGATCATTCCTTTAACATTTTAAAGTCATACCTACACACATAAACTTATTTTTTATATTCATACTCTTGGTTGTATGACTCTTGGTGCGTCATTTTGACGTTAAAAATTGATGACATAATGATTTGATTTTGTCAACATAGTTGACATATTTCAAAATAACAACGTTATTTAAAGAAGTTTAAATTTTTATTTTAATAAGAATGTTAAGATTTACAGGAATTTGATATTCTCATCAAACAAAACTAAAGAAGATGAATTTGAATCTGGAAAATAAGTAATATTAAAGATAACAAATAAAACGAGTAGGACAGAATAGATATTTAATTATAAAAATTCAGTTGCAACTTAAATACCTATTAATATTATTTGGCTTTACTTTTTTTATTACGTTGTGTAATAAATGGAAGAAGTGGATTTTTTACTTAATAGAGTTTAAACAATCGAATGAATGTTTTCGTCGCATTGGATCTAACACAATGGGTTAAAATTAAAATTGACTATTATATTCTTTATACAAAATTCGGCCCTTAATAGAAATCTGAGTGATCACAGATTTTTGTCCTTTTGGCTCTTTAAAATCAATTTTTAAAATTTTCATATAAAAATCGATATTTGGTAGGAAATATGAGTGATCACAGATTTTCGTTCTTTTGGATCTCTGCTGGTTTAGCTTAATAGAAATTTTTATAATTTTCATATAAAAATCGATTTTTGTTAGGAAATATGAGTGATCACAGATTTTTGTCCTTTTGGCTCTTTAAAATCAATTTTTATAATTTTCATATACAAATCGATATTTGGTAGGAAATATGAGTGATCACAGATTTTCGTTCTTTTGGATCTCTGCTGGTTTAGCTTTATAGAAATTTTTATAATTTTCATATAAAAATCGATTTTTGTTAGTAAATATGAGTGATCACAGATTTTTGTCCTTTTGGCTCTATCTCTGCTGGTTTAGCTTTAAAATCAATTTTTATAATTTTCATATAAAAATCGATTTTTGGTAGGAAATATGAGTGATCACAGATTTTTGTCCTTTTGGCTCTATCTTTGCTGGTTTAGCTTTAAAATCAATTTTTATAATTTTCATATAAAAATCGATTTTTGGTAGGAAATATGGGTGATCACAGATTTTTGTCCTTTTGGCTGTATCTCTGCTGGTTTAGCTTTAAAATTTATTTTTATAATTTTCATATAAAAATAGATTTTTGTTAGTAAATATGAGTTATCACAGATTCTTGTCCTTTTGGCTGTATCTCTGCTGGTTTGGCATTAAAATCAATTTTTATAATTTTCATATAAAAATCGATTTTTGGTAGGAAATATGAGTGATCACAGATTTTTGTCCTTTTGGCTGTATCTCTGCTGGTTTGGCATTAAAATCAATTTTTATAATTTTCATATAAAAATCGATTTTTGGTAGGAAATATGAGTGATCACAGATTTTTGTCCTTTTGGCTCTATCTCTGCTGGTTTGGCATTAAAATCAATTTTTATAATTTTCATATAAAAATCGATTTTTGGTAGGAAATATGAGTGATCACAGATTCTTGTCCTTTTGGCTCTATCTCTGCTGGTTTAGCTTTAAAATCTGTTTTTATAATTTTCATATAAAAATCGAATTTTGGTAGGAAATATGAGTGATCACAGATTTTTGTCCTTTTGGCTCTATCTCTGCTGGTTTAGCTTTAAAATCTATTTTTATAATTTTCATATAAAAATCGATTTTTGGTAGGAAATATGAGTGATCACAGATTTTTGTCCTTTTGGCTCTATCTCTGCTGGTTTAGCTTTAAAATCTATTTTTATAATTTTCATATAAAAATCGATTTTTGGTAGGAAATATGAGTGATCACATATTTTTATCCTTTTTGCTATATCTCTGCTGGTTTAGCTTTAAAATCAATTTTTATAATTTTCATATAAAAATGGATTTTTGGTAGGAAATATGAGTGATCACAGATTTTTGTCCTTTTGGCTCTATCTCTGCTGGTTTAGCTTTAAAATCAATTTTTATAATTTTCATATAAAAATCGATTTTTGTTAGGAAATATGAGTGATCACAGATTTTTGTCCTTTTTGCCCTATCTCTGCTGGTTTAGCTTTAAAATCAATTTTAATTTATAATTTTCGTATAAAAATCGATTTTTGTTAGGAAATATGAGTGATCACAGAATTTTGTCCTTTTGGCTCTATCTCTGCTGGTTTAGCTTTAAAATCAATTTTTAAAATTTTCATATAAAAATCGATTTTTGTTAGGAAATATGAGTGATCACAGATTTTTGTCCTTTTTGCTCTATCTCTGCTGGTTTAGCTTTAAAATCAATTTTTATAATTTTCATATAAAAATCGATTTTTGTTAGGAAATATGAGTGATCACAGATTTTTGTCCTTTTGTCTCTATCTCTGCTGGTTTAGCTTTAAAATCAATTTTAATAATTTTCATATAAAAATCGATTTTTGTTAGGAAATATGAGTGATCACAGATTTTTGTCCTTTTGGCTCTATCTCTGCTGGTTTAGCTTTAAAATCTATTTTTATAATTTTCATATAAAAATCGATTTTTGGTAGGAAATATGAGTGATCACATATTTTTATCCTTTTTGCTATATCTCTGCTGGTTTAGCTTTAAAATCAATTTTTATAATTTTCATATAAAAATGGATTTTTGGTAGGAAATATGAGTGATCACAGATTTTTGTCCTTTTGGCTCTATCTCTGCTGGTTTAGCTTTAAAATCTATTTTTATAATTTTCATATAAAAATCGATTTTTGGTAGGAAATATGAGTATTTTTGTCCTTTTGGCTCTATCTCTGCTGGTTTAGCTTTAAAATCTATTTTAATTTATAATTTTCATATAAAAATCGATTTTTGGTAGGAAATATGAGTGATCACATATTTTTATCCTTTTTGCTCTATCTCTGCTGGTTTAGCTTTAAAATCAATTTTTATAATTTTCATATAAAAATCGATTTTTGGTAGGAAATATGAGTGATCACAGATTTTTGTCCTTTTGGCTCTATCTCTGCTGGTTTAGCTTTAAAATCTATTTTTATAATTTTCATATAAAAATCGATTTTTGGTAGGAAATATGAGTATTTTTGTCCTTTTGGCTCTATCTCTGCTGGTTTAGCTTTAAAATCTATTTTAATTTATAATTTTCATATAAAAATCGATTTTTGGTAGGAAATATGAGTGATCACATATTTTTATCCTTTTTGCTCTATCTCTGCTGGTTTAGCTTTAAAATCAATTTTTATAATTTTCATATAAAAATCGATTTTTGGTAGGAAATATGAGTGATCACAGATTTTTGTCCTTTTGGCTCTATCTCTGCTGGTTTAGCTTTAAAATCAATTTTTATAATTTTCATATAAAAATCGATTTTTGGTAGGAAATATGAGTGATCACAGATTTCTGCCCTTTTGGCTCTATCTCTGCTGGTTTAGTTTTAAAATCTGTTTTTATAATTTTCATATAAAAATCGATTTTTGGTAGGAAATATGGGTGATCACAGATTTTTGTCCTTTTGGCTCTATCTCTGCTGGTTTAGCTTTAAAATCAATTTTTATAATTTTCATATAAAAATCGATTTTTGGTAGGAAATATGGGTGATCACAGATTTTTGTCCTTTTGGCTCTATCTCTGCTGGTTTAGCTTTAAAATCAATTTTTACAATTTTCATATAAAAATCGATTTTTGGTAGGAAATATGAGTGATCACAGATTTTTGTCCTTTTGGCTCTATCTCTGCTGGTTTAGCTTTAAAATCAATTTTTATAATTTTCATATAAAAATCGATTTTTGGTAGGATCACAGATTTTTGTCCTTTTGGCTCTATCTCTGCTGGTTTAGCTTTAAAATCAATTTTTATAATTTTCATATAAAAATCGATTTTTGGTAGGAAATATGGGTGATCACAGATTTTTGTCCTTTTGGCTCTATCTCTGCTGGTTTAGCTTTAAAATCAATTTTTACAATTTTCATATAAAAATCGATTTTTGGTAGGAAATATGAGTGATCACAGATTTTTGTCCTTTTGGCTCTATCTCTGCTGGTTTAGCTTTAAAATCTATTTTAATAATTTTCATATAAAAATCGATTTTTGGTAGGAAATATGGGTGATCACAGATTCTTGTCCTTTTGGCTCTATCTCTGCTGGTTTAGCTTCAAATCAATTTTAATAATTTTCGTATAAAAATCGGTTTTTGGTAGGAAATATGAGTGATCACAGATTCTTGTCCTTTTGGCTCTATCTCTGCTGGTTTAGCTTTAAAATCAATTTTTATAATTTTCATATAAAAATCGATTTTTGGTAGGATCACAGATTTTTGTCCTTTTGGCTCTATCTCTGCTGGTTTAGCTTTAAAATCAATTTTTATAATTTTCATATAAAAATCGATTTTTGGTAGGAAATATGGGTGATCACAGATTTTTGTCCTTTTGGCTCTATCTCTGCTGGTTTAGCTTTAAAATCAATTTTTACAATTTTCATATAAAAATCGATTTTTGGTAGGAAATATGAGTGATCACAGATTTTTGTCCTTTTGGCTCTATCTCTGCTGGTTTAGCTTTAAAATCAATTTTAATAATTTTCGTATAAAAATCGATTTTTGGTAGGAAATATGAGTGATCACAGATTCTTGTCCTTTTGGCTCTATCTCTGCTGGTTTAGCTTCAAATCAATTTTAATAATTTTCGTATAAAAATCGGTTTTTGGTAGGAAATATGAGTGATCACAGATTCTTGTCCTTTTGGCTGTATCTCTGCTGGTTTAGCTTTAAAATCAATTTTAATAATTTTCGTATAAAAATCGGTTTTTGGTAGGAAATATGAGTGATCACAGATTCTTGTCCTTTTGGCTCTATCTCTGCTGGTTTAGCTTTAAAATCAATTTTAATAATTTTCGTATAAAAATCGATTTTTGGTAGGAAATATGAGTGATCACAGATTCTTGTCCTTTTGGCTCTATCTCTGCTGGTTTAGCTTCAAATCAATTTTTATAATTTTCATATAAAAATCGATTTTTGGTAGGAAATATGAGTGATCACAGATTTTTGTCCTTTTGGCTCTATCTCTGCTGGTTTAGCTTTAAAATCAATTTTTATAATTTTCATATAAAAATCGATTTTTGTTAGGAAATATGAGTGATCACAGATTTTTGTCCTTTTGGCTCTATCTCCGCTGGTTTAGCTTTAAAATCAATTTTTATAATTTTCATATAAAAATCGATTTTTGGTAGGAAATATGAGTGATCACAGATTTTTGTCCTTTTGGCTCTATCTCTGCTGGTTTAGCTTTAAAATCAATTTTTATAATTTTCATATAAAAATCGATTTTTGTTAGGAAATATGAGTGATCACAGATTTTTGTCCTTTTGGCTCTATCTCCGCTGGTTTAGCTTTAAAATCAATTTTTATAATTTTCATATAAAAATCGATTTTTGGTAGGAAATATGGGTGATCACAGATTTTTGTCCTTTTGGCTCTATCTCTGCTGGTTTAGCTTTAAAATCAATTTTTATAATTTTCATATAAAAATCGATTTTTGTTAGGAAATATGGGTGATCACAGATTTTTGTCCTTTTGGCTCTATCTCTGCTGGTTTAGCTTTAAAATCAATTTTTATAATTTTCATATAAAAATCGATTTTTGTTAGGAAATATGAGTGATCACAGATTTTTGTCCTTTTTGCCCTATCTCTGCTGGTTTAGCTTTAAAATCAATTTTAATTTATAATTTTCGTATAAAAATCGATTTTTGTTAGGAAATATGAGTGATCACAGAATTTTGTCCTTTTGGCTCTATCTCTGCTGGTTTAGCTTTAAAATCAATTTTTATAATTTTCATATAAAAATGGATTTTTGGTAGGAAATGTGAGTGATCACAGATTTTTGTCCTTTTGGCTCTATCTCTGCTGGTTTAGCTTTAAAATCAATTTTTAAAATTTTCATATAAAAATCGATTTTTGTTAGGAAATATGAGTGATCACAGATTTTTGTCCTTTTGTCTCTATCTCTGCTAGTTTAGCTTTAAAATCAATTTTAATAATTTTCATATAAAAATCGATTTTTGTTAGGAAATATGAGTGATCACAGATTTTTGTCCTTTTTGCTCTATCTCTGCTGGTTTAGCTTTAAAATCAATTTTTATAATTTTCATATAAAAATCGATTTTTGGTAGGAAATATGAGTGATCACAGAATTTTGTCCTTTTGGCTCTATCTCTGCTGGTTTAGCTTTAAAATCAATTTTTATAATTTTCATATAAAAATCGATTTTTGTTAGGAAATATGAGTGATCACAGAATTTTGTCCTTTTGGCTCTATCTCTGCTGGTTTAGCTTTAAAATCAATTTTTAAATTTTTCATATAAAAATCGATTTTTGTTAGGAAATATGAGTGATCACAGATTTTTGTCCTTTTGTCTCTATCTCTGCTAGTTTAGCTTTAAAATCAATTTTAATAATTTTCATATAAAAATCGATTTTTGTTAGGAAATATGAGTGATCACAGATTTTTGTCCTTTTGGCTCTGTCTCTGCTGGTTTAGCTTTAAAATCAAATTTTATAATTTTCATATAAAAATCGATTTTTGGTAGGAAATATGAGTGATCACAGATTTTTGTCCTTTTGGCTCTATCTGCTGGTTTAGCTTTAAAATCAATTTTTATAATTTTCATATAAAAATTGATTTTTGGTAGGAAATATGAGTGATCACAGATTTTTGTCCTTTTGGCTCTATCTCTGCTGGTTTAGCTTTAAAATCAAATTTTATAATTTTCATATAAAAATCGATTTTTGGTAGGAAATATGAGTGATCACAGATTTTTGCCCTTTTGGCTCTATCTCTGCTGGTTTAGCTTTAAAATCAAATTTAATAATTTTCATATAAAAATCGATTTTTGGTAGGAAATATGAGTGATCACAGATTTTTGTCCTTTTGGCTCTATCTCTGCTGGTTTAGCTTTAAAATCAAATTTTATAATTTTCATATAAAAATCGATTTTTGGTAGGAAATATGAGTGATCACAGATTTCTGCCCTTTTGGCTCTATCTCTGCTGGTTTAGCTTTAAAATCTATTTTTATAATTTTCATATAAAAATCGATTTTTGGTAGGAAATATGAGTGATCGCAGATTTTTGTCCTTTTGGCTCTATCTCTGCTGGTTTAGCTTTAAAATCAATTTTTATAATTTTCATATAAAAATCGATTTTTGGTAGGAATTATGAGTGATCACAGATTTTTGTCCTTTTGGCTCTATCTCTACTGGTTTAGCTTTAAAATCAATTTTTATAATTTTCATATAAAAATCGATTTTTGGTAGGAAATATGAGTGATCACAGATTTTTGTCCTTTTGGCTCTATCTCTGCTGGTTTAGCTTTAAAATCTATTTTAATAATTTTCATATAAAAATCGATTTTTGGTAGGAAATATGGGTGATCACAGATTTTTGTCCTTTTGGCTCTATCTCTGCTGGTTTAGCTTTAAAATCAATTTTAATAATTTTCGTATAAAAATCGATTTTTGGTAGGAAATATGAGTGATCACAGATTCTTGTCCTTTTGGCTCTATCTCTGCTGGTTTAGCTTCAAATCAATTTTAATAATTTTCGTATAAAAATCGGTTTTTGGTAGGAAATATGAGTGATCACAGATTCTTGTCCTTTTGGCTGTATCTCTGCTGGTTTAGCTTTAAAATCAATTTTAATAATTTTCGTATAAAAATCGGTTTTTGGTAGGAAATATGAGTGATCACAGATTCTTGTCCTTTTGGCTCTATCTCTGCTGGTTTAGCTTTAAAATCAATTTTAATAATTTTCGTATAAAAATCGATTTTTGGTAGGAAATATGAGTGATCACAGATTCTTGTCCTTTTGGCTCTATCTCTGCTGGTTTAGCTTCAAATCAATTTTTATAATTTTCATATAAAAATCGATTTTTGGTAGGAAATATGAGTGATCACAGAATTTTGTCCTTTTGGCTCTATCTCTGCTGGTTTAGCTTTAAAATCAATTTTTATAATTTTCATATAAAAATCGATTTTTGGTAGGAAATATGAGTGATCACAGATTTTTGTCCTTTTGGCTCTATCTCTGCTGGTTTAGCTTTAAAATCAATTTTTATAATTTTCATATAAAAATCGATTTTTGTTAGGAAATATGAGTGATCACAGATTTTTGTCCTTTTGGCTCTATCTCCGCTGGTTTAGCTTTAAAATCAATTTTTATAATTTTCATATAAAAATCGATTTTTGGTAGGAAATATGGGTGATCACAGATTTTTGTCCTTTTGGCTCTATCTCTGCTGGTTTAGCTTTAAAATCAATTTTTATAATTTTCATATAAAAATCGATTTTTGTTAGGAAATATGGGTGATCACAGATTTTTGTCCTTTTGGCTCTATCTCTGCTGGTTTAGCTTTAAAATCAATTTTTATAATTTTCATATAAAAATCGATTTTTGGTAGGAAATATGGGTGATCACAGATTTTTGTCCTTTTGGCTCTATCTCTGCTGGTTTAGCTTTAAAATCAATTTTTATAATTTTCATATAAAAATCGATTTTTGTTAGGAAATATGAGTGATCACAGATTTTTGTCCTTTTGTCTCTATCTCTGCTAGTTTAGCTTTAAAATCAATTTTAATAATTTTCATATAAAAATCGATTTTTGTTAGGAAATATGAGTGATCACAGATTTTTGTCCTTTTTGCTCTATCTCTGCTGGTTTAGCTTTAAAATCAATTTTTATAATTTTCATATAAAAATCGATTTTTGTTAGGAAATATGAGTGATCACAGATTTTTGTCCTTTTGGCTCTGTCTCTGCTGGTTTAGCTTTAAAATCAAATTTTATAATTTTCATATAAAAATCGATTTTTGGTAGGAAATATGAGTGATCACAGATTTTTGTCCTTTTGGCTCTATCTGCTGGTTTAGCTTTAAAATCAATTTTTATAATTTTCATATAAAAATTGATTTTTGGTAGGAAATATGAGTGATCACAGATTTTTGTCCTTTTGGCTCTATCTCTGCTGGTTTAGCTTTAAAATCAAATTTTATAATTTTCATATAAAAATCGATTTTTGGTAGGAAATATGAGTGATCACAGATTTTTGCCCTTTTGGCTCTATCTCTGCTGGTTTAGCTTTAAAATCAAATTTAATAATTTTCATATAAAAATCGATTTTTGGTAGGAAATATGAGTGATCACAGATTTTTGTCCTTTTGGCTCTATCACTGCTGGTTTAGCTTTAAAATCAAATTTTATAATTTTCATATAAAAATCGATTTTTGGTAGGAAATATGAGTGATCACAGATTTCTGCCCTTTTGGCTCTATCTCTGCTGGTTTAGCTTTAAAATCTATTTTTAGCTTTAAAATATATTTTTGTCCTTTTGGCTCTATCTCTGCTGGTTTAGCTTTAAAATCAATTTTTATAATTTTCATATAAAAATCGATTTTTGGTAGGAATTATGAGTGATCACAGATTTTTGTCCTTTTGGCTCTATCTCTACTGGTTTAGCTTTAAAATCAATTTTTATAATTTTCATATAAAAATCGATTTTTGGTTTAGCTTTAAAATCAATTTTTATAATTTTTATATAAAAATCGATTTTTGGTAGGAAATATGAGTGATCACAGATTTTTGTCTTTTTGGCTCTATCTCTGCTGGTTTAGCTTTAAAATCAATTTTAATAATTTTCATATAAAAACCGATTTTTGGTAGGAAATATGAGTGATCACAGATTTTTGTCCTTTTGGCTCTATCTCTGCTGGTTTAGCTTTAAAATCAATTTTTATAATTTTCATATAAAAATCGGTTTTTGGTAGGAAATATGAGTGATCACAGATACAGATTTTTGTCCTTTTGGCTCTATCTCTGCTGGTTTAGCTTTAAAATCAAATTTTATAATTTTCATATAAAAATCGATTTTTGGTAGGAAATATGAGTGATCACAGATTTTTGTCCTTTTGGCTCTATCTCTGCTGGTTTAGCTTTAAAATCAAATTTTATAATTTTCATATAAAAATCGATTTTTGGTAGGAAATATGAGTGATCACAGATTTTTGTCCTTTTGGCTCTATCTCTGCTGGTTTAGCTTTAAAATCAATTTTAATAATTTTCATATAAAAACCGATTTTTGGTAGGAAATATGAGTGATCACAGATTTTTGTCCTTTTGGCTCTATCTCTGCTGGTTTAGCTTTAAAATCAATTTTTATAATTTTCATATAAAAATCGATTTTTGGTTTAGCTTTAAAATCTATTTTTATAATTTTCATATAAAAATCGATTTTTGGTAGGAAATATGAGTGATCACAGATTTTTGTCTTTTTGGCTCTATCTCTGCTGGTTTAGCTTTAAAATCAATTTTAATAATTTTCATATAAAAACCGATTTTTGGTAGGAAATATGAGTGATCACAGATTTTTGTCCTTTTGGCTCTATCTCTACTGGTTTAGCTTTAAAATCAATTTTTATAATTTTCATATAAAAATCGATTTTTGGTTTAGCTTTAAAATCTATTTTTATAATTTTCATATAAAAATCGATTTTTGGTTTAGCTTTAAAATCTATTTTTATAATTTTCATATAAAAATCGATTTTTGGTAGGAAATATGAGTGATCACAGATTTTTGTCTTTTTGGCTCTATCTCTGCTGGTTTAGCTTTAAAATCAATTTTAATAATTTTCATATAAAAACCGATTTTTGGTAGGAAATATGAGTGATCACAGATTTTTGTCCTTTTGGCTCTATCTCTACTGGTTTAGCTTTAAAATCAATTTTTATAATTTTCATATAAAAATCGATTTTTGGTTTAGCTTTAAAATCTATTTTTATAATTTTCATATAAAAATCGATTTTTGGTAGGAAATATGAGTGATCACAGATTTTTGTCTTTTTGGCTCTATCTCTGCTGGTTTAGCTTTAAAATCAATTTTAATAATTTTCATATAAAAACCGATTTTTGTTAGGAAATATGAGTGATCACAGATTTTTGTCCTTTTGGCTCTATCTCTGCTGGTTTAGCTTTAAAATCAATTTTTATAATTTTCATATAAAAATCGGTTTTTGGTAGGAAATATGAGTGATCACAGATTTTTGTCCTTTTGGCTCTATCTCTGCTGGTTTAGCTTTAAAATCAATTTTAATAATTTTCGTATAAAAATCGATTTTTGGTAGGAAATATGAGTGATCACAGATTTTTGTCCTTTTGGCTGTATCTCTGCTGGTTTAGCTTTAAAATCAATTTTAATAATTTTCGTATAAAAATCGATTTTTGGTAGGAAATATGAGTGATCACAGATTTTTGTCCTTTTGGCTCTATCTCTGCTGGTTTAGCTTTAAAATCTATTTTTATAATTTTCATATAAAAATCGATTTTTGGTAGGAAATATGAGTGATCACAGATTTTTGTCCTTTTGGCTCTATCTCTGCTGGTTTAGCTTTAAAATCAATTTTTATAATTTTCATATAAAAATCGATTTTTGGTAGGAAATATGAGTGATCACAGATTTTTGTCCTTTTGGCTCTATCTCTGCTGGTTTAGCTTTAAAATCAATTTTAATTATTTTCATATAAAAATCGATTTTTGGTTTAGCTTTAAAATCAATATGAGTGATCACAGGTTTTTGTCCTTTTGGCTCTATCTCTGCTGGTTTAGCTTTAAAATCAATTTTAATAATTTTCGTATAAAAATCGATTTTTGGTAGGAAATATGAGTGATCACAGATTTTTGTCCTTTTGGCTCTATCTCTGCTGGTTTAGCTTTAAAATCAATTTTTATAATTTTCATATAAAAATCGATTTTTGGTTTAGCTTTAAAATCAATATGAGTGATCACAGATTCTTGTCCTTTTGGCTCTATCTCTGCTGGTTTAGCTTTAAAATCAATATGAGTGATCACAGATTTTTGTCCTTTTGGCTCTATCTCTGCTGGTTTAGCTTTAAAATCAATTTTTATAATTTTTATATAAAAATCGATTTTTGGTAGGAAATATGAGTGATCACAGATTTTTGTCCTTTTGGCTCTATCTCTGCTGGTTTAGCTTTAAAATCAATTTTTATAATTTTTATATAAAAATCGATTTTTGGTAGGAAATATGAGTGATCACAGATTTTTGTCCTTTTGGCTCTATCTCTGCTGGTTTAGCTTTAAAATCAATTTTTATAATTTTCGTATAAAAATCGATTTTTGGTTTAGCTTTAAAATCAATATGAGTGATCACAGATTCTTGTCCTTTTGGCTCTATCTCTGCTGGTTTAGCTTTAAAATCAATATGAGTGATCACAGATTTTTGTCCTTTTGGCTCTATTTCTGCTGGTTTAGCTTTAAAATCAATTTTTATAATTTTCATATAAAAATCGATTTTTGGTTTAGCTTTAAAATCAATATGAGTGATCACAGATTTTTGTCCTTTTGACTCTATCTCTGCTGGTTTAGCTTTAAAATCAATATGAGTGATCACAGATTTTTGTCCTTTTGGCTCTATTTCTGCTGGTTTAGCTTTAAAATCAATTTTTATAATTTTCATATAAAAATCGATTTTTGGTTTAGCTTTAAAATCAATATGAGTGATCACAGATTCTTGTCCTTTTGGCTCTATCTCTGCTGGTTTAGCTTTAAAATCAATATGAGTGATCACAGATTTTTGTCCTTTTGGCTCTATTTCTGCTGGTTTAGCTTTAAAATCAAATTTTATAATTTTCGTATAAAAATCGATTTTTGGTAGGAAATATGAGTGATCACAGATTTTTGTCCTTTGGCTCTATCTCTGCTGGTTTAGCTTTAAAATCAAATTTTATAATTTTCATATAAAAATCGATTTTTGGTAGGAAATATGAGTGATCGCAGATTTTTGTCTTTTTAGCTTTAAAATCAATTTTTATAATTTTCATATAAAAATCGATTTTTGGTAGGGAATATGAGTGATCATAGATTTTTGTCCTTTTGGCTCTATCTCTGCTGGTTTAGCTTTAAAATCAATTTTTATAATTTTCATATAAAAATCGATTTTTGGTAGGAAATATGAGTGATCACAGATTTTTGTCCTTTTGGCTCTATCTCTGCTGGTTTAGCTTTAAAATCAATTTTTATAATTTTCATATAAAAATCGATTTTTGGCAGGAAATATGAGTGATCACAGATTTTTGTCCTTTTGGCTCTATCTCTGCTGGTTTAGCTTTAAAATCAATTTTTATAATTTTCATATAAAAATCGATTTTTGGTAGGAAATATGAGTGATCACAGATTTTTGTCCTTTTGGCTCTATCTCTGCTGGTTTAGCTATAAAATCAATTTTTATAATTTTCATATAAAAATCGATTTTTGTTAGGAAATATGAGTGATCACAGATTTTTGTCCTTTTGGCTCTATCTCTGCTGGTTTAGCTTTAAAATCAATTTTTATAATTTTCATATAAAAATCGATTTTTGGTAGGGAATATGAGTGATCATAGATTTTTGTCCTTTTGGCTCTATCTCTGCTGGTTTAGCTTTAAAATCAATTTTTATAATTTTCATATAAAAATCGATTTTTGGTAGGAAATATGAGTGATCACAGATTTTTGTCCTTTTGGCTCTATCTCTGCTGGTTTAGCTTTAAAATCAATTTTTATAATTTTCATATAAAAATCGATTTTTGGCAGGAAATATGAGTGATCACAGATTTTTGTCCTTTTGGCTCTATCTCTGCTGGTTTAGCTTTAAAATCAATTTTTATAATTTTCATATAAAAATCGATTTTTGGTAGGAAATATGAGTGATCACAGATTTTTGTCCTTTTGGCTCTATCTCTGCTGGTTTAGCTATAAAATCAATTTTTATAATTTTCATATAAAAATCGATTTTTGTTAGGAAATATGAGTGATCACAGATTTTTGTCCTTTTGGCTCTATCTCTGCTGGTTTAGCTTTAAAATCAATTTTTATAATTTTCATATAAAAATCGATTTTTGGTAGGAAATATGAGTGATCACAGATTTTTGTCCTTTTGGCTCTATCTCTGCTGGTTTAGCTTTAAAATCAATTTTTACAATTTTCATATAAAAATCGATTTTTGGTAGGAAATATGAGTGATCACAGATTTTTGTCCTTTTGGCTCTATCTCTGCTGGTTTAGCTTTAAAATCTATTTTTATAATTTTCATATAAAAATCGATTTTTGGTAGGAAATATGGGTGATCACAGATTTTTGTCCTTTTGGCTCTATCTCTGCTGGTTTAGCTTTAAAATCAATTTTTATAATTTTCATATAAAAACCTATTTTTGGTAGGAAATATGAGTGATCACAGATTTTTGTCCTTTTGGCTCTATCTCTGCTGGTTTAGCTTTAAAATCAAATTTTATAATTTTCATATAAAAATCGATTTTTGGTAGGAAATATGAGTGATCACAGATTTTTGTCCTTTTGGCTCTATCTCTGCTGGTTTAGCTTTAAAATCAAATTTTATAATTTTCATATAAAAATCGATTTTTGGTAGGAAATATGAGTGATCACAGATTTTTGTCCTTTTGGCTCTATCTCTGCTGGTTTAGCTTTAAAATCAAATTTTATAATTTTCATATAAAAATCGATTTTTGTTAGGAAATATGAGTGATCACAGATTTCTGCCCTTTTGGCTCTATCTCTGCTGGTTTATCTTTAAAATCTGTTTTTATAATTTTCATATAAAAATCGATTTTTGGTAGGAAATATGAGTGATCGCAGATTTTTGTCCTTTTGGCTCTATCTCTGCTGGTTTAGCTTTAAAATCAATTTTTATAATTTTCATATAAAAATCGATTTTGGTAGGAAATATGAGTGATCACAGATTTTTGTCCTTTTGGCTCTATCTCTACTGGTTTAGCTTTAAAATCAATTTTTATAATTTTCATATAAAAATCGATTTTTGGTTTAGCTTTAAAATCAATTTTTATAATTTTTATATAAAAATCGATTTTTGGTAGGAAATATGAGTGATCACAGATTTTTGTCTTTTTGGCTCTATCTCTGCTGGTTTAGCTTTAAAATCAATTTTAATAATTTTCATATAAAAATCGATTTTTGGTAGGAAATATGAGTGATCACAGATTTTTGTCCTTTTGGCTCTATCTCTGCTGGTTTAGCTTTAAAATCAAATTTTATAATTTTCATATAAAAATCGATTTTTGGTAGGAAATATGAGTGATCACAGATTTTTGTCTTTTTGGCTCTATCTCTGCTGGTTTAGCTTTAAAATCTATTTTTATAATTTTCATATAAAAATCGATTTTTGGTAGGAAATATGAGTGATCACAGATTTTTGTCTTTTTGGCTCTATCTCTGCTGGTTTAGCTTTAAAATCAATTTTAATAATTTTCATATAAAAACCGATTTTTGGTAGGAAATATGAGTGATCACAGATTTTTGTCCTTTTGGCTCTATCTCTGCTGGTTTAGCTTTAAAATCAATTTTTATAATTTTCATATAAAAATCGGTTTTTGGTAGGAAATATGAGTGATCACAGATTTTTGTCCTTTTGGCTCTATCTCTGCTGGTTTAGCTTTAAAATCAATTTTAATAATTTTCGTATAAAAATCGATTTTTGGTAGGAAATATGAGTGATCACAGATTTTTGTCCTTTTGGCTGTATCTCTGCTGGTTTAGCTTTAAAATCAATTTTAATAATTTTCGTATAAAAATCGATTTTTGGTAGGAAATATGAGTGATCACAGATTTTTGTCTTTTTGGCTCTATCTCTGCTGGTTTAGCTTTAAAATCAATTTTAATAATTTTCATATAAAAACCGATTTTTGGTAGGAAATATGAGTGATCACAGATTTTTGTCCTTTTGGCTCTATCTCTGCTGGTTTAGCTTTAAAATCAATTTTTATAATTTTCATATAAAAATCGGTTTTTGGTAGGAAATATGAGTGATCACAGATTTTTGTCCTTTTGGCTCTATCTCTGCTGGTTTAGCTTTAAAATCAATTTTAATAATTTTCGTATAAAAATCGATTTTTGGTAGGAAATATGAGTGATCACAGATTTTTGTCCTTTTGGCTGTATCTCTGCTGGTTTAGCTTTAAAATCAATTTTAATAATTTTCATATAAAAACCGATTTTTGGTAGGAAATATGAGTGATCACAGATTTTTGTCTTTTTGGCTCTATCTCTGCTGGTTTAGCTTTAAAATCAATTTTAATAATTTTCATATAAAAACCGATTTTTGGTAGGAAATATGAGTGATCACAGATTTTTGTCCTTTTGGCTCTATCTCTGCTGGTTTAGCTTTAAAATCAATTTTAATAATTTTCATATAAAAACCGATTTTTGGTAGGAAATATGAGTGATCACAGATTTTTGTCCTTTTGGCTCTATCTCTGCTGGTTTAGCTTTAAAATCAATTTTAATAATTTTCATATAAAAACCGATTTTTGGTAGGAAATATGAGTGATCACAGATTTTTGTCCTTTTGGCTCTATTTCTGCTGGTTTAGCTTTAAAATCAATTTTTATAATTTTCATATAAAAATCGGTTTTTGGTAGGAAATATGAGTGATCACAGATTTTTGTCCTTTTGGCTCTATCTCTGCTGGTTTAGCTTTAAAATCAATTTTTATAATTTTCATATAAAAATCGGTTTTTGGTAGGAAATATGAGTGATCACAGATTTCTGCCCTTTTGGCTCTATCTCTGCTGGTTTAGCTTTAAAATCTATTTTTATAATTTTCATATAAAAACCGATTTTTGGTAGGAAATATGAGTGATCACAGATTTTTGTCCTTTTGGCTCTATCTCTGCTGGTTTAGCTTTAAAATCAATTTTTATAATTTTCATATAAAAATCGGTTTTTGGTAGGAAATATGAGTGATCACAGATTTTTGTCCTTTTGGCTCTATCTCTGCTGGTTTAGCTTTAAAATCAATTTTAATAATTTTCGTATAAAAATCGATTTTTGGTAGGAAATATGAGTGATCACAGATTTTTGTCCTTTTGGCTGTATCTCTGCTGGTTTAGCTTTAAAATCAATTTTAATAATTTTCATATAAAAATCGATTTTTGGTAGGAAATATGAGTGATCACAGATTTTTGTCCTTTTGGCTCTATCTCTGCTGGTTTAGCTTTAAAATCTATTTTTATAATTTTCATATAAAAATCGATTTTTGGTAGGAAATATGAGTGATCACAGATTTTTGTCCTTTTGGCTCTATCTCTGCTGGTTTAGCTTTAAAATCAATTTTTATAATTTTCATATAAAAATCGATTTTTGGTAGGAAATATGAGTGATCACAGATTTTTGTCCTTTTGGCTCTATCTCTGCTGGTTTAGCTTTAAAATCAATTTTAATAATTTTCATATAAAAATCGATTTTTGGTAGGAAATATGAGTGATCACAGATTTTTGTCCTTTTGGCTCTATCTCTGCTGGTTTAGCTTTAAAATCAATTTTTATAATTTTCATATAAAAATCGATTTTTGGTAGGAAATATGGGTGATCACAGATTTTTGTCCTTTTGGCTCTATCTCTGCTGGTTTAGCTTTAAAATCAATTTTAATAATTTTCGTATAAAAATCGATTTTTGGTAGGAAGTATGAGTGATCACAGATTTTTGTCCTTTTGGCTCTATCTCTGCTGGTTTAGCTTTAAAATCAATTTTTATAATTTTCATATAAAAATCGATTTTTGGTTTAGCTTTAAAATCAATATGAGTGATCACAGATTCTTGTCCTTTTGGCTCTATCTCTGCTGGTTTAGCTTTAAAATCAATATGAGTGATCACAGATTTTTGTCCTTTTGGCTCTATCTCTGCTGGTTTAGCTTTAAAATCAATTTTTATAATTTTTATATAAAAATCGATTTTTGGTAGGAAATATGAGTGATCACAGATTTTTGTCCTTTTGGCTCTATCTCTGCTGGTTTAGCTTTAAAATCAATTTTTATAATTTTCGAATAAAAACCGATTTTTGGTAGGAAATATTAGTGATCACAGATTCTTGTCCTTTTGGCTCTATCTCTGCTGGTTTAGCTTTAAAATCAATTTTAATAATTTTCGAATAAAAACCGATTTTTGGTAGGAAATATGAGTGATCACAGATTCTTGTCCTTTTGGCTCTATCTCTGCTGGTTTAGCTTTAAAATCAATTTTAATAATTTTCGAATAAAAACCGATTTTTGGTAGGAAATATGAGTGATCACAGATTTTTGTCCTTTTGGCTCTATTTCTGCTGGTTTAGCTTTAAAATCAATTTTTATAATTTTCATATAAAAATCGATTTTTGGTAGGAAATATGAGTGATCACAGATTTTTGTCCTTTTGGCTCTATCTCTGCTGGTTTAGCTTTAAAATCAATTTTAATAATTTTCGAATAAAAACCGATTTTTGGTAGGAAATATGAGTGATCACAGATTCTTGTCCTTTTGGCTCTATCTCTGCTGGTTTAGCTTTAAAATCAATTTTAATAATTTTCATATAAAAATCGATTTTTGGTTTAGCTTTAAAATCAATATGAGTGATCACAGATTTTTGTCCTTTTGGCTCTATCTCTGCTGGTTTAGCTTTAAAATCAATTTTAATAATTTTCGTATAAAAATCGATTTTTGGTAGGAAATATGAGTGATCACAGATTCTTGTCCTTTTGGCTCTATCTCTGCTGGTTTAGCTTTAAAATCAATTTTAATAATTTTCATATAAAAATCGATTTTTGGTTTAGCTTTAAAATCAATATGAGTGATCACAGATTTTTGTCCTTTTGGCTCTATCTCTGCTGGTTTAGCTTTAAAATCAATTTTAATAATTTTCGTATAAAAATCGATTTTTGGTAGGAAATATGAGTGATCACAGATTTTTGTCCTTTTGGCTCTATCTCTGCTGGTTTAGCTTTAAAATCAATTTTAATAATTTTCATATAAAAATCGATTTTTGGTTTAGCTTTAAAATCAATATGAGTGATCACAGATTCTTGTCCTTTTGGCTCTATCTCTGCTGGTTTAGCTTTAAAATCAATATGAGTGATCACAGATTTTTGTCCTTTTGGCTCTATCTCTGCTGGTTTAGCTTTAAAATCAATTTTTATAATTTTCGTATAAAAATCGATTTTTGGTAGGAAATATGAGTGATCACAGATTCTTGTCCTTTTGGCTCTATCTCTGCTGGTTTAGCTTTAAAATCAATTTTAATAATTTTCATATAAAAATCGATTTTTGGTTTAGCTTTAAAATCAATATGAGTGATCACAGATTTTTGTCCTTTTGGCTCTATCTCTGCTGGTTTAGCTTTAAAATCAATTTTAATAATTTTCGTATAAAAATCGATTTTGGTAGGAAATATGAGTGATCACAGATTTTTGTCCTTTTGGCTCTATCTCTGCTGGTTTAGCTTTAAAATCAATTTTAATAATTTTCATATAAAAATCGATTTTTGGTTTAGCTTTAAAATCAATATGAGTGATCACAGATTCTTGTCCTTTTGGCTCTATCTCTGCTGGTTTAGCTTTAAAATCAATATGAGTGATCACAGATTTTTGTCCTTTTGGCTCTATCTCTGCTGGTTTAGCTTTAAAATCAATTTTTATAATTTTTATATAAAAATCGATTTTTGGTAGGAAATATGAGTGATCACAGATTTTTGTCCTTTTGGCTCTATCTCTGCTGGTTTAGCTTTAAAATCAATTTTTATAATTTCCATATAAAAATCGATTTTTGGTTTAGCTTTAAAATCAATATGAGTGATCACATATTCTTGTCCTTTTGGCTCTATCTCTGCTGGTTTAGCTTTAAAATCAATATGAGTGATCACAGATTTTTGTCCTTTTGGCTCTATCTCTGCTGGTTTAGCTTTAAAATCAATTTTTATAATTTTTATATAAAAATCGATTTTTGGTAGGAAATATGAGTGATCACAGATTTTTGTCCTTTTGGCTCTATCTCTGCTGGTTTAGCTTTAAAATCAATTTTTATAATTTTCGAATAAAAACCGATTTTTGGTAGGAAATATGAGTGATCACAGATTTTTGTCCTTTTGGCTCTATCTCTGCTGGTTTAGCTTTAAAATCAATTTTTATAATTTTCATATAAAAATCGATTTTTGGTAGGAAATATGAGTGATCACAGATTTTTGTCCTTTTGGCTCTATCTCTGCTGGTTTAGCTTTAAAATCAATTTTAATAATTTTCGTATAAAAATCGATTTTTGGTAGGAAATATGAGTGATCACAGATTCTTGTCCTTTTGGCTCTATCTCTGCTGGTTTAGCTTTAAAATCAATTTTAATAATTTTCATATAAAAATCGATTTTTGGTTTAGCTTTAAAATCAATATGAGTGATCACAGATTTTTGTCCTTTTGGCTCTATCTCTGCTGGTTTAGCTTTAAAATCAATTTTAATAATTTTCGTATAAAAATCGATTTTTGGTAGGAAATATGAGTGATCACAGATTTTTGTCCTTTTGGCTCTATCTCTGCTGGTTTAGCTTTAAAATCAATTTTAATAATTTTCATATAAAAATCGATTTTTGGTTTAGCTTTAAAATCAATATGAGTGATCACAGATTCTTGTCCTTTTGGCTCTATCTCTGCTGGTTTAGCTTTAAAATCAATATGAGTGATCACAGATTTTTGTCCTTTTGGCTCTATCTCTGCTGGTTTAGCTTTAAAATCAATTTTTATAATTTTTATATAAAAATCGATTTTTGGTAGGAAATATGAGTGATCACAGATTTTTGTCCTTTTGGCTCTATCTCTGCTGGTTTAGCTTTAAAATCAATTTTTATAATTTTTATATAAAAATCGATTTTTGGTAGGAAATATGAGTGATCACAGATTTTTGTCCTTTTGGCTCTATCTCTGCTGGTTTAGCTTTAAAATCAATTTTTATAATTTTCGTATAAAAATCGATTTTTGGTTTAGCTTTAAAATCAATATGAGTGATCACAGATTCTTGTCCTTTTGGCTCTATCTCTGCTGGTTTAGCTTTAAAATCAATTTTTATAATTTTCATATAAAAATCGATTTTTGGTTTAGCTTTAAAATCAATATGAGTGATCACAGATTTTTGTCCTTTTGACTCTATCTCTGCTGGTTTAGCTTTAAAATCAATATGAGTGATCACAGATTTTTGTCCTTTTGGCTCTATTTCTGCTGGTTTAGCTTTAAAATCAATTTTTATAATTTTCATATAAAAATCGATTTTTGGTTTAGCTTTAAAATCAATATGAGTGATCACAGATTCTTGTCCTTTTGGCTCTATCTCTGCTGGTTTAGCTTTAAAATCAATATGAGTGATCACAGATTTTTGTCCTTTTGGCTCTATTTCTGCTGGTTTAGCTTTAAAATCAATTTTTATAATTTTCATATAAAAATCGATTTTTGGTAGGAAATATGAGTGATCACAGATTTTTGCCCTTTTGGCTCTATCTCTGCTGGTTTAGCTTTAAAATCAATTTTTATAATTTTCGTATAAAAATCGATTTTTGGTAGGAAATATGAGTGATCACAGATTTTTGTCCTTTTGGCTCTATCTCTGCTGGTTTAGCTATAAAATCAATTTTTATAATTTTCATATAAAAATCGATTTTTGTTAGGAAATATGAGTGATCACAGATTTTTGCCCTTTTGGCTCTATCTCTGCTGGTTTAGCTTTAAAATCAATTTTTATAATTTTCGTATAAAAATCGATTTTTGGTAGGAAATATGAGTGATCACAGATTTTTGTCCTTTTGGCTCTATCTCTGCTGGTTTAGCTTTAAAATCTATTTTTATAATTTTCATATAAAAATCGATTTTTGGTAGGAAATATGAGTGATCACAGATTTTTGTCCTTTTGGCTGTATCTCTGCTGGTTTAGCTTTAAAATCAAATTTTATAATTTTCGTATAAAAATCGATTTTTGGTAGGAAATATGAGTGATCACAGATTTTTGTCCTTTTGGCTCTATCTCTGCTGGTTTAGCTTTAAAATCTATTTTTATAATTTTCATATAAAAATCGATTTTTGGTAGGAAATATGAGTGATCACAGATTTTTGTCCTTTTGGCTCTATCTCTGCTGGTTTAGCTTTAAAATCAAATTTTATAATTTTCATATAAAAATCGATTTTTGGTAGGAAATATGAGTGATCACAGATTTTTGTCCTTTTGGCTCTATCTCTGCTGGTTTAGCTTTAAAATCTATTTTTATAATTTTCATATAAAAATCGATTTTTGGTAGGAAATATGGGTGATCACAGATTTTTGTCCTTTTGGCTCTATCTCTGCTGGTTTAGCTTTAAAATCAAATTTTATAATTTTCATATAAAAGTCGATTTTTGGTAGGAAATATGAGTGATCACAGATTTTTGCCCTTTTGGCTCTATCTCTGCTGGTTTAGCTTTAAAATCAAATTTTATAATTTTCATATAAAAATCGATTTTTGGTAGGAAATATGAGTGATCACAGATTTTTGTCCTTTTGGCTCTATCTCTGCTGGTTTAGCTTTAAAATCAATTTTTATAATTTTCATATAAAAATCGATTTTGGTAGGAAATGTGAGTGATCACAGATTTTTGTCCTTTTGGCTCTATCTCTGCTGGTTTAGCTTTAAAATCAATTTTAATAATTTTCGTATAAAAACCGATTTTTGGTAGGAAATATGAGTGATCACAGATTCTTGTCTTTTGGCTCTATCTCTGCTGGTTTAGCTTTAAAATCAATTTTAATAATTTTCGTATAAAAATCGATTTTTGGTAGGAAATGTGAGTGATCACAGATTTTTGTCTTTTTGGCTCTATCTCTGCTGGTTTAGCTTTAAAATCAATTTTCATAATTTTCATATAAAAATCGGTTTTTGGTAGGAAATATGAGTGATCACAGATTTTTGTCCTTTTGACGCTATCTCTGCTGGTTTAGCTTTAAAATCAATTTTTGGTAGGAAATTTGAGTGATCACAGATTTTTGTCCTTTTGGCTGTATCTCTGCTTGTTTAGCTTTAAAATCAATTTTTATAATTTTCATATAAAAATCGATTTTTGGTAGGAAATATGAGTGATCACAGATTCTTGTCCTTTTGGCTGTATCTCTGCTGGTTTAGCTTTAAAATCAATTTTAATAATTGTCGTATAAAAATCGATTTTTGGTAGGAAATATGAGTGATCACAGATTTTTGTCCATTTGGCTGTATCTCTGCTGGTTTAGCTTTAAAATCAATTTTAATAATTTTCGTATAAAAATCGATTTTTGGTAGGAAATATGAGTGATCACAGATTTTTGTCCTTTTGGCTGTATCTCTGCTGGTTTAGCTTTAAAATCAATTTTAATAATTTTCGTATAAAAATCGATTTTTGGTAGGAAATATGAGTGATCACAGATTTTTGTCCTTTTGACACTATCTCTGCTGGTTTAGCTTTAAAATCAATTTTAATAATTTTCATATAAAAATCGGTTTTTGGTAGGAAATATGAGTGATCACAGATTTTTGTCCTTTTGACACTATCTCTGCTGGTTTAGCTTTAAAATCAATTTTAATAATTTTCATATAAAAATCGATTTTTGGTAGGAAATTTGAGTGATCACAGATTTTTGTCCTTTTGGCTGTATCTCTGCTGGTTTAGCTTTAAAATCTATTTTTATAATTTTCATATAAAAATCGATTTTTGGTAGGAAATATGAGTGATCACAGATTTTTGTCCTTTTGGCTGTATCTCTGCTGGTTTAGCTTTAAAATCAAATTTTATAATTTTCATATAAAAATCGATTTTTGGTAGGAAATATGAGTGATCACAGATTTCTGCCCTTTTGGCTCTATCTCTGCTGTTTAGCTTTAAAATCTATTTTTATAATTTTCATATAAAAATCGATTTTTGGTAGGAAATATGAGTGATCATAGATTTTTGTCCTTTTGGCTCTATCTCTGCTGGTTTAGCTTTAAAATCAAATTTTATAATTTTCATATAAAAATCGATTTTTGGTAGGAAATATGAGTGATCACAGATTTCTGCCCTTTTGGCTCTATCTCTGCTGGTTTAGCTTTAAAATCAAATTTTATAATTTTCATATAAAAATCGATTTTTGGTAGGAAATATGAGTGATCACAGATTTTTGCCCTTTTGGCTCTATCTCTGCTGGTTTAGCTTTAAAATCAAATTTTATAATTTTCATATAAAAATCGATTTTTGGTAGGAAATATGAGTGATCACAGATTTTTGTCCTTTTGGCTCTATCTCTGCTGGTTTAGCTTTAAAATCAAATTTTATAATTTTCATATAAAAATCGATTTTTGGTAGGAAATATGAGTGATCACAGATTTCTGCCCTTTTGGCTCTATCTCTGCTGGTTTAGCTTTAAAATCTATTTTTATAATTTTCATATAAAAATCGATTTTTGGTAGGAAATATGAGTGATCGCAGATTTTTGTCCTTTTGGCTCTATCTCTACTGGTTTAGCTTTAAAATCAATTTTTATAATTTTCATATAAAAATCGATTTTTGGTTTAGCTTTAAAATCAATTTTTATAATTTTCATATAAAAATCGATTTTTGGTAGGAAATATGAGTGATCACAGATTTTTGTCCTTTTGGCTCTATCTCTGCTGGTTTAGCTTTAAAATCAGTTTTAATAATTTTCGTATAAAAATCGATTTTTGGTAGGAAATATGAGTGATCACAGATTTTTGTCCTTTTGGCTCTATCTCTGCTGGTTTAGCTTTAAAATCAATTTTAATAATTTTCGTATAAAAATCGATTTTTGGTAGGAAATATGAGTGATCACAGATTTTTTTCCTTTTGGCTCTATCTCTACTGGTTTAGCTTTAAAATCAATTTTAATAATTTTCATATAAAAATCGATTTTTGGTAGGAAATATGAGTGATCACAGATTTTTGTCCTTTTGGCTCTATCTCTGCTGGTTTAGCTTTAAAATCAATTTTTATAATTTTCATATAAAAATCGATTTTTGGTAGGAAATATGAGTGATCACAGATTTTTTTCCTTTTGGCTCTATCTCTGCTTGTTTAGCTTTAAAATCAATTTTTATAATTTTCATATAAAAATCGATTTTTGGTAGGAAATATGAGTGATCACAGATTCTTGTCCTTTTGGCTCTATCTCTGCTGGTTTAGCTTTAAAATCAATTTTAATAATTTTCGTATAAAAATCGATTTTTGGTAGGAAATATGAGTGATCACAGATTTTTGTCCTTTTGGCTGTATCTCTGCTTGTTTAGCTTTAAAATCAATTTTTATAATTTTCATATAAAAATCGATTTTTGGTAGGAAATATGAGTGATCACAGATTCTTGTCCTTTTGGCTCTATCTCTGCTGGTTTAGCTTTAAAATCAATTTTAATAATTTTCGTATAAAAATCGATTTTTGGTAGGAAATATGAGTGATCACAGATTTTTGTCCTTTTGGCTGTATCTCTGCTGGTTTAGCTTTAAAATCTATTTTTATAATTTTCATATAAAAATCGATTTTTGGTAGGAAATATGAGTGATCACAGATTTTTGTCCTTTTGACACTATCTCTGCTGGTTTAGCTTTAAAATCAATTTTAATAATTTTCGTATAAAAATCGATTTTTGGTAGGAAATATGAGTGATCACAGATTTTTGTCCTTTTGGCTCTATCTCTGCTGGTTTAGCTTTAAAATCAATTTTTATAATTTTCATATAAAAATCGATTTTGGTAGGAAATGTGAGTGATCACAGATTTTTGTCCTTTTGGCTCTATCTCTGCTGGTTTAGCTTTAAAATCAATTTTAATAATTTTCGTATAAAAACCGATTTTTGGTAGGAAATATGAGTGATCACAGATTCTTGTCCTTTTGGCTCTATCTCTGCTGGTTTAGCTTTAAAATCAATTTTAATAATTTTCGTATAAAAATCGATTTTTGGTAGGAAATGTGAGTGATCACAGATTTTTGTCTTTTTGGCTCTATCTCTGCTGGTTTAGCTTTAAAATCAATTTTCATAATTTTCATATAAAAATCGGTTTTTGGTAGGAAATATGAGTGATCACAGATTTTTGTCCTTTTGGCTCTATCTCTGCTGGTTTAGCTTTAAAATCAATTTTTATAATTTTCATATAAAAATCGGTTTTGGTAGGAAATGTGAGTGATCACAGATTTTTGTCCTTTTGGCTCTATCTCTGCTGGTTTAGCTTTAAAATCAATTTTAATAATTTTCGTATAAAAACCGATTTTTGGTAGGAAATATGAGTGATCACAGATTCTTGTCCTTTTGGCTCTATCTCTGCTGGTTTAGCTTTAAAATCAATTTTAATAATTTTCGTATAAAAATCGATTTTTGGTAGGAAATATGAGTGATCACAGATTTTTGTCCTTTTGGCTGTATCTCTGCTGGTTTAGCTTTAAAATCAATTTTAATAATTTTCGTATAAAAATCGATTTTTGGTAGGAAATATGAGTGATCACAGATTTTTGTCCTTTTGGCTCTATCTCTGCTGGTTTAGCTTTAAAATCTATTTTTATAATTTTCATATAAAAATCGATTTTTGGTAGGAAATATGAGTGATCACAGATTTTTGTCCTTTTGGCTGTATCTCTGCTGGTTTAGCTTTAAAATCAAATTTTATAATTTTCATATAAAAATCGATTTTTGGTAGGAAATATGAGTGATCACAGATTTCTGCCCTTTTGGCTCTATCTCTGCTGGTTTAGCTTTGAAATCAATTTTTATAATTTTCATATAAAAATCGATTTTGGTAGGAAATATGAGTGATCACAGATTCTTGTCCTTTTGGCTCTATCTCTGCTGGTTTAGCTTTAAAATCAATTTTAATAATTTTCGTATAAAAATCGATTTTTGGTAGGAAATGTGAGTGATCACAGATTTTTGTCTTTTTGGCTCTATCTCTGCTGGTTTAGCTTTAAAATCAATTTTCATAATTTTCATATAAAAATCGGTTTTTGGTAGGAAATATGAGTGATCACAGATTTTTGTCCTTTTGGCTGTATCTCTGCTGGTTTAGCTTTAAAATCAATTTTTATAATTTTCATATAAAAATCGATTTTGGTAGGAAATGTGAGTGATCACAGATTTTTGTCCTTTTGGCTCTATCTCTGCTGGTTTAGCTTTAAAATCAATTTTAATAATTTTCGTATAAAAATCGATTTTTGGTAGGAAATATGAGTGATCACAGATTTTTGTCCTTTTGGCTCTATCTCTGCTGGTTTAGCTTTAAAATCTATTTTTATAATTTTCATATAAAAATCGATTTTTGGTAGGAAATATGAGTGATCACAGATTTTTGTCCTTTTGGCTGTATCTCTGCTGGTTTAGCTTTAAAATCAAATTTTATAATTTTCATATAAAAATCGATTTTTGGTAGGAAATATGAGTGATCACAGATTTCTGCCCTTTTGGCTCTATCTCTGCTGGTTTAGCTTTGAAATCAATTTTTATAATTTTCATATAAAAATCGATTTTGGTAGGAAATATGAGTGATCACAGATTCTTGTCCTTTTGGCTCTATCTCTGCTGGTTTAGCTTTAAAATCAATTTTCATAATTTTCATATAAAAATCGGTTTTTGGTAGGAAATATGAGTGATCACAGATTTTTGTCCTTTTGGACAAGAATCTGCTGGTTTAGCTTTAAAATCAATTTTAATAATTTTCGTATAAAAATCGATTTTTGGTAGGAAATATGAGTGATCACAGATTTTTGTCCTTTTGGCTGTATCTCTGCTGGTTTAGCTTTAAAATCAATTTTAATAATTTTCGTATAAAAATCGATTTTTGGTAGGAAATATGAGTGATCACAGATTTTTGTCCTTTTGGCTCTATCTCTGCTGGTTTAGCTTTAAAATCTATTTTTATAATTTTCATATAAAAATCGATTTTTGGTAGGAAATATGAGTGATCACAGATTTTTGTCCTTTTGGCTGTATCTCTGCTGGTTTAGCTTTAAAATCAAATTTTATAATTTTCATATAAAAATCGATTTTTGGTAGGAAATATGAGTGATCACAGATTTTTGTCCTTTTGGCTCTATCTCTGCTGGTTTAGCTTTGAAATCAATTTTTATAATTTTCATATAAAAATCGATTTTTGGTAGGAAATATGGGTGATCACAGATTTTTGTCCTTTTGTCTCTATCTCTGCTGGTTTAGCTTTAAAATCAATTTTTATAATTTTCACATAAAAATCGATTTTTGGTAGGAAATATGAGTGATCACAGATTTTTCAATTTTTTTTATAATTTTCACATATAAATCGATTTTTGGTTGGAAATATGAGTGATCACATATTTTTGTCTTTTTTTCTCTATCTCTGCTGGTTTGGCTTTAATATCGATTTTTGTATTTTTCATATAAAAATAGATTTTTAGGTGGAAATATGAGTGATCACAGATTTTTGTCCTTTTGGCTCTATCTCTGCTGGTTTAGCTTTAAAATCAAATTTTATAATTTTCATATAAAAATCGATTTTTGGTAGGAAATATGAGTGATCACAAATTTCTGCCCTTTTGGCTCTATCTCTGCTGGTTTAGCTTTAAAATCAAATTTTATAATTTTCATATAAAAGTCGATTTTTGGTAGGAAATATGAGTGATCACAGATTTTTGCCCTTTTGGCTCTATCTCTGCTGGTTTAGCTTTAAAATCAAATTTTATAATTTTCATATAAAAATCGATTTTTGGTAGGAAATATGAGTGATCACAGATTTTTGTCCTTTTGGCTCTATCTCTGCTGGTTTAGCTTTAAAATCAAATTTTATAATTTTCATATAAAAATCGATTTTTGGTAGGAAATATGAGTGATCACAGATTTCTGCCCTTTTGGCTCTATCTCTGCTGGTTTAGCTTTAAAATCTATTTTTATAATTTTCATATAAAAATCGATTTTTGGTAGGAAATATGAGTGATCGCAGATTTTTGTCCTTTTGGCTCTATCTCTGCTGGTTTAGCTTTAAAATCAATTTTTATAATTTTCATATAAAAATCGATTTTTGGTAGGAAATATGAGTGATCACAGATTTTTGTCCTTTTGGCTCTATCTCTACTGGTTTAGCTTTAAAATCAATTTTTATAATTTTCATATAAAAATCGATTTTTGGTAGGAAATATGAGTGATCACAGATTTTTGTCCTTTTGGCTCTATCTCTGCTGGTTTAGCTTTAAAATCAATTTTAAAATCAATTTTTATAATTTTCATATAAAAATCGATTTTTGGTAGGAAATATGAGTGATCATAAATTTTTGTCCTTTTGGCTCTATCTCTGCTGGTTTAGCTTTAAAATCAATTTTTATAATTTTCATATAAAAATCGATTTTTGGTAGGAAATATGAGTGATCACAGATTTTTGTCCTTTTGGCTCTATCTCTGCTGGTTTAGCTTTAAAATCAATTTTTATAATTTTCATATAAAAATCGATTTTTGGTAGGAAATATGAGTGATCACAGATTTTTGTCCTTTTGGCTATATCTCTGCTGGTTTTGCTTTAAAATCAATTTTTATGATTTTCGTATAAAAATCGATTTTTGGTAGGAAATATGAGTGATCACAGATTTTTGTCCTTTTGGCTCTATCTCTGCTGGTTTAGCTTTAAAATCAATTTTTATAACTTTCATATAAAAATCGATTTTTGGTAGGAAATATGAGTGATCACAGATTTTTGTCCTTTTGTTAGGAAATATGAGTGATCACAGATTTTTGTCCTTTTGGCTCTATCTCTGCTGGTTTAGCTTTAAAATCAATTTTTATAATTTTCATATAAAAATCGATTTTTGGTAGGAAATATGGGTGATCACAGATTTTTGTCCTTTTGGTAGGAAATATGAGTGATCACAGATTTTTGTCCTTTTGGCTCTATCTCTGCTGGTTTAGCTATAAAATCAATTTTTATAATTTTCATATAAAAATCGATTTTTGGTAGGAAATATGGGTGATCACAGATTTTTGTCCTTTTGGTAGGAAATATGAGTGATCACAGATTTTTGTCCTTTTGGCTCTATCTCTGCTGGTTTAGCTATAAAATCAATTTTTATAATTTTCATATAAAAATCGATTTTTGGTAGGAAATATGGGTGATCACAGATTTTTGTCCTTTTGGTAGGAAATATGAGTGATCACAGATTTTTGTCCTTTTGGCTGTATCTCTGCTTGTTTAGCTTTAAAATCAATTTTAATAACTTTCGTATAAAAATCGATTTTTGGTAGGAAATATGAGTGATCACAGATTTTTGTCCTTTTGGCTCTATCTCTGCTGGTTTAGCTTTAAAATCAATTTTTATAATTTTCATATAAAAATCGATTTTTGGTAGGAAATATGGGTGATCACAGATTTTTGTCCTTTTGGTAGGAAATATGAGTGATCACAGATTTTTGTCCTTTTGGCTATATCTCTGCTGGTTTAGCTTTAAAATCAATTTTTATGATTTTCGTATAAAAATCGATTTTTGGTAGGAAATATGAGTGATCACAGATTTTTGTCCTTTTGGCTGTATCTCTGCTGGTTTAGCTTTAAAATCAATTTTTATAATTTTCATATAAAAATCGATTTTTGGTAGGAAATATGAGTGATCACAGATTTTTGTTCTTTTGGTAGGAAATATGAGTGATCACAGATTTTTGTCCTTTTGGCTCTATCTCTGCTGGTTTAGCTTTAAAATCAATTTTTATAATTTTCATATAAAAATCGATTTTTGGTAGGAAATATGAGTGATCACAGATTTTTGTCCTTTTGGCTGTATCTCTGCTTGTTTAGCTTTAAAATCAATTTTAATAACTTTCGTATAAAAATCGATTTTTGGTAGGAAATATGAGTGATCACTGATTTTTGTCCTTTTGGCTCTATCTCTGCTGGTTTAGCTTTAAAATCAATTTTTATAATTTTCATATAAAAATCGATTTTTGGTAGGAAATATGAGTGATCACAGATTTTTGTCCTTTTGGCTCTATCTCTGCTGGTTTAGCTTTAAAATCAATTTTAATAATTTTCGTATAAAAATCGATTTTGGTAGGAAATATGAGTGATCACAGATTTTTGTCCTTTTGGCTCTATCTCTGCTGGTTTAGCTTTGAAATCAATTTTTATAATTTTCATATAAAAATCGATTTTTGGTAGGAAATATGGGTGATCACAGATTTTTGTCCTTTTGTCTCTATCTCTGCTGGTTTAGCTTTAAAATCAATTTTTATAATTTTCACATAAAAATCGATTTTTGGTAGGAAATATGAGTGATCACAGATTTTTCAATTTTTTTTATAATTTTCACATATAAATCGATTTTTGGTTGGAAATATGAGTGATCACATATTTTTGTCTTTTTTTCTCTATCTCTGCTGGTTTGGCTTTAATATCGATTTTTGTATTTTTCATATAAAAATAGATTTTTAGGTGGAAATATGAGTGATCACAGATTCTTGTCCTTTTGGTTCGATCTCTGCTGGTTGAGCTTTAAATTCGGTTTAATTTTAGAAAATGTCCTAACAGATTTTTCTAATATTATAGAAATCGGTTATTGAAATTCAAAACATTACATTATCATCTTTCCATGTTGTATGTTTTAAGCAGAATCTTCCACATAAAACCATTTAAATCACTCAATAAATTATTCGGCTTATAATTGCTAAGTAACCAATTTTCCCATTACCCACAGCGGCAAACATTAAAGATGTTAATTATTTATAATATTTTTAAATAAATTCCAAATTTGAAGCACTCACTCTTAGCATCTTTTAAATCTATAAATATTGCGTATAAGTAAATTCCTTTAATTTTGTTTATTTTGTTATTCCTTAGGATTTTCCTCTTGATTTTTAGTTTCATTAAAAATAAGTTTAAAATTTATAAAAAAAAGGTAAATAAATAAATGAAAAACTTTTAATTCTAATAAAATATTCATATACCTCCATGGCGGTGTGTAAAGTTTTATTTGTGAGTACGCCGCTGTAGCAGAGGCATGCATAATGCATCAGCATTATTTTATTTTTTTTTTTCTTATTTTATTTTTGTTTATCATTTTTAAATTCAAGATTATAAAGCGCATTTTCTTGTCATTTGTCGATTTGTTATAAAACGTGCTGCTGTGGCCCAATGAAGAAGGCAAGGAGAGTTGGTTGTATGGTTGGCGATCATGTTGATGATGATCACGATCATTGTAGTTCAGTTAAAGTTGATGTTGCAGCAACATCATTTATTTGGCCCGTATATACTATAAATATTCGTTGGCGGCGATTTTAAGCCTTAATCTCTTAACAAAAATAAAAGCCCAACAAAAAACAAAAAAAAAAAAAAAAGAAAAAAGATGCTTAAGTGGCGCCTAGTCACCAACGATATCAATCCATATATCTAAAAAATGTTTATATGCAAATCAGTCTTTCTCTTTTGATTTTATTGAAAGAAAAATCTTCTAAACAAATGTAGCTGGTAATTATTGTTTTTTGAATGCAACGTCAAATAGTGTGAGAAAGAGAGTCACACATAATAAAATGTCATTGTGTGAAGATCATTGAACTTAAATGAAATTTAAACACTTATTTATTTAAATAATACACTACGAACATGTATTCATATGCATAATAAAATTATATTAAATGTCTTTTAATAGCTTAAAAATCATAGTAATTAATAAAGCTTAAAAGCAATTAAAGTTATTTATTAGTTTTTAATTTGGACTTTAAAAGATAAATATGAAACTATTTAAACTTAAAAAGGTGGTTTAATTTAATATTTTAATAACTGACATATAAAGAATTATATGTTAAATGAAATTATCTATATAAGTATTTATGTATAAATAGACTTAATTGTTTTCAGAGGACTTAAATATACCCCAGTCAAATAATTATATGTGCATACCTATAAAGTAATTTATTTTCTTCAAAAATAGGATTTTCAAATTCAAATCTTTTTTATATTTTTAATGTTTATTAGAGCTTTATAAGTCAAATGAAAAATTTATTTCTTACGTGTATTTTGTGGCAAAATTTAATTGATTTTAAAATTGTTCATAAAAAATAATTATATGTGCATGACAAGAATTTTATAAAAATTCTTTATTTAAATAAAGTTAATTTTCAATATTCATGAAAGTTGTTAAGGAATTGTGTTATCCTAATATAACGTTACCAGATGCATCCTTCGTTATACCGATTCGTCCTTTTTCCTTTACATATAATAGGTCAAAACTGTAGTATACTTATACAAAATCAATTTGAAACATTTGATATTATCATATAGCTCTGAATCTAAATATATCTCAGCATACAGTATTCTTTGGGAATCCTTATGTCATGAAGGTCTGAGGATCATTACTGGTCGCTGCAGAAATATAATATTTTGTGACTTAAAAACCGATTTTGAGGCCCTATATAGTAACATCGTCACATTAATTTACTGGAAAATCAGATTTTTATAGGAAATTCATCAACGAAGCTATTGGATTTTTTGTCCAGTAAATTTATGTTGTGCTGTGAATTAATTTAGCTACGTCCAATAAATATTTTCAACTTCAATCTAGAACTAAAATTGACTTATATTATGTGCGATTCGACACTATGATTACGCTTCAAGCATGTCTTTTGTAGACGTCGAATACCCATTTAATATTTTTGATAAACACTTGGATAATTTAAATATAATATTTTCATCTCTTATGCACATGAACTTATGGTGTAATTAAAGTTTTTATCCAAAAAAAATATATTTATCATAAAATCCTGCGTGTGGATTTTTGTACCGCTCTATTAGTTATGTTTTTGCCACCCAAAGGTCATAATTTTAATCTAAAACCTCTTTTATTATTTTGTGCTCACGTCCAATTATTAAAACCCGTTCATTTGGCCGTTATTTTTCTGTAACACATGTTGTTTTTCTTCGAAAAATGTCCTTAAGCCCCGCTAATCAGCAATGGATTATGGGTTACCGCTCCTAAAATGATAGCAATTACTCAGATTTTTTGAAAATTTTCAACAGTATTATGATAAACATTTTCTGTATACACCATTTTTTGGAATTTTACATAAATTGTCGTCTTACTTAAATAATTTCAGCACTTCAACTGACAGTTCATGACCTGGTGACATATTTTGACTATAAATTAAAAAAAATAAATAAAAAAATTTTGGTAGTTTAGGTCTAATCATTTTAAATATTCCCCAAATAACTTTAATTTTAACTTTAATTGGTTAAACGATTCAAACTGTGGACTTCATGTCAATCTGTTGATTAAAAATTTCAATTTGCACATATAATTATTTTCTATTAAAATTTAGAGAATGGTATGTTTATTTTAACGGTACTTTAAACACAATGCCAAGAAGAACCTAAAATTTTGCAAATAGGGACATTAGGTAAGAATGAAAAAAATTGTAAACCAAAGAAATGTATATCACTCTTGGAATATATAAAAACCAGAAAACAAATATTGCACATATAATTATTTGACAGAGGTATGTTAAATGATTATTGATTAATTATACTATTAATAACTGAATTCTTAAAAAGAAATATGAAAAGAATTCACATTATGCCTCTCTGACAACAATTTTATTATTTTTGGTAAATCAAATCAATGAACTTTGTTAATAAATTAAAAAATTATACTATTCTGTTGAAAAGCTATTAAAATTTAAAGTAGTAAATTTTTTTTTCATAAGCATAATATTTAATTTAATATATGTATATGGGCAATTCTCTTTTTACGTTTGCCTTTATGAAACCGACTTTTAACCTCAAATATTTTTTTAAAATTCTGACTTTTTTAAACAACTTTTGATACAATTATGTTAACAACACTTTTTTCTGTAACAGAAAAAAAAATTCAAGACCTGAAACGGTTCCATGTGGTGCCGGCAAGCACCCAAAGTCAAAGTCAAATTCTAAAAAAAAGTGTTTGAAACTAAGAGCTCATTTACATTGGGGATTTTCCCTGTGAAAAATCGCTGCAACTTTTACGTTTGTCGGCAAGAGGTGTAGAGAAGCAAGCGGGGTAAGAAAAGTTGCATGTCGTCGCAAAGCTAAAAATTTCATGAAATTTTTTCAAATTTATTTTTAATTTTTCTGATTTGTTGTTTTTTGTCAAACATTTTTGAAAAAATTTCACAATAAAAATTTATATGTGTAAATGCAGAAGGGATTTCGAAGCAACTTCAAAACAAAATATCATAAAAAAAATGCTGCGATAATCCCCAATGTAAATAGGCTCTAAGTTTTTTTATTTCTTTTTATTGCTGAAGTCACAGATTTTAGCATAAATGTCCAAATCTTCTAATGTAGACTATAAACACTTGTAGAAAAGGACCAGCATAGATTTAATTAGCATGCAATTAACCAGTGTCAAATTCTGTTGTGCAAAATTCGAGAAACCAAATTTTAAATTTTGCAGTTTTTTCACTGGGGATTTTACGCCGTTTCGGATATTTCAAAATTCAAAACAGTGCCTAATAGCTTTTGAAATTGTACATCATTTGACATATATCTCGTTAAGGTGCCCTCAACAAAAATGCTGTAGGAGGTACCCAAACTTGGAGAGAAAAAACGTGAATGGCTCCAAGAGGTGTCTTTTTCGTGAGGCACACTCGCAACGTTATTTCAGCGAAGCTTGACATTTAAAAATCACTGTGGCGTTTTAAAATATTAATTTGCTAAACGTGTATGGCTACTTTAAAGAATTCAGCAATTTTGCATATTTTGTTATAGCGGATGTTGACGTTATAAATAAATTTTAAACTGAAATAAGTTTCTGTAAAAAGTGTTACTTACGAAGAAAATATAATTTCACTAAAAATATTCATCAACGGTTTCCATGGGCTAAAAACGCGATGTTTTTAGTTTAACATTAATCGTCGAGGCACACCCAAGGCACTAATCAAAATTGGCGATGATATATGTCAATCTGTAGCTGCTTTTAAACCCTATATCAAAATCAATATGGCGTTCAAAAATAAGTACGATTTTTCATTTAATGCAACTTTAGAGATTTGACTAAGTGCAATTAAAAAATGTATATAAATGACATTGTCTTATGACTTATTCTAAAAAAATTATGAATTTTGTAATAAATGGATGAATATGAACAACACTACGTCATTAAAAAATGAATTTTGCAAATTTTATAAGAAGGTTTAATAATTATTAAATAGCTAATATATCCACGCATACTTAACTTATCGCAATATGTTTAATTTGTATTTTAAATACAGCTTTGTAGAGTACATACATGAAATAATTTTTGATTTAGGACTATAAATAAAAATTATGCAATTTTTTTTATAAATTTTTATCTTAAGCCGCCATAACATTGATGCCGTTCGGTAAAAGTCATTCACGCGAACAGATTTGTGTTCTACTAGAGCCAAGGAATATTGGTATGAAATATCGTTCATGTGCCATTTAAAAACATCAAAAGTAAACGAGTTTGAAGAGTTTCCCATATGTTGATATTTAATTTAATATTTATTATATAGCCAAAAATCTATTTGACAAAATTATGGTCTATATTATTCCAATACAAAAACAAAGTTTGATTAGAAAATCTCTTCAAAAAAATTTTTGATTCCAAACATGCTCTTTAAGGGCTTTAAAATTATATACAAAATCTCTAAAATCAGATGAAAAGCAGAAAATTGGCAAGCGCTAATTGGGTTGAATGGCTTAATACAGATAATGCTGTAAATAGCTCATATTATATATACATTATTTTGTGTTAATTTTATCATCAAATCAATTTTGTAGTTTTTAAGTAATTTTCTTTCTGTAATCTAATGTCTGTCCTACTGTCCGTATGTTCACTAAATATTTTGTGTTTAAATTATATATAACAGAATTTATAGAAATCAGTTCATTAATTCATATAAAAAAAAATCATGAAATATGATCTTATATATTTTGGATTATTAGGTGTAGATAACGAAATAAAAAATGTTTTATGTATGGAAGAAGGGTTGCCTTAGTTTTTGCCAATTAGAAAACGAAGTGAAATTGTTTGTGTTAATAATTTATTTTCTATTCCCCTATCACAGATTTTTCATCCATGAAATTTTGTTACTTTTAACATATATTTGTACGCCCATAAAAAAAAATCCAGACCTGATGGAAAAAAACTGAAAGCAGATTCGTATTTAGCACATCAAAATGCATTAAGTTGAACTATTCATCTTTGGGGAGGATTTTTTTGTCGACCAGTGTAATCTACTTGATTGATTTGATTAATATAATTTTTTTCCAATTCAGGTTTTGATTCATAAAATCCCAGCAAAAACTTTGGTTGCCTGGTAATGAGTTAAGAAGCTAATATAATGCCTTTACACTACTTACACATTAGCTGAATAACTCATTATTTTAACACGGTGATGACATTAGAGGCAACTACTTACCTTATATCATTACTTCGATGTCATTACAAGAACTAATTACTTTTAAGTTGTTCAATAACTCGTTTCAAATATGTAAATATCGGAAGATCTATTGTGAATTGTAATAAAACTATTTTTTTTTTGTTCGTATCTTTATTTGGATGAAAGGGAAAACATACAGTAAATTTTTTAATGATATTCCAATCCAACTTCCTTAAAAATAGCCATGAATTGGAAACCAATCAATCTTTCGGAAGAAAATTTTTACGTGAAAAAGATTTTAACTCGTTAATTAAACAAAGTTATTAACGTGAAAAACGTTTACCTTTGATCCCAATGATTGACAGGAAACATCCAGAATTTGGAGCAGATTGATAAACTGTTAACTTCCCTCTGCTGGATTAAAAGAAAGTTAAATTATATGAAATTCTGTAATAACATTTACATACTTACAATTATTTGACCGAAATTAGTTTCTGTATTGATTGATTCCCGTTTATTTATAAAGAGCAACATTATTTTAAATATTAGTTTTTTATAAAATTTTTGTTTTGAATGAATTTTTCAATAAATTTATAATTTTTATTTTTTTAATGTCAAAAAATTATATTAGAACATAATGACAAACCTTTATTAAAATCATAAACCAATTTATTCAGTGTCGAAACCTTTTATACAAATTAATATTTGCAAAAGTTGCTCCTGAGACTCTATAATTTAATATTTAAATTTATTGAAAATATTAATTATGTATAAATGCAACATCTACATAGATATCATTTTCAAAGTGTATCTAAAAATATATGTTTCACTTCTTTTGCTTTCATATATGGAGTAATTATTATCATCACATATTTATTCCTTCCATAAATATATTAATTTGTAAACTCAATAAAAAACTAATAAACAGTCGCTTTTCAAAAACTCTGTTATTTATGATCAGAGTTTTTGAAAAACGACTGTAATAACATATCGGGTTATAAATAAGTAGTTACTAAACTACTGCTATGTAATATAGACGGTATGTTGTTGTCATTGAAAAGTAACTACATCCGTAACTACATGCCATTACCAAGTTTTTGCTGGGATTAAAACGAGTGTTTAAAGTATTACTTTTTTTAATTATTTTTTTTATTTAAAATTCTTAATTGGAAAAAAGTATTCGTTTTTCAGTTCTAATAGTCTAAAATTATATATATATCCCAGCAAAAACTTTGCTTGCCATGTAATGAGATAAGAAGCTAATATAATGGCTCTACACTACTTTCATATTAGATGAATAACTCATTATTTTAACACGGTGATGTCATTAGAGGCAACTACTTACTCTATATTATTACAGGTAGGCATTTCAGAAAGTCATTACTTAGATGTCGTTACAAGAACTAATTACTTTGTAGCTATTCAATCACTCATTAGTTTCAAAGTATTACAGAAGTCATTATTAGCAAAATGAATAGTAACTAGTTACATTATCGGTTACAAGTAAGTACTGAAGTATTGAAAATAAAAAGCAGATTTTTTTTTTTTTTTTTTAAAATTTATTTATTTGAAAATATGCGGAAATCTGGATTTGACATACTATTTCATACCATAGACTTGGAGTTAATTCTTGAAGCTCATTCTTGTGACCCGTGCAGAAATTGAATAAAATACCGGACCTTACTGACCTGCCCTTGTCTGAAAATTGTTAAGAGTTTAATACGTTTAACAAATTGTTTTAAGAAAGTCAATAGAATTTTCTTACCTTTATGTAATTGTATTTCCTAAATTGCAATCGCTTCAAATTTGTTGCCTGTTGAGTTTCAAGGTATTATAAATTTATGTCAATGTGCCTGAGAGAAACAATACAAATTAGTGGATATTTTTAAGTAATATTCAGATACTTACCACTTTTAAACACTAATAATTTACCAATAGCCTTTTGAAATAAGAAATTGATTTTTGTAAACATTAAAAAAAATTGTATTTTCTTGAATTTATTTTTTTATGTCAAGAATTTTTAATTTTGAAAAATTTGACAAACATATTTTCAGACACAAAATTTATTTAGTACACAAGACAGTAAAATTAAATTAACAATAACACTTTTTGCATATAACTAGCTTATTGAGCATAGTACGTATTTTGATGTTAATACAACATTTATAGATAATAAAATTTCCTATAAATTTCCTCTAGTACATTTTTATACCCCTTTATTGGTTTAAGAGTTATACCGTATTTTATGTTTGATGTAGAATTTTACATAAACTCAAATTACAGAGTTCATGAATGAATTCATGTACGTATAAAGTGGCCTAATGGATTTGTTAACAATAAGCTATTCTGTCTGTTTACGTCGTGGTTTCGACTTCACTGGAGACTGGTATGTTTACGATTAATTATTTGTTTTAGTCTTCGTGACTTCAACAAATAATTAATGTTTTTCATATTTTACCCACTTTTAAAATATATAATTTTTATAATATAAATGAAGAGATAGATAAAAAGTAACATTTCCAAAAATCTGATCTTATGTAACTGATTACATATCAAGTTAAAAGTAAGTAGTTACTAATATACTTTCATGTAATGCAGAAAGTATGTTGTTATGATTGAAAAGTAACTACATCCGTAACTACATACCATTACCAAGTTTTTGCTGGGTATATATATATTTTTATTTATTTTTCTTTTTTTTGGTTGCATGAATCATTTTGATGATTAAAATCATTTTTTACTTTTTTCTGTGTAAAAAGTCGCAAATTAAGGCGAATGTTTAATGGCAATTTATGTAAATTTCTGATTATAAATCTTTAATAATAAATGAACAAAATTTTGCACCAATAATCTTGAGAATATTTTACATAATATTAGTTAATATGAGCTAAATCCATTTGCAAATTATTTAGCATAAAAATATTTTAATTCTGAAAATATTTTAATTCTGTCCCAAAAATTTCACTAAAGGCTTTCACAAGATGTGAACTTAATCTTATTACAAAAAAATAATAATTTTAAGTTTTATAGCAAAAAAACATAACATTAAACTAATACTGCCACTTTTAAACACATTTATAATTATTTCTTCATTAACGGCAAACAAAAGCGATTAAATATTGCATGTATTGAACTATCAGGCTGCCAGTGAGACTTATGCTTCTATCTAACACATTTAATAAATGCTACTCATTCGTTAAGTAACTGATACATTGGTTTTTAAGATCTCATTTGGTAATGCAAATGAAATGAATGGAATACTGTTCTGTTGTTGCAGTTACTGTTCATATCCATTTAAGCACAAATGCACTTTGAATGAGCATGTATAGTCACACAGTTGTCATGTCATCATAATTTCAGATAGCAACACCAAATGCCACAATCAATTCTATTCTACAGCAGTTCTCTGTTGCCACGAACATAGAGTCATAAAGTAAATGATTGCAACAAGTGGCACACGTTCAACTAAAAGCCAAAAATAAAAAAAGAGCAAAATCTATATACTTGCACATTTCGTACGTACATACATCTTAGATACCAAACATACTTTAACATGTACATAAAAATTGATACTTAAATTTTTTTGTAAAAATATTTTATTTAACACATAAACACAGCTTTTCTTAGCCATTCCTCCTCTCGTTTGTAAATTTCTGCTAAATCATAGTGCATGAAAATAAAAATGGCGTGAATAAAAATGGCTGTTATCATTATTATCACCCCATGGAGTGTGTGGCAAGTATGATAAGTTATTATTTTATGATTTCATTCTAATTCTATTTTTCTTTCATTATTCTTTCTCTCTCTTCCTCTTGGGCTGTCTTAAATATAATTTTTATTATTATTTTATCTTGATTTGTTTGGAATAAATACTTGTGCCATAGAGTCACAGAAGTTAAATTGTTTGCTGTTATTTTTATGACACTAGTAATTCGGAAATGTTTTCCCATTTGGTACTGATTAGTTTACGTTCTTTATTTTCTGTGACAATATTTTGTTTGTGGCTCAATAAAACATTAGATTTTGATACATAAAATTATAAAAGTAAGTAAATGAATTCATTCAGATTAAAAAACTACAATTATGAATGTTTGTAAACAATTTTGGGTTTATGTATATTAAGGTATATTGCACAGTGAAACGGAAGAAAAATATTTAGTAATACATTTTTAATGAGTAGCTGGCTGAATTAATGCATATAAAATATTCATTCTTTCAAAGGACATTGGGCTAATATGGCCTTAAAGTGGAAATTAATTTACATTTTAAAATTAAGTTTTTGAAATAATGATTTTTATCCAGTGAATTAAAATATATAATTTTGAAAATCGAACTGTCAAAATTTATTTATGTTATTTACTTTAAATTGTTTCGGTAATTAATATTTTTTGGCAATATAAATATTACAGTACACAGTGGGGCAGAATCTATTTTTTTTTTTTATTTAATTAAATTTTTTTTTAAATTATTCTCTAACTTCTTATTGGCTGATTGGATTTATATAAAATTTCACATGGGCATAGCAGAGAAATTTACAATTTCAATTTTGGAAGACTTTTTCGACCAAAAAGCTGAAATAATCAAAATGTTTGCAATTTTAAATTTTAAAATCGTTTATTTTTTTAAATCGATATGACTTCAAGCTTTTTTATTCAAGAGATTTTATTATTTAATCAACTGGGTAACAATTTTACAAAATCGAACAAAAATATTTCTCAAAATAATAACTACACCTTATAAGATGTTATTAAAGTGGCGATAACTTTTGAAAATTCTTCAGAAATACTCCGAAAATTTTTTTAGTAAAGATTTTGATCTGTCAATGAATAATAAGGCAAATATATGCATTCAAATTGATAACGTATACATTTTCGATTTAAATACCAAAAAATGGTTGCTCATAATAATACGTACAGTTAATGAATATGTATGTAATTTTTTTCAAGTTAAGTCGAATAGCTTTGCCCCTTCTAAATTTAAATTAATGTGAGTTCAACCAACCGATTAGAAGTTACAGATTTAATTTCAAATAAAATCGACTCTTCCGAATGTGCAGTGCTTGAAGTTTTATAAGGAAATTTTAATTTTTCTGTCCTATTCCAGGTGGTCATTTGTATGGGGATAGATAAAAACAATTTAAATATTTTTTATACCAAAATAAAGATTCGTAAAAAAAATTATTAAGAAAAATTATTAAGATGTCTTTAAAGTTGCGACCAGTGCTTCGATCACAAGGTTTACATGAACAAACAGGCAGTCAAAATGATGGGCATTATTTAATAAACTCAGAAATTTATTTTGCGTTGAAAGTGGGTCTTATATGGAAGCTATGGTAAATTCTATTAAATTCTTATATATTATTAACTTATACTAACATTTATATGGGATTTATACTTGTTAAAGTGATTTTCTAAAGGGGGTTTATATGGTCAATTATAGACCTATATTTAAGAAACTAAGCACAAATATTAACACTTATACAAAACTTCTTTGTACCGAATTTTGTGAAAATATTGCTAAATTTAAGGTATCTATGATCGTTAAACCGCTATTCCAGGAGGACATTTGTATGGGGGCTTGGTTTTTATGGCAAAAGAGTCTTATGTAACAAATTTTATTAAATTATCTTCAAAATTGCGACCTGTACTTTGCGCACAATGTTTACATGGAAAGCTAGACGGACGGACGGACATCGTTAAATGAACTCAAAAAGTGATTCTGAGCCAATTGGTATAAATTAAGTTGGATCATAGACCAATATTTTATATGTTTTTTAACTTGTGGGTTACAAATGGAAATAAAAAATTTAGTTTGTGTCCTTAATATCGTAAATATTTTTGCTATGAATACAAATGTGTATATACTTTTTAAAAATGAAAGGTCTCTTCTTTCTAATGCAGTTTAAAAAACTTAAATTGGTTAACAGCTTTTCGAGATAAACAGGTCCACGATATACATATTGGGGTATATCAAAAATTAAAATAATGGTATAATAATCTACTCACCCATATCTTCAAACTACACTACAAAAAAATCATATACAAAAATTATTACCCAAATTTGTATGTACAACACATGTGTTACATTCCAAGTTTATTGAACTTTTTTAAATTTGTTGCACTATGTTAATAAAGATTAAAAAATTACCGACTTATAAACAGTAAATAATACAAGCGTGAATGTTATATTCGACTCGGCCGAATCCCACCATCAACTTTTTAAAATTTTACGTTATAAGAGAGGTGGGCGGTAAAGTGGGCGGACCACGCCCATTTTTTGTTTCCAAGATTATATCGACCCTCGAACTATCTGTACAAAATTTCGTTATCGTACATGCTTTTGTTTAAGAGAAATCAACAGAATTCATAGTTTTCTGTTGACAGGCACCCTGTGTTTCTAGTTTTTAGCCTACAACTTTTTTGTTTATTAACCGTTGTTGCCCATTTTCAATACCAAACAAACCTTATATAAATATTTGTGCAAATTTTATCCCCCTACGTTGCCCCGTTCGAGCCCTATCCTGCTTTCAACAGACGGACGGATCGGCTTAGAATCTAACCAGGACCCAGAAAATATATACTTTGTGGGGTCTTAAATGATTCCTTCAACATGTTACACACGGAATGACAAAATCAATATAACACCCATCTTTTTGATGGTGGGTATAAAAATGAAATTCCACTTAGGGCGTCCCGCTCCCTATCATGTACATCGAAGTCTCCAATTTTAAATCATTTTTCTTGTAGCTATGTTAATAAAATAGAATATAAAGTATATTTTCGAGTTTAAGTTTTGAAGTTGGACCCCTCAGAAGAAAAAAGTTTTTGTTGTTTACTAAATTTTTATATATTTAAAAGTCCACATTAAGATCTTTAAAACACATACTTGTTATCACTTTCAGCAATCAAAAAATATCGCTCAGAATTTTCAACTGATTTCATTTAACCATACAAAATTTATGTATGTAAATAAAACCATTTAGAACCATTTTAGCCTTTTCTGAAAGATATGTTTTGCGGAAATGATTATAAAGTACAAATCGGTTCAATTAAATAGTTCTACTATGAATTTGATCTATTCTATAACAAAAATCTTGATTTTGGTTAGCAAGTTTAGTTGAACAATAAATAGTATATTTAAACAACATTTCTATTAAACACGAGAACCTTATGAATTTGTCTATTTTGTATTAAATTTTTATTTTTGTCTGTAGATTCACAAAATTTTAAAGAAATTTTGCAATTGTCTTTAATTAAATCTCAACGTCAAAACAAAACTTAACGGTTCCAGTAATCGAAATCATATCTTATCTTAATGGTTCTATTTCGAAAAAGAGGCAGCATTATTGGTTACGCGTGCTTAGGTAGAATAGCAACTTTAACATTTGAAAACTTTAGACATTTTAAAATCATAAAAAAATATCATAAACCTAAGCTTCTTAATATGAACTTAAAAACCTTGTATTTTTTCATTATCCTTTAAAAATCCTTTCTCATGCTAGACCTTTAAAAAATAAAACTAAATAATACTTAGCTAACTTATATTATACCTTTTTATTGTTATTGTCTTAAAACCAGCATTTTTTCTTCCTTAACTCTTCTTATTTTTTTTTTCTTTTTTGTTCATCAACAAAAATATTAAGATTATAAAAGTATCCCATCCATATAACGAGCATTGATTCACATCTTTCAACTTCATTAAATATGCAACAGCGACAATAACACCAACAACAAAGCACACATTAAAATAATAACCATATACAACATTAAAACTACAAAGATTTGACAAACATACGAGAACAATGAAAAAAAAAAGGGAATTCCATATTAACCAAAATGAAAAAGAAAACAAAAAACAAGTTCGATTTCTAAAACAATCTTATAAAAAAACACTTATCATTTGCTTTTAATTCGATTCTGAGAAATCTCAACGAAATTCTAGGAAAAAACTATAAAATTCCAAGAATTAAAATACGAAAGAAGAAAAAAACTGTTGACCACAAAAAATAAAGGTATTCCCTTGTTATTTGTTATCAAGAGGCGCATAGTATAAACACACACACACACTCATACATACATAAATATATTTGAATATTTAAGCCAAGTTTTAATAATAAAAAAACAAATACACACATTTATACATGAATATACTCTACACACTGACTGTATGCAGGTCTTAACCAATTTTATTATCTTTTTAACATTTTCTTCGTTTTTTGATTTTGGTTGTATAAATAGATTTTTTTATTTTCTTTCGTCTGAGGCATTGGAGCATCGCGCTTATAGTATATAGTCAGTATATATGTGTTTTTTTTTTAATTCTCAAGCCTTTTATTTTGTAGCATACATATGTGTGTATGTGTATGAAACATTTAGACAGCTAATTTAGACAGACAGACAGACATCTCACCTCTTCAACATGCATTGAGATTGCAGCTGCTAAAAGATTTCAAATAAAAAAAACACAAAAAGATGATGCTCAACGCTTATCTCTATAAAAGAGTTCATCTGGTAGAGAAATACGAAGTTAGGGTTTTTTTTTTAATTTGTGAAGATTTTGTGAGGATCTTCGAGCGAGTCAAAGTAAAGTTTAAAAATTAGCTATTTGTAGTTATTATTTTTTAAGTATTAGCATAAAGTTTCTATTTATAATAAATGAGTTAAATAAAATAATATGATCGGACTGGATAAGAACCACAACCGAACTAGAAATGATATGAAACTGAACTAGAATTGAACTGGAAATGAACTAGAATTAAACTAGAAGTGAACTAGAACTGAACTGGAACTGAACTAGAACTGAACTAAAACTGAATTAGAACTGAACTAAAACTAAACTAGAACTGAAGTAGAACTTGAACTAAACTAGAACTGAAGTAGAATTTAACTAGAACTGAAGTAGAACTGAACTAAAACTGAAGTAGAACTGAACTAGAACTGAAGTAGAACTGAACTAGAACTGAACTAGAACTGAACTAGAACTGAACTAGAACTGAACTAGAACTGAACTAGAACTGAACTAGAACTGAACTAGAACTGAACTAGAACTGAACTAGAACTGAACTAGAACTGAACTAGAACTGAACTAGAACTGAACTAGAACTGAACTAGAACTGAACTAGAACTGAACTAGAACTGAACTAGAACTGAAATAGAACTGAACTAGAACTGAATTAGAACTGAACTAGAACTGATCTAGAACTGAACTAGAACTGAACTAGAACTGATCTAGAACTGAACTAGAAATATAGTAGAACTTGAACTAAACTAGAACTGAAGTAGAACTGAACTAAAACTGAACTAGAACTGAAGTAGAACTTAAACTGAACTAGAACTGAACTGGAACTGAACTAAAACTAAACAAGAACTGAACTAAATCGAACTAGAGCTGAACTAAACTGAACTATAACTGAACTATAGATGAACTAGAACTAAACTAGAACTAAACTTGAACGGAACTAGAACTAAATTCTGTTTATGTTCATAAAGCCCCAAATAACATGTACTACTTTTTTAAGCTCTTCTGTAATTCATCTTAAAGTCAGTGTATGTATATGGCATGAATATTTTTACGTTTTGTTATAGTGATCGTATTAAAATTGGCTATGGCATACAAAATGGATGATGGGATTAAAAAAAGGGATTTCGTTTCTTATTCCAAGCTTTTCTTTTATTTATCTTTGTTTCCAAACCAAAATTAAAAAAAGTGGCGCCCATGCAAAATTGAAACGAGTAATATATAAAAATTATTCTCAGTTTGCATTAACCAAAAGTTCTATATGCTTTTGTTCTCACATTCAGGTTAAAAGTAAATGAAAAACCAAAAAGAGTAAGAGTGTGTGTTAAAGTTGTTAGTGGTAATTTAGACGGCGCCTTATACCATGTTTTGCACTAAAACACTATCGCCTCGCCTCACCAGACTTCTTGCTGGACCTTTTTGTCCGACTGACTGCAATGGAAGTGCATCATACACTTATTTGTTTGTGAATTTGTGTTAAGGATGGCAAAGTTAACATTGTATCTTTTTTTCCTTAACGTTTGTGTTTTTGGACAACAAAAATGATATTTTCAGAAGATACTGCTTCTGCACTGTTGATATTGATGATGTTTTTCTTAGATTGTTTTTTAATCATTTTAAAAAGATTTTTTTTTTCGTTTCTTCTTTGGCCAACATTTTTCCAACCAATTCTTGGGATCATTGTAGCTGAGATCATCAATCAAAAATTCTTTCACTGTTTTAAATATGTAAATATACATATTTATTTATTTGTGCTTTTCTCTTATTTTTGGGGAGAATTTTATTTAAAAGGAATTTGTTTATCATTTGAAATTTAACAAATGGCGCCATTTTAATTTACTGTATAGATTGTTAGCCATACAACTGATAAAAATGATTTGTTAGTAGTTGACATCTATGGCCTGATAAGTTGTCAACGAATTTATGTAGAGCAAAAGTTTTAATTTCTTTCGAGCTTTGTTACCATTTTGGTTTTGTTATGTTTGGTTTTTGGCAAACAGGTGCTAACAATAAAACGTTGCAAGTTTTTATTATTTTAATAAAAAGTTTACAATTTGTAGGTATGTATATAAAATGTCAGAAAAATATTTTCAATAATTAGAATTTTCAAATACAATATTATCTACCATTGAAACTAAGCAATTTGAGGTTGGAAAATATTTTTTGTATACTTTTTTAAGACAATATATTAAATGTTTTACAAGTTCTGTGAGATGTTATTTTTATAAGGACATAATGTTTGCTTAAATATTAATATTAAGGTATTGCAATCGATACAAAATTAACTTTTTCAGCTGATTTTAGGTGTCCGTTTATCTGTATGTTTAAGGTGGCTGTACATTATTTAGCTGTGGTCATTGGTGTTGTCAATAAGTTTCATTTGAACTATAATTCAACTCACTATAAGTGAACTATAACCGAAATAGAACTGAATTACAACTGAACTAAAATTGAATTAGAACTGAACCAGAACTGAACTAGAAACTAAACTAGAACTGAACTAGAACTGAACTAGAACTGAACTAGAACTGAACTAGAACTGAACTAGAACTGAACTAGAACTGAACTAGAACTGAACTAGAACTGAACTAGAACTGAACTAGAACTGAACTAGAACTGAACTAGAACTGAACTAGAACTGAACTAGAACTGAACTAGAACTGAACTAGAACTGAACTAGAACTGAACTAGAACTGAACTAGAACTGAACTAGAACTGAACTAGAACTGAACTAGAACTGAACTAGAACTGAACTAGAACTGAACTAGAACTGAACTAGAACTGAACTAGAACTGAACTAGAACTGAACTAGAACTGAACTAGAACTGAACTAGAACTGAACTAGAACTGAACTAGAACTGAACTAGAACTGAACTAGAACTGAACTAGAACTGAACTAGAACTGAACTAAAACTGAACTAGAGCTGAACTAGAACTGATTTAGAACTGAACTAGATCTGAACTAGAACTTGAACTAAACTAGAACTGAAGTAAAACTGAACTAGAACTAAACTAGAACTGAAGTAGAACTGAACTAAAACTGAACTAAAATTGAACTGAAACTGAACTAAAACTGAACTAGAACTGAACTAGAACTGAACTAGAACTGAACTAGAACTGAACTAAAACTGAACTAGAACTGAACTAGAACTGAACTAGAACTGAACTAGAACTGAGCTAAAACTGAACTAGAACTGAACTAGAACTGAACTAGAACTGAACTAGAACTGAACCAAAACTGAACTAGAACTGAACTAAAATTGAACTAAAATTGAACTAAAACTGAACTAGAACCGAACTAAGACTGTACTAAAACTGAAATAGAACTGAAGTAGACTTGAAACAGAAACAAGCTACAACTGAACTATAATGTTATTAAATGAAATTTCTTTTTCTATATTTAGTCAACTTTTATCCAATATTTATCTCTGAAATAATTGATACTTCAGCACAATAAAATACAAGGGGTTTGTAATATTTAAAAAAAATAAACCAACTAATTTTCCAATGATTATCGATAAATAAATATTCTATACGATAACAAAGGCGCCAGCCTTAAGCCAAAAGTATTTTTATACTCCCCATACCACATAATTACATACTTACTCGCATTAAGTTAAATTATTTTTCCACTTAAATTGCTTTCTTATTTATTTAATTTTTTTAACAAATACTTTTTTTGTGGTTTAATAGCAAAAACAAGTGATTTGAATGTGGTTTCTTTCTTCTAATAAATAAATTGTATTCCTGTACAAGTTGATGTCATATAACTACAAGTATTTTGTTGGCATAAAAATGCAAAAAGGTGTAACTTCATTTTACACATGTCTCGTAATTAAATAGTGCGCTTAAATTGTTTTTTAGAGATTGTGTTATAATTTTTTTCTCTTAAGCATTCGTATGACGCTGCACTAGAAGAACAGAAATTCTATATGTTTTTATAGAGTTTGTTGCTACAAGAATTTATGTAGCACGATAACTAATGATCTGTAACAGCGTGCATTTTTTGAAAGCATTTAATTGGTGACTATCTTAGAATGATGCCCCTTTTAAGACGCAACTCAAACATGTACGACTGAATTTATGTGTTAATATTTTAACCAGTTTTTTTTATATTTTTTATTTTTTGGTTTTGAGATTTTATTTTAAACTGAGGTGACATGGAAATGTTTCATCAGTTTTTTTTTTTTCTTTTTAAGTGGAACGAGAATGTTGCATGCAATATTAAATGTATTTTAGCTTGTAGTTGGAAAGAATTTAAAATTAATTGTTTATACAATGTTTTTTTACAAAATCAATGGACTTAAATTGAACAAAAGGCGTGCATATATAAGTTCATAATAGTAAATATTTTGAGAAATGTATATAATAGTGGTTTCAGAGTTATAAACTTGTATCTAATATTTGCGCATTTTTTATTATAAGGAGATACATTTTTTTGTATCTCCTTTGTTGTATCTTCTTACAATCAACACTTTTATTTCAATATATACACAATCTTAATCACCAAAATAATTCATTAAAAATTATTTTTTTAAATTGTAAAAAAATACTATTAATTGTTACAAAATAGTTATAACAATCAATAGTAGGCAATTGTAAAAATTATAACCAAAGAATTATTTTCCAATTAAACACTAAACTATTTTGTAATTAAAAGAATCCAAAAAGTTAATTGGAAAAAAACTTCAATTTTATTTTAACTATTTCTTTTAGTTTATTTCAACTTCTTTCAGTGAGTACCAATAGTTATTATAATTGCTTCATATACATGTACGTTTTATTCTTGGTCCATGGGATTCTTTAAAAATCCCTGCACTAATGATTGACATTTTTGGTCGAAATTTCCTTGTTTGACCCAGAAGGAAATTTTTTTTTAATTTTTTATGTAATTATATTGGCATCCTCAATTCAGTATAACTTTTTTTACCATTTTGTATTAAATATTTATGCCAAATACTAAAATCATTTTTGAATAAAGTACATAAATTAATAGTATGATTTTAGTCTTATTTTAGTCCTATTTCATATCTGATCATTTGTTTTCAAAACAACCTTTTACAAAGCTATTAAAATCGTATGTTATTGTTGTCAATATACATATAGTATATATAAGCCAAGTTTGTGTCAAATATAATCTTATTATTGAATTAAGGGAATCAAAATGGTCCGATCATATCCAATTTCAATAGAGTTTGTCCTTCTTTCCAAAATATCATATGCGAAGTTTCACTGATTTATATGGTGCGAAGTGTAGTTTGAGTATAAGGTTTACAGACATTGATAAATCGAGATAATGGATTCTTTCTATGCGGTACAAACACCAGCACCTATAGTCTTGTAGGTCACGGGTAGGGTGATCGACGCGGTTTTCCAACCGGTTTTAAAACCGGTTTTTTCTGTCCATGTGCTGTCGGTTTTTTCAAAATGTTAATTTTTCGAATGTCGAATAGACCGGTTTTTTTAGACACAAAAAACCGGTTTTAAAAATAGCATTTTATTTCAGAAAACATGTACTAAATAGTGATATTTGAATCGAAATTTAGGAATAATTTTTTTAATATTCATAAAGACTGATTTGTTATGTTTTAAAAATATAGTTTAAGTCTAAATTGGAATTTATTCTGTAATATTAAACAAATAAATAAGTAACAATTATCCTGTATGAATTTTTTAATCTATTGTAATATCTGTAATATTTTTACACCCAATTTACTTTTTTATGATCCAATATTTCCTTTATTTTTTAAAGGTGTTGTGTTAAAAAAGTTTCACCTGCAGAATAATTTCAATTGAGACAGACTTCCATATTAAGCCATGGTTTCTGTTTATGCTAACTAAAATTTAGTCTAATTTTTGATTTTTTTTTCTACAATTTTGAAACATAATTATCTTCTAGTCATCTAGATATAAAATTTGCTTAGCATTTTTTCTCTTTCCAGAGCTTTCTAAAGCTCCCAAACGACGTAAAAAATTAAAATTTGGCTTAATTATAAAACTTTTCGTCCAACAAATCCTAACGGAGCAATATTTTGAAATTTTTATCAGGAAGCGGATATAAGAGGATTTATGTGTCTTTTTCTAAAATTGTTTTCTCTTTCTAGAGCTTTCTAAAGCTCCCAGAAGATGTAGACAATTAAAATTCGGCTTACTTATAACCCTATTCTTCCTAAAAATCCTAACGGAGCCAGATTTTGAAATCTCTATCAGGGAGCGAAAACACGTGGATCTATATATATGGATTTATATATATCATTCCTAAGCATTGTTTTCTCTCCAGAGCTTTCTGAAGCTCCCAGACGATGTATGAAACTAAAAATCGGCTTACTTATAAAACTATTCATTCTACAAATTCTAACGGACCCAGATGTTTCTATCAGGGACCGAAAAGTCTATTTTTGGAATTAAGAACTTTTGAATTGCTATACGTATTATTTGCTCTCCAAATCCTTTCAAAAACTGATTCTGAATTTCGGTCAGGGAGCGCATTACGACGATTTTTTTTATTTTGAAAGGTTTACGAATTTAAAACTTTAATCAATATTATCCCAATAAATTCTAACGGCTTCAAATAATTGACTTCGATTAGTGAGAGGAAGGTGTCATATTTTTTTTTTTTTTTTTTTTTTTCTTTTAATTTTCGGATTTGTTTGTGCATATAATATTAATTTTTCCTGGCATTGTCAGGCTTATACGCTTGTTTTTAATAAATTTTAACTTGAATATTATAAGAATTATTGATTTTTTTAAAGAAATGTAGCCTCTTGATATAAATATTAACTTCTGCAAAAAACCGGTTAACCGGTTTTTTCTGAATTTCAAAAAGTGCAACCAGTTTTTTTAAAATACCAACTATTCGAACTATTCGAAAACCGGTTTCTCAAAAAAGTCGAATAATCGATCACCCTAGGTCACGGGTACCCAAATGGTGATCCGTAACAGCGAAAAGGTTTAAAATAGAGTATTAATTATTTTTTTTTTTTTTTTTTTATTATTATTATTTTGGAATAAGAAAGAGAGAGAAAATAAGAGATAGAATCCGATCAACCAATTGAGGTATTAAAATATCTACTAAAATCATTAAGTTCTTCTGTGTATTTTCTATTTCTCAAAAGTGTTAACCGAGGAAAAAAGCCTGATTAGTTTTACTTTATTATTTTCTTTTTAGGAAAATCGCTGCCGAAAATTTTTTTTGGCATTTTGATGCTACAGCAAAAAATGTTTAATAATAAAGAATTGAACGCTTTGCTTACATAATAATTGGGGTAGGTCAAGTAAAAATTTCTCGGTTTTAAAAGCACTTAAATTTATTAAAAAGAATCGAATTTTTACGGACAATGAAATGGGGAAGCATTATAATAGTCGAAATCCCAACTAGGAAAATCGATACTACACAGAGAAAACACTTTCGTTGTCACAACCGAATTTTTCGCCAATCGAATTTGGTCGGTTGTGTGTATTATCCCTAAATTCGATTGCAATTGCTGACTTTTTATAGTGTTCGTAATTGTTTTCAAAAATAATTCAATGAAGTGTACTAAAAGTACAAGTTACTATTGTGAATGAATAACAAATAATTTGACATTTATTTTTTATTATTTATTTTTTAATATATGTATATGTAGATAGTAATGTAAAAATATAAAATAAAAATTGGAAAAAAATTATTATTAAAATACAATTATGTAAACTCATTTCAAACACTTCGCGATTCTAGAAGCAAATTCGGTTACAAAGGAAATTTCAAAGTATCCTTCCTGTATGAGTTCTTTTATTTTTAGATACATCTTTCATATCTACCCAGCCGATTAGTTAGTTTTTGTTATGAATTGAAAAAGATTTAATAGCCCAAAATATTCACTGCATTGCTGATTATCTTAAAAAGCATACAAATTTAAAATTAGGAAAGATTCCATCATATGTTTGAAAAATGTCCTTACGTACCATTATTGTAAGCACTAGTTATACCTGTTTGTTAAGGGTTTTTTTTTCGGAGCAGTTTCAAAATTATACGAACATCTTCAGCATGATTAGGGCTCCATCAAATTATTATTTATTTTTATAAATTATGAATTTATCTTCTTGTTTTATTGAAATTTTAATTTTTTATAATTAGTTTTAAAAATGTCAGAAATACTATAAAATTTTCGGTTGTGAACATAGAATTTGACTTTCTATTATTCTATCTGATTCTTTTTTATTAGTTATAATAAATAATTAATTAAAATCACTATAGTTTAGTTATGATATTCAATATTTTGCTTAAAATTCCGTACTCCTACATAGATTTTTAAAATAAATATTCGAAGTAAATGAATTGGTTTCGATGGCCAAATATATAATTGCATGAACACTTATTCCTCCGCAATTAAGGTTTTAATATAATAAACATAAAGTATTTGTTGAATTTGTAATTATTTTACAATAGCAATCAAATATTACATACCTTTATTAAATTTTAATTCTTGTGATCGTTTTCCAACTAATTCTTTTTCTGTGTGTATGACTTTAATGATATTTATTATCCGCTACTAAAACAGAGTGAAATGAACTACAAAGGCCCAGAATATGCGATCAGAACATGACTTTCCCTTATGACCATGCTCGGCCTCGTGTTGCTCGACCAGTTAAAAAGTGGTTGGAAAGCATTTTATTAAAAAAAAAACGATGGGAATTAATGCATATACCAATGTATTTTCTCGACGATTCTACAATATATTTTTTACTCATTTTGCATATGTATAATTAAAAAATTCAAATATAACTGGTAGTCCGTGGTAAAATTAAAAATTTTTAGTTTTTCATATAAAATCGATTTTTTACAGGAATTATTAGTAATCAGAGATTTTCGCTCTTTTCATTTCAAAATTTTAAATAATTTTCATCCATTTGCTGTGATTTACATTAAATTTTGAGAGTCTTGGGAAGTTTCATCCTTTTTACTTTATCTGCTCTTATTCGACTTTAAAATGGATTTTAAAATTTTTAATTTTTATATTTTTCATATAAAAATCAATTTTTAAAACTATGAGCCCTAGCTTTTTTGCCCTATCTGCTCTGGTTTAGCTGAATAATCGATTTTCGACTTTTCATATAATCGGACTTGACATCTCCCTTGTCTATGAAATTCACTTTAGCTATTGACAATTGGAAGTTTTTCTCAAATCATAAAATTTTGGACTAATGTCCCTTTCGGGTCCAAAAATATGACGGTTTAAAAGACGAAAAAAAGTAAAAAATTTTACAAAGGTGTACTGGTTTAATTGCTAATAACTTATAGACTGTACGTGGTAGATATCTAGTTTTAGTTTCATATTAAATACAAATAACCTTTATAATGATATTTATTAAGTTTTTTACATCAAAAGTTCAAAGGTCAAAGTTAGACATACAAAAATCAAATCATTATATCTAAAAAAAACGGTACTTTTGAAATTCTGATAAAAAATGATGTCGTAACTCTTCTTCCTATGCACGTAAAATTTCAAGTTGGAGTCTCATTTAAGTGGTTTAGAAGTTATGGACCAAAATAAAATATTTTTATTTATAAAAAAAATACGTAAATGCCTTCCCTAACCGATATGTAAAATCAGTTTTCGAAATGATTTGGAGAGCATACAATGGGTATAACAAATCAAAATTTCTTAAAACCAAAACAGACGTAAAAAATCGCATATCTCCGCTCAATGACAGAAAAATCTTGATCCGTTAGGATTTGTAGGATGAACGTATGGGAGCTTTAGGAAGCTCTGGACAGAGAAAAAAATGCTTAAAAAAAGACACATAAGTTCGATTATCTCCGCTCCCTGATGAAAAAATTCAAAATCTGACTCCGATGGATTTGTAAAATGAATAGTTTTATAAGTAAGCCGAATTCTTCAGAAAGCTTCGAAGAGAGAAAAAAGTCCTAGTAAATTACATCTGTATATTAAAGCGACTCACTCACTCATTATGTTTCTCTAAATAATTCGGTTCTACTGCTGATCATTCGTGAGCTGGATCGTATTTAAAAAAGGTCTTTTTTATATTTAATTTTTATGTAATTTTTCCCAAAGCAATATATAGAAAATGTGGTACCATTTAAAACGTATTTGGAAGGCGCGTCCATTCTTATTCCATCCTATTTTTTAAGGTCTTATCACAATATTGTTTGTTATTTTTTATGAAAATTCAAATTTTTAAATTTTTACTTGCTTTTAGATATGAGCCGCTAGTGCCTGTTTAATTTTTATTTCAAAATTCTTTCAATTTCGCGTTTTATCAGACAATCATTCTGATTTAAAATTATATAAAAACATAGTCAATATAGGCATCAAAATTTGGCACCGTTAGAATTTGTAGTACGAAAAGTTTTAAATGTAAGAAAAACAAATTTTAAATTTTCTACGTCATCTGGATGATTCATTGCTTAGCAAATTATATATTTAGAAGTCGTGAGAATTATATAATGAAGATGTATCATCAAAATAAAAAAATTTCAATTAATTTACTTATTATTATTATTTTTCAAAAGAAATACAATTAATTTTGATACAGTATTAACTCGATAGTACGGACATCGATAATCCGGATTATTCGGTAATTCGGATGGCATTTTCCAATTCATTACATATTCTATAATCCGTATTGATTGCAATCCGGATTGCCTATAAATTGTATTTTTATACCCACTATCAAAAAGATGGGGGATATATTGATTTTGTCATTCCGTGTGTATTTAAGACCCCACAAAATATATATTTTCTGGGTCCTGGTTAGATTCTGAGTCGATCTAGCTATGTCCGTCCGTCTGCCCGTCTGTTGAAAGCAGGATTTACTAGGGTGATCGATACGCTTTTCCAACCGGTTTTTTCTGTCAATGTGCTGTCGGTTTTTTCAAAATGTTAATTTTTCGAATGTCGAATAGACCGGTTTTTTTAAACACAAAAAACCGGTTTTAAAAATAGCTTTTTATTTCAAAAAACATGTACTAAATACTGATATTTGAATCGAAATTTATGAATATTTTTTAGAGTATTATTTGTAATGTTTTAAAAATATAGTTTAAGGTTAAAACGAAATTAATTATTGTAATATTAAATAAATAAATTAGTAATAATTACTTCAATTGTAACACCTGTAATATTTTTACACAATTTGAAGGTTTTAGTCTTTTTTTTATTCAATATTTTCTTCATTTTTCAAAGATTTTGTTTTAAAAAAGTTTATCCTACAGAATAGTTTCAGTAAAATTGATTCTGGCTCTTATCATATTAACCCATGGTTTATGTTTTGTTTGTTTTGATGATTATTTTCTTAAAATTTTTATATTATATTATTCGTTCGTTCATATGCTTTTTAACACCCAAAAATATTGGTTAAGACCCACCTTAATTTGTACCAATCGTCTTTAAGTCGATTTGATGATGTTCGTCCGTCCGTCTGTCTGTTCATAAAAAATAATTAATTAATTAAAATACAGGTCACAATTTTGATCATGTATTAAATTTGAAATTTGGCACACAGGTTTCTTATAGTCTAAGAACGAAGCGTGTTGAAATTGGTTATGATCGTTCCATTATTTGAACTTGCGCCATGCAAATATCCTCCCGGAAAAGGAGTTAACCGACCATAAATCCCTTAAATGTAGTAAGAATTTTTTTTACAAATGTAAGTTCGATAAAACTTTTGAAAAAATTAAAATATACAATGTTTCTAGATGAAAAACTTGAAGTTTAATGGTTATTTTCGCCAAAAAGTACCAGGAAAAAAACCTCGATAATCCGGATAATTTGATAATCCGGTTATCGAGTTTATACTGTATTTCATATTTAATTCTCATTTCTGCAAAAGGACTATATTAAAAAAACTTCCAATTTTTTTATTGTCAAAACCACCATTATTTTTATAAAGAAAAAAAAAAAAAAAGAAAATACCAAAACCAACATTTGTGGACACCATTACGAATTTATTTTATAATAAAACCTGGCATGTGGCATGCCACCATATTATACCACATAAGTCAGGCTCCCATATGTGTATGTATATGTGAGTATTGTATTTCTGTATGGGTAAAAAGGTGTTTTTGTTATTTGCTACTAAACCATACCTTGCCTCAGTTTTTGTTTTTCTTTTTTGCTTCATCTTTATTCTTCAATTAAAGTCAGTTTGTGGAGATATTTTATATCGATCGGTTGGTGGTGTTGATGTGGATGGTTGATGTTGTTGTCGGTGTCTATCTTCTTTTGTGTATGAGTGTATCAATTTTATTTGCCTTCTTTATCATTCCTGCCATCACCATCATCACCAGACATTTGTATATGTGTAAGCCTATGTTAGTATGAGTGCTCGAATGTGGCAATAATACTTTTAATTCCTTTTGGCCTTTTTCTTGTTCATATACGTACTTAGTATGTGTGTTGTATGTCGTGTTGCATAAAGGAAAAACTAGTTTCATGTTGTTTGGCAATTGTGTTGTATTGGTTTGAATTTTTTTCCTTCTTTTTTATTTTATTACCACTTTTAGTTTGTTCCATTCCTTGTGTTTTTATTGTACTTTATTTTTCTGTTAAGGTGGAGTTTTATGTTTTTCTATATTTGGCTCTTTGATTGGTTGGCACGCCTTAACATTTAAATAAGGGGTTTTTTTAATGTCTTGAGTTTTTCTTTTTTTGACGTTTGTTGTTCGTTTTTTGGTTGCCAGTTGTTGTTTTATTTGTGCTGATAAGAGTGAATAAAAAAAATTGATGGCGTTCAACTTCAAACGAGATCGAACTGAAAAGAGCTTTTGTAAGGGAATAGGAAAATTCTTCAGGAAATTTAAAATTTGTCATCATTTACTTAAACTTGTTCTTCTAAACTGAACCATGTTTACATTTTTCAAATATTTTACCAAATTTGCATGACCACTAGTTCTAAAAAAAAAAAAAAAAAAAAACAAGATTCGGTAAAATGTCAGCTATGATTAATGAGAAGTAAACGATATTTTACCATTAAAATAGATAATTTGGAAAATATTTTATATAGTGATTAAGTCATTTTGACCAAATATTTAACTGGTCTGAACATACCTTAAGTAAAAGTTTAGGTTAAATAAAAACAATAATTAAATCTAAACCTTAGTTAATTAAAGGCTAAAACTATTAAGACCTAACCAATTGGTCGAAACGTGGTCTTAAAATTTAATCTAAAATTGGCTTAAATGAAATCTACGATAGGAACTAAACGTATATTGTTTAATGTTGAAGATTTGCTATAAACTTGGGTTAAATTAAATGTAATATTTCAACTAAACTTAGATTAAGTTAACTGAATTTAAATTTTTGAAATGAAAACCGCGATAGAGATAAAACTTTTATTAAATAAGTTTAGTTTCAAATAAAATTAAATCAATTAATCTAAACGTTTGTAAAATAAAAACGAGATAGAAAGATACCCTACACCATCATGTATGTGCTTTAAAATTCGGGGAGAGGTCACATATTAGACCTGTAGCCAATTGATATTTTTACTAATTGTAAAATAAAATATACAAATACAGACATTTATATGAATTTATGTGCTCCCGAAAGTGCGTTTATATGGGAGAAATTATAAATTATGGACCGAACCTCATAAAATTTGGCACTGTGATTCCTATTTAAATAAAACTTATTTGTGTCGAATATTAACTTGATACTGACATTTGTATGGGATTTATGCACGTTAAAGTTATTATCAGAAGAAGGATTTAAATGAGAGCTATGGTCAATTATGGACCTATCTTGATCGAATTCGGCGCAAAGATTGCAACTTACAAGAAACTTCTTTGCACCAAATTAAAATATTGATGTATATAAGGTATTTATGATCTTTAAACCTCTATTCAGGGAGGACATTTGTATGGAGGCTAAGTGAAATAATCATAACCAAAAAATTATTATTCGTGCAAAATTTCATCGAGATAATTTTAAAACTGCGACCTGTTCTTTGTTCACAATGTTTGCATGGACAAACAGCGAGACGGACATCGTTAAATCGATTCAGAAAGTGATTCTCAGTCGATTTGTATACTTTAAGGTGGGGTCGGAAGATTTTGTTCACATCAGTGAACAAATTTCTAACGCTTAGTTAGAAATTTGTAAAATAAAAACCAGTGTTACCGTTTTGCCCCTTTTTCAACCACCTGGCCACTTTTTTGGCCCCTTTTTTAAATGGCGACTAAATGGCGGCTTTCTAAGACTATGTGCTAAATGACGAGAAACTAAGTTGTTTGAAATATATTGACCCATTATAAACTAATTTTAACAAATAAATTAATCATTTTGAGATTGTTTCACAGTATAGTGATATAAAAAACCGCGAAGTATTTATAAATGAACAGAAACCGTTAGTAACTAAATATAATAAAGTTTATGAACATATCCATATAACTTTTGGACTGGATTGAAAAAAAAAAAAAAAAAAGATTCGAAGAATACCTAAATCCTAATTTATATTTTTACATTCCTCATAACAATCCGTCGGGGGAACGTGTTTTTTTTTTTACTAAAATATCAATAATAAAAAAATAGTTTTTCCAATAGACTTAACTCATTACTTGTGGATCCATGCGTTTTGTCCTTAATTTGTACGACAGGGATTTGAAAGGCTGGAGTACGAGTGAAAAACTTTAATTAATTAAAAGAGGATTGTATGTTAACTTTTTTTGTGAATAAATCTTTATATTTGCCATAATAAAAATTATTGTAAAATAATTATAAATTATTTTGTTATTAATAAAACTGAATTTTGTAGTTAGTTTCTTAAAATACACAATTGTTTGTTTTTGTTGCTATAAAAAAAAATTTAAGCAGTTTTTTTTTTAGGTTTTAAATCAGTTGCCCCCTTTTTTTCAAAACAATCCGCTTTTTTGGCAATTTTTTATTTTGAAATCCCCTTTTTTTTGGACACTTTTCAAAAACTCTTAACGGCAACGCTGATAACAACAATTAAATCTAAACTAGGATTAAATGAAACAAGCAATTAAATTAAAATCTAAACTAAGTTTAAATATAGTCTACTGTTTAAAAAACTTAATCTTTAATATAAATTTGATTAATTTAAACAAACTTAAAAACTTCGCCATCCCTCCTTAACTGATAATTAATATTTTCTTTATATGGGGACTACTACTTCCTCTTGGCCTATACGCCCTATTCGAAACTTGATATGAAAATTATTTCTACAACTTTTTAGAATATTCACTAAATTACTCCTTCAGATATGTTTAAATTAATATGTGCTTTGTATTGGGGCTACCGTTTTCCCGGGTCCTATCCTTCCTATTTTCATTTCATCAATGCAGTATGATAATAAGTAGTTGCTACTAAATTTGAGAGCTTTCATTATAATGGTTCGTTGATACGCCATTAAGAATATTTAATTTATGTCCTACCCATCCCATTTCATCATAAATTCTGGAGGTTCTTGAGAAAGTTATTTATGCAAAATTTTAGGTCTTTTGCTATAAAAGTTCTTAAGATATACAATATTTAATATTTTCGTTTTATTGGGGGCACTATTGCCCTTGTCCTACCCGTCCCGTTTCATTTTAAATTAATGATATTAATGAGAAAGTTATTTCTAGCAAATGTTAAGACTTATGTTAATAGTATTTATCCCACTATTAGTATTTTCATTGTATGGATGATATTATTCCCCTTGGTCCTATCCTTTTCATTTTCTTCTCAATTGTAAAAGATTATAAGGAAGCTATTTCCTCAAAATTGTTCTGAAGTTATAAGATATTTAATATTTTCTTTGTATAGGAGGCAGCACTCCCACTGCTCCCATCGAAGAATAAAAAATACTATTTTAATTCTAGAGCTCACAGATTGATACTTCCAAATCGGTTTAGCAGCTTAGTTGTTTATAAGGTACAAACAAACAAATTTCATTTTTATATGTATATTTATAAATATTTGTAATAAATTTTCCCACTGCCCTCGTTTGCAAGGAAAATACTTTGAAATAACTTTAGCTGGTATTGTATATTTTTCTTTTTCTTTCAATTCTGACATTTTCGTTATTTACCGAATTTGTTGGAAAAAAAAAAAACGCAAAAGTCACGTTAATTTAAAATTTTTCGAAACTTACGACTAGAACCATATTTCTTTTTTCTGTTTTTCCTTACAATCCAATATAATATTTGTCTTATATTTTTATGTTGTTGCAACATACATATACACGACTGTAAACATATGTACGTGTATCATGCATTTAATTTAACATTAGATAGTGGTTTATTTATTGTTATTATTTTTCGGTTGAAGTTTTTGTTTTAATGGTCTTTGACCTTTTTTTATTGAAAAATAATGTTTTTTTTTTTTTTTTTTTTAATAAAGTGCACTTCTGTTTATTCTGTTGTATGCCATTTTTAAACTAGAAAATGTAATAAAAAAACACTATATCTATGAAATCTTTTTTTTAAATCTAAGAAAAGTTTGCAGTAAATTTTATTGTTTAATTTTATTTTGTCATTTTGATAAATGATTCAAGAAAATAAAGTGTGCTGTTGCTGATGGTTGCAAACAATTAAAAATTTGTTTATTTTTGTTTCTTAAACTTCTTTGGAAAGAAGAAACAGGCTTTTCAGTCGTATGCATTTTGGTCAAATATTGAAAACAACAATTGTAAAAAATAAAATTTTTCCCTTAATTTTTCGAGTTTAATTGCGAATTACTATTGTTGTAAACAACAAAGTTGTCTATATACAGAATATATAGACAGAAACTGTAGAACTTATTCGATTTTACCTGTAACAACTTACTAAAACTTTCCATAAATTTTTAATTTTTTCCTCAAAAAGTAAAAAACGGGAAAAAATATTTTGGCTTAAAATATATGAAGATTTTTTTTTTTTTTTGATAAATTTTAGAACTTAACTTTAATAACTTTTGAGTTTTAAAGCGATTTTATGTCAAATCAAACAAAAATTAATTAATATTAGCAATTTTGTAATTGAGGTCCATTTTTGTATATAACAATTTTTTACACGAAATTTTTCCCAAAAGTAATTTTATTTTAATTACAAGTGTTTCAAATTAAAATGTACTTACTAACACTATTATTTCAAAAACAAATTAAATCTTTATTACGAAAATTAGTGGGACAATAGAGGATATAATACCAAACAACATGTTATTTATTAAGGATCTTTATAAAATCATATATGGTTGCTGTAATATTATAAATTATTCCAGTAACCATAAAAGATATTTCGATACTGATGTATACTGTCAAAGGATAAGCTCGGTCTATCTTTTAATATACACTTTGGTTCCTTGGAACTTCGAAGACCATAGAAAGGACATACATAAATGGACAACAATGAACACAAATCAGACAACGATTCCTCAAGCACAACACTTAGTTACCAAATTATGTGTTTTAAATACTATGATCTCTTATTCCTGGTGAATGGTCCTATCAGAACGAAATAATATTCATTCAACATGCAAAGAAAAAACATGGTTACAACATTATCATTATAACTATATTAAGTTCTCGTTGTTAATTTTCTTGAATTTTAATAAGTCTGTGTTCATGATAACAATGTTCTTGCTTAAATTTTGTCATTTAATGTTTACACTCAATAAAAATTTTAATGTGCTTGACTACAAAAATTATATGTCTTTGAATATTTTACCAGAAATAAAATTTTATTAAAATGAAATATAGTATTACTTCTACAACCATTAAATAGTGGCATTTTTTTCCCCTTGTTTTTAAACCATATTAATATTGTTATTCTCATAAAAATAATATATCTTCTTTTAAAATATTATGTAAAGATTTTTTAATCAACCAGATAGAAACACTTCTTAATTAAAGATGTTACATAAATTTAGTGTAATTGAAGTAGTTAAAATAAAAACTGAATTCTTTTAATTTATATCTGTACATATAAGTAACTAAATATTTTGCCAGCTTGCCTCAAAATGCCTAATTGGCGCGAGGCCCATATTATAATAGTATTATATGTTTATGTACAAATAATTGAATAAAAAAAAAAACAAATATATATAATACTTATCCTTTTCACAAACTTAGTAGAAAAATTCATCAATTATTTGTTTTTAAAAATATTGTTTTCCAACTTCATTGTAATTCTCATTCAGTTTATATATGAATAAATATAGAGAAGGTTTGGTTATATTCTGTGTGATTCAAGCAATAAAAGATATTAATTAACTGCCATTAAAGTGTTTAGCTAAAAAAGTCTTGCATTTGAACCACAATTGGCGGTACAAATGAATATAATTAATGAGCAAATATTATGTAAATATTTTTTTATTAATTTACATTAGAGTTGGTGAAGTATCGATTATTTGGCTTCTCAGTACTTGATACTGACAGTTTTTTTGAGTACTCAATACTAGAGTTGTGAATTATGGGTACTTTTGACTACTCGATACATACTCAATACTTTTCTTATGGGTACTCGATACTACTCAATACATTAACGGTTTTTAAATTTGATCAACTTCCGCCTAAAAGATAAACGTAAATGAGAATAAATTATGGCATTTATATGGCACTATATTTACTTTTATAAATAACGACTTTGCAAATATTGCTTTTTGCCGTTCCTCCATTTTTAATATCTTTAAAATGAAGCCAAATATTGCTACTCTTTTTGGACATTAGTGTCCCAGAAACTGCATTTTTGAGATTCTGATGTAGGAAGACCAGAGTGCGTATTTATGAGCTGAATACTGTAAAATATTTAAGCAATTTTAAAAATTGGTCTTCAGTTCCCTAACAGCGATTTAAAAATCTTGGTCCCCATACATTTTGGCCAATATGCATTGTTTGAGGAGTCTTCCTACACTCTATTGGACATGTTTCTAATTATTTATTATAAATATTTTTTTATCCTATTTATAGAATGACTGGTACTGGTTGTACAGCTGATTCTTTTCTATTAAATTAACATTTTTTTGGTGTAACAAAGTACAAAAAGCAATTGAATTACACTCCAAAATACAACTCTGAAAGTATCGAGTAGTTGTGATTTGATATTGAGTACTCGAAAAAACCGTCGGTATCGAGTACTGAGTACCCAAATACTCGATACTTCACCAACTCTACTCAATACCAAATCGTAACTAGACGATATTTTCAGAGTTGTGTCGCGAAGTATAATTCTATTGTTTTTTGTACTTTATTACACAAAAAAAATACAAATTTAATAGAAAAGTATGAACTGTACTGGTTGTAGTATCGAGTAGCCAAAAAAAAAAAAAAAGTATTGAATAGTCAAAAGTACTCATAATTCACAACTATAATTTACAAATTTATCTATTATTTTCAATTTTCATATATGCCAATTTTTCATTGAGAAGTCTGATTATGGAGACAAAATGAGACTGTAAAGAACTACAAACTTGGAAATTTCTTTTATTTTTTACGTTCGTACTGCAATTGAACTAATATTGTTAAAACAAAAAAACAAAAATTTGTGTGAAAACTTCGTTAAAAAGTGCTTGTAGAATGCAGACATAGTAAAGAATTTTATATACGCAGATATGTACATAATAATGTAAATGGAATAGTTTAGATTAAACGAAAGAGGATATAGGATATAGTCGGTCAAGCCCGACCATATGATACCCTACACCATTGTGTACATCAAAGTTCGGACAGGGGTATTTTATTAGACTTGGTGCCACTTGTGGACCGATATTCTTATTAAGTGTAAAATAAAACATACGAAAATCGAATATAACGTCGATACTAACATTTATATGAATTTAGTAATTTTTGGGTGACTCCCGAAAAAGGACCTTATATGGGAGCTATGGAGAATTATGGATCGATCTTTGTAATATTTGGAGCTATCATTTACATTTATATAAGACTCATTTCTGTCGAATATTAAGTTGATACTAACATTATAATGGGATTTATGCCCTTTAAAGTGATTTTCGGAAGAGGTGTTTATATGGGAGCTATGGTCAATTGTGGACCGATCTTCCTGAAATTTGGCACACATATGTAAACTTATAAGGAACTTATATGTGCCAAAATATTGCTATATTAAATGGATTTATGATCGTTAAACCCTTTTCCGGGAGGACATTTGTATGGGGGCTTGGTGAAATAATGGCCCGATCATAACCAGTTTCAATAGGGTTCGTTCTTGACCTAATAGAAGATCGTGTGCTAAATTTCATTGACTTATCTTTAAAATTGCGACCTGTGGTTTGATTACAAGGTTTACATGGACAGACAGACGGTCAGACGGACGGACGAACGGACGAACATCGTTAAATCGACTCAGGAAGTGATTCTGAGTCGAACGGTATACTTTAAGGTGGTGGTTTGATGGTTTTTTCTATGCGTTACAAACATCAGCACAAACGCATAATACCCCAACCACCTATGGTGGTGTAGGGTATAAAAACTTAAGTCTAATAATGTAGTAGTAAAAAATTGCATTGAAAACAAAAACAGAAAAACAGAAAGAAGTTAAAGGACAATCCTCTTTTAATTAAACTTCTGTACTTTTGTACGAGTTCTTCATTCGTGATCAAGTCTTTCAAATCCCAGTCGGACAAATTTAGGACGGAATGTCTGGATCTACAAGTATTAACTTAAGTCTGTTAGACAAACTATTTTTTATTTTTGACAATTTAGTAAAAAAAAAACGAGAGAAGAAGATATAGTCGGTCAAGCCCGACTATATGATACCCTACACCATTTCGATCCACATAATTTTATTTTTACACATATGTACAACTTACTTGTGTTAAATATTAACATAATAGTAACATTTGTATGGGATTTATGCATGTTAGTGATTTTCGGGAGAGGTGTTTGTATGGGAGCTATGGTCAGTTATGGAAATTTGGCAGACGGATCTTTGCTGATATAAAACTTATTTGTACTAAATTTCATTAAAATATTCCTATTTTTAAGGCATCTGTAAGTGTTAAAACTCTATTCCGGGAGGACATTTGTATGGGGGCTAGGTGAAGTAATGGGCCGATCATAGCCCATTCAATAGGCTTCGTCCTTGTGTTGAAAAAAGCATATGTACCAAATTTCATCAAATTAGCTTAAAAATTGCGACCTGTACTTTGCGCACAAGCTTTACATGGACAGCCAGCCGTCCAGACGGACGGACGGACATCGTTAAATTGACTCAGAAAGTGATTCTGAGTCGAACGGTATACTTTAAGGTGGGGGTCGGAAAATTTTTTCTCTGCGTTACAACTTCTGCACAAACACATAATACCCCAACCACCTTTGGTGGTGTAGGGTATAAACACGTTTCCCGAAGGATTGCTATGAGGAATGTAAAAGTATAAATTAAGAAATAAGTATTCGTCGAATCTTTTTCTTTATTTTTTCAATCCAGTTCAAAGAGATTCGTCATATGATACAAATAGCTGTTCATAAACTTTTTATTATTTTTAGTTACTAACAGTTTCAGTTCATTTATAAGTTCTTTACGATTGTTTATATCACTATACTGTGAAACAATCCCAAAATAATTAATTTATTTGTTGAAATTAATAATTAATGGGTCGATATATTTCCAAAAAATTCGTTTTTTGTCATTTAACATATAGTCTTAAGAAGTCGCCATTTAAAAAAGGGTCCAAAAAAGTGGCCAGGTGGTTGAAAAAGGGGCAGTTTGCGACTAAAGTCGCCAAATGGTAACACTGTTTCAAATGTTCCAACATTTTGTTCCAAATGTTTTATAATATAAAACGAGAAAAAAAGATATATTCGGTCAAGACCGACTATATGATACCCTACACCATTATGTATGAGCATAAAAATTCGGGAAGTGGACTTATATGAGACCTGTGGCCGATTGTAGACCAACACTTTTACTAAATGTAAAATCAAATATACAAATATAGAATAATGCGTTAATACTAACATCTAGATGAATTTATGCACTACAGGGCGATTCCCGGAAGTGTGTTTATATGGAAGCTATTGTAAAATATTTTTTTCTTCCCGAGCCAGGTTTCCTATCAATGGTCAAATTATACTGATACTGTTTAATAACATTGGAAACAGTTTGACGGCAGACCTTTAATTTTGAAAATGTTTAATAATTTTAGAACGTACTTCATTTTTGTCACTCATTTTGATGAAACTCACAACAAATCAACATGGTTGACATATTTTTAAAAGATAACTAGATCAAAAAAAAAAAAAAAAAAAAAAATGCTTCTGCAAAAAGTTAAGGGGCAAAACGTGTGCTAAGATTTTTCGATCTCACTCCTTGGTATATATTGTCTACTGCAAAAAATCGTGCGCATATATAGCCCGATTATAGAAATTATTATTTTTTTTTTTTAACTCTAGTAGCACTCATACAAAAAACAGCTTAATTGCAAACTTTATTCTTTGCTTTATCAAACTTTAGACAGTGGGGCAGAATCAAACATTTTTTGAAAAAAAAATCTGTAACTTTTGGTTGGATTTACATTAAATTTCACATTGGCTTAGTAGAGGAAATGCACTTTAGGAACGGAGTTATTGGGGCTCAAAATAGGGTACTAATATCATAGAAGAGATTTAATCACTAGCGTATTTTTTTCCTTACCGGATTTCAAAGATTTTTATGCCACCTTAAAGGCTTTTTTCGAGTCATATGCATTTGAAATTTCAACAATCTCAATTTTGGTCAAGTTTTCTCAATAGATAGCCCAACATCTTCAACCGATTTTATTATATTTTTTGTAATTAATTAAATAAAAAATGATTCGGTACATAATTTTGAATCCAAAAATAAACGATTTTGAATTGGAAAATTTGCAAAAATTAACAAACAGGCAAGGACGGTTATCAGAATTCTCTCAAGAAAAATATTGTAAAATTCCAAAAATATATTTTATTACTCTTATAAAAACCTAGTGTAAATACTAAAATACTGATATCACTTTTCCCAATTTCGTCTCATTTAACTCAAACGAACCTAATAATAAATAAAAAAAAAAAAATAAACTTGATCATTAAAATATTGATATAACATTTCCCTGAATTAAGCGAAAAACAAGGGTTATCCGATAAATCAAGGAATACCTTTGCTGTATTAAAGACAAAATCTTTAGAAAATAACACTGGTAGACAGAAACAATTCTTTTCGTACTCCTATAAAAAAAATATGTGAATTATATGGAATTCCGCATGCTAAACTCGAATCTGCTTTCAGTTTTTTCCCATCAGGTCGAAATTTTTTTTTATGGGCTTGTCTAATATTTCGCCCATAGTAAGCCCATTACTCTAGTTTATTTCCTCATAACCCAAGAACGGTATGTACGATTGACATAAGTGATATTGACATAAGTGATAATTCGTGTTTAGCACATCAAAATGCATCGTCTTTGGTGGAGGATTTTTTTGTCGACCAGTGAAATTAATATTTTTTTTTCAGACATTGTTTGACTAATTCTAATTAAAGCCTGTTAATTAGACAACTGCTGGAACAGAACTATTATGTGTAGGTATATTTATTACTTTAGAAATGTTTAATAAATATTTTTGATAACAAATAAATTGTACCTATAACCTTTTCCCGCTTACCCGGGAATGAAAAATGTTGGGAAATAAAAAACACTAGCTATCACATTAACCAACTAAAAAATTTATATATTTAGTAAATTTATTTTAATGTATGCATTTATTATTTCAGATCTTTTCGCAAATGTAGCTTTGGACAACCATTTGAGAACCGTTACCTTCAACAATTCTAATTAGCAAATTTGCTTCACAATAATTTTGCTGCTGGTTGCTGTATGTAAAGTACGCGAAAATCAAGTAATAATAGTATACATTTCCGAAATCGATTTTTGACAAACTAAGACCCTTTTTTGCATATATCAATAATTAAGGATTATAATTAACAAAATCTGCTTAAAATGTTTAATTAAAATTTACAATACTTTTTCTCGTTTTAATGAGAAAATTTGCCCATTTACTCACTCCTCTGTATGGGAAAAATAACACCATAAACTATTATCACAAATCGAATCCATACATACAAAACACCCCCATACAAATACAAACATACAACTTTTTATTCTTTTCTTCAAAATACATTATCGCTGTTTTAACTAAAGTGGGCTGTCCCCAGAGATATGAGTGTGTTTTTTTTTCATATACAAACACTTAGAAATACTTGTGTACGAGTATATGGGAGAAACAACAAACATATCTAAACAAAAAATCAAGCTTATTGTAAAAAGGGGAGCCCCATATAAACACACACATGAGAGATTAAAAATATAAAAAAAAAAGAGTACTAATCTGCCTTAACAACATATGTGTTTGTATGAATGTTCAAATGAATAGGCAACTCCCACTTTTGATAGCAAAAATAATTAACAAAAAAACTCTCTTTAGATATGGAGATATGTATGGGGTGTTTATATATGTATGTAGGTATTATTGTTGTATATGAGTATTGTTTTGTTTTGTACAACAACAATAAGGTAGTTAAACAAGTTTTTTTAGTTTTTGTTTACTTTTCTGTTGTTTGTACGTAATGAAACAGAACAGAAGCATTTATAACTTTAATAAAACAATACTGGCCAGACTTGTTGTCCAACCGGAAGCTTAAGAATTTTCATTAGCGTCGGTAAAGTGAGAATATTAAACAAAAAAGTAAAAAACTTGTTTTATTGTGTGTGTGTGTGTGTGTGTGTGTGTGTTTGAGTGGGTTTAAAACTCCTTAAAGTTAACTCCAAAAAAAGTGGAGTTTGTGATTAAAGCTCCATCTTGAATTTAAATTTCGGCTACAACAACAACAAAACAAATGCTTACACTAATACTTTGATAGTAAAGTAATTGTAGTTTTTTTTCTGCTTCTTCTTCTTCTGGTGGAGTGTGTCTTTAAAAACGTGTTTGCGGTTTTGTTGTATATGCAGATTTCTTTTGTTGTTGTTTTTTTTTTCTCCTAAAAGTCTTGTGTAAAATGAAATTCGCCAACGCGCTACTAGTGTATATTTGTCGTTATTATAATTAACGCGGAAAACGCGCGTAATTTAAAATACAATTGTCGGCGAGAAAAAAATAAAATAAAATACATAAAAGAAATTTTTATAAAAATTAAAGAAAGCCGACGTTATTGAAAAGTGTTAAAAATATTAAAAACAAAATAGAATTTGTTAAAAATAATTAAAAATTAATAAATATGCAAATAATTATAATAAAATTTATGACAACTATTTTTAAATTTATATTAAAAAAGTATATTTTTAATTGTAAACAATAAATTTTAAAAATATCAATTAAATCATTAAACAACTCAAAAAAATACGCCCCTTATCTAAAAAATACTATCAAAAAACGCTTAATAACAAAAACTCCAACATCATTAATCATCCTAAGAATAAAAAAAAAAAAATACTCATATTTCAAAAAATCTTCAAGTTTAAAATAATACAAAGAAATTGCTTATTAAAACACAAACAACAACAATAAAACCAAAACAAATTTTCTTTAACCCAAAGTGTAAAGTTTAGCTATATGAATATTTTCTTAGTGTATGTGTTCAAGCTTTAAAGCTAGAGTATCTATGATTTTATCTCAACATTTGTTGATTCAATTTGATTAATTATCCCCAGCTACTAGATACAATAAAAATATATGTGTAAAACATCATTTTAATTGTTATGCAGATTTATTTATATTATTTCTGTTTTATTAATTTATATTCAAACAGTGGCTTTGTTTTGTTCTTACTTAGCAATAATTTATAAAAAATATATTTTAAAGTGTTTTTAAACGTTAAGTGAAAAAAATAAATAAATAATTTAAATTATTAAGTGATTAATAGAAATTTTGTCACAGTTTTGCTGTAGCAATTAATATACCAGCAACTAATATATATAAAACAAAAAATCATTAAAAAAAAGAGATAAAACGAAAAACAATATAAACTAATTGGTATGAAATCAAGGAATTTTATATAAAAGCTGCGATACTGCGTAAGTTTATAAAAATATATAATTTATTTCCTCATATATTGATATATTGATTTTGACGAAATTTTGTTTAGTTTTTACTACTGGTTTTATAAATAATAATAAATTAAAAACCTTTATTTTAGTTTGAACAAATTTTAATAATATTTTCAAAACACCTCTAAATAAGTTTATCACAAAGCAACAATCCTTTAGAATACTATAATGCCTGTTTTTAAAATTCGTTTAATATGTTTAATTAAATATTTAAATGGAATCCCCACAAAAGAAAGAAAAAATAATAATAATATTCTCGAAAAAATTCGTGACAGTTAAATATTTTTAGACTTTTGAGAAAACAACTTAATCCGAATTTAAAATTTGTTCGGGGGAATAACGGGAAAAAATAGCAAGAAAATTAAAGATGTTCTGATTTCTCAAAAAAATTAACACAAATCTTTTATTATTCTTTTAAAGATAACTTATGTGTGAACTTTTGAAGCACTTCTACAAACTATCTATCCTCTATTTAAATTGGTCGAATTTAATTTAAATTTATTTAAAGATTATAATTTAATTTAGAGATTTTTCTTACTCCTCAAAATCATTCAGATACTGTAGTAATTTAGAAGATATATCTTTATTGAATAATATATATAATATAAGTTCCCGTGGTTCCTACAAGGAGCATAGAGCCTCAATAAATTTCTTGAACAGATCTCTAATCTGTGCGAACGCATTCACTTCACTCCAACTCTTTCCGCTGTTATTCACTTCGGTTTAATTTGTCTTCTCCACGAGTGAGAAGGGCGTCCCACAGTGTTTTTATTTTGGTATAACTAATTTTCGTAAGTAGAAAAGAAAAAATACAAAGTTTTGTGGAAATTGGGACACGCCCAACCCCCATATATCTTGAACAATAAAAGTTGAATATTATTTGAAAATGTTAACCGAATTGAGCCAAATTGGAACAAAAGAGGTAAATGGATAAAAAATACTAAATTTTTATAAAAATAGTTTCAATGACACGCCCACCTCCCACGCCACAGTGTTTTTATTTAATATAAACGTTGGCCAAAAATAGAAGGAGGATTGAAAATTGGCATAACATATTTTTGTAAGTAGAAAAGACAAAATATGTACAAAGTTCCATATATCTCCCATATATCTCGAATTGTAAAAAATACAAAACAAGTTTGATAGTAAGAGAAAAGGGATAGGAAAAAAAACCATACAAAATCAAATTATTAATGAAATTTATTACATTATTAGTATTTTACATTTTCAAATGTTAGTTTTATTATATTAAATAGGTATATAAGTAGGCGAATAACATATTTTACTCATCACTATCACTCATATCAGTTTCCGATTCTTCATGACTAGGTATTACACTTGTGCATGTTCCTCCATCAATTACATACAATTTTAAGTCTCTTATATCACACTTTTTTAAAAACTCTTTCTGGCTATAAATCGAAATCAATGGTTCTGACTGCAGGATTAGAAAACTATGAGGGCCTTATTAGTTTCAATTCGGCTTCTGTTTCTAGTATGCCTTAACCTTGCATTTCTTATAATCTTGTGACATGATTCTATAGCCTCCTTTGATAACAAACCAATAGGAATAGTAGAATACTTAATGTAATCAGTGCCGTGAATTCAAATTTTGTGTACTGTTGCTGGCATATAGTACCAAGAATACAATTTGAAATATAATTGTGCAGTTTCTTTTAAAAGTATTTCAAAACTTGCCACATTTATATCAAAGCCACTGGACAGAGTTCTTAAGATAATGGGAACATTTTGAATTAACTTTTTATCTACACCTGTTATTTGAGCAGAATGTTCTACATTTGAAAAGAAACGTCTAGCCGTATTCCCATCATTAGACGTTCCATAACCCGTTTTAACCTTATTCCCTATCAGCCCCATTTTATTTTTAAATTGTTCTTGTATATGCCTTTTCCTCTCATCTACTTTGTCCTTCATTTCTTTCCCGGTTACTCTCCACGTTTTAATGGGTTGCTTGTACGCAATATGTAAAATACATTCAAAGCATTTTATCCATGCATGAAGTGTCGACATTCCATACTGGTAGCACTCCTCATTGACTGTCCTTTCAAAAATTTATGTACAGTTCATTTCAGTCGGTTTTGCTCCACATAAAACACAATTCGAACAACTTTTGTTGCCATCTAATACATTTAAAACCGCTCCGTCTATCATTGTCAATTTAATTTTATAATGAACGTTAAGATTTTTATTCTTATAAAAATATGTGTCTAAGCCATCAATTTCACTTTGAATGCTTTCCCTTACCGACCTAATTACATCTGGACTCTCTTTAGTAAATAATATTTTTAGAGGTCTACATAACCTCCTTGATGAATGTCTATCGTTTTGCCATACCACTTTCTCATCTGCCCAGTCTAGCAAACGTAATGGAACAAATGAGGCAACAAATATAAATTCATCTGTAGCATCTTTGTTCTCAAATTTTTGTTTATAAACACTATGACCACTGCTACCATCAAATCCCCATTTGCACTCAAGAATTAAATCGTTTTTGGTTTCAAAATCATACTTATTTAAAATGCTGATAGCTGTTTGGTCTAACATTTTTTGCAATGGGACTTCTGCTGAAGTTTCTGATATTTTAATATTATCCGGGATAAATTTCTTTTTAGCTTCTAAGATTAGATAATATGATGGGAAACAATTTTCGTGAATAGAGTTCACAACTTTCCTCATCATATTGTATTGCCTAACAGAGAGATCCATATCAATATATAGGGCTAGAGCTTGCTCCACTGATAATTTTTTAACAATTTTTTCATTAGATATTTTTCCTGCAGCTCTAGTTATAGCATCCGCAGAAGTTGATGCCACAAATTCTTCAACTCTCCTCCTTTTAGTCCGTTCCGATGCTTCTTCGTAACTTATATTGGGGCGTACCTATAGGATCTATTCAATTATATGTTTATCAATTAAATTCTTCACAATGTAAAAAATAACTCATATCACAAACTTCTTCATTAAATATTTCAGTGTCTAACCAGCAACTCAATTCAGCTTCGAATCTACTTCTTGTGCGGGAGTGTTTATTCCAATAGTTATTGAATTTTAAAATCATAAAATTTATTTTCTGTTCCTCAGAATCTATTAATACCCTCTCCAAATGATTTTCAACAAATTCTTTAATTTTATTTACCACACTACATGTTTTATATTGTTTTAAAACAAGCCACTGTTCGAAAATATCACGAATATGAAGAGATGTTGACACTAAAAAAAAATTCGCCCCAAAAATTCGGGCAAGTCGGAACAGCTGAAATTTATATATGTTAATATACATACTTGTAGCTTTAGTATATAAGAAAATTGGAAAAGTATTTTTTTTTTTAATTCACTATTGAATTTTAGTTTTGTTGAAAAATCTTGACTTTATATTATAATTGTATTTCTGCTAACGGTACATTTCATATGATCTAAAATTTTAAACAATAACAGTGTTGTATTTTCAACCAGATATCAGAGTTGCATTTTGAATCAATTTTTAAGCGACCGTTAGCAAAAGAAAATTCAAATTTAATATTAGAAAAATGTTAAATTTCAGTAGAATTCTTTGAATTTATTATGTTGCATTAAAAAGTCGTACTTTGAGCTGTTATAACTCAAAAGTTAATCAACATTTTTCATAAATATTTTGCATATAGACTAACTGAAGTATTTTCTATTAAAATAACCCAAAATCAAATTTAAATTCTTACATCAATATAAACCATTTTTGGCCACGCTCGTTACATTGTGCGTCCCCTTCTTCTGTTCCTTGTGGATTCCAAAGGCGTTCGATCGGACATACCTTCTAAGGGTATGTCCGATCGAACGCCATTTGAGCCTCTTTATTTCGATTGATAAGGGCGGTTGGTACGACCTTTGCCAGAGCCTCTGATTAGATATAGCTCTCAGCAAGAATACACGAATGATTTTGCGAAGTCAATGGTTAACGAATACTTGTAACTTTCGCATATCACGAGTGGCAGCGAAGGGTGGATTTAATATTTGCATTAAATAGCATTTTAGCAGGCAGATATAATATTTTAGTGGGCAGAGATAAAGATGATGAGCTCCAAATGGCTGTAAGGCGACCAAATGTCTGACGGGCTTTTTGTAAACGATTATAAATATACTCGCCCGATCCTCCGTTAGTGAAGGGAACTGTATAAAACCGGGCCTAACATTTTATTATGAATAAGGTAGATTTTTTTTTAAGTGTACATACTATTGCTCATAACTTCTAAAATTATTAAAAATGCAACCGAAATTGCCTTGTTGTCTCTCTTTGGCGGTACCAAAGCAGAGTTTGTGAACTATAACTAAACATCAGCAGAATAGAAAATGTATTTTCTGTGCCGCTAAACACTTCTTCAGCATTCGTGGTCCTTGTCCATTTCAATTTCGTTGAAACCTAAACATATAAATTGATAATTTAACTCTATTCTATACTCGAGCCAATGTTGGAGAGTTATGAAAGGTATTATGCGTCTGTGCTGATGTTTGTAACTTTTTTCCTCGATTTTTTATGTAAAAATTTTAAATATTGAAAAAAAAATATATAAAGGTCATATTTTTGACCGGAAAAGAACATGAGTTTAAAATTTCATAAAAAAAAGAAAACATTTTAATTAGAAAATTGTACTATACAGCAATTTTTTTCCATTAAAAATATGTTTTTTAAGAACATATGTATACAAATTTTTTATTCTTCTGAAAAAGATAAATTTTACCAAAAAAAAAAAAAAAAAAAAAAAAAAAATACACGTTTTAGAATTTTCAATATCAACATTCCAATCATATGAGATCTTTAAAGATAATAGCCATTGGTGTTAAAAGGTAAACTGTTACTTGTAACAATCTCTCAAAAGGTATCGCACGAATTAAATAAATTTCAATTACCATAAGAGTCAGTGTTAAGGAGTGCGTTTGAACAAATCTTAACACATGTTTTACCTCATAACGTTTTTTGGAAGAAATATTTAAAATTTTGTTGATTCAGTTATATTTGACAAATATGTCAGTTATTATTTTTAATGACAACCGTGTTGATTTGTTGTTGATCAAAATGAGTGACGAAAAAGATGTACATACGTGCTATAAATTATTTCTAAATTAAAAAAATCCAAATTTGTCCTACAAAAAAATTTACCAAAAAACTAAATGTCTGCCCTCAAACTGATTTTAATGTTATTAAACAGTATCAGGAGAATTTGATCATTGATAGAATACCTGGTTTGAGAAGAAAAAAAGGTCCACATGATATTGGGAAGGTCAGAAAAGCAGCCCGGTTAGCTTTAGCTGCTAGGACTATTTGGTGTGAAAAGTTAAAGCAAATGCGGATTTGAACATATAAAGTCCAAAAAATTTCATACAGGAATGCTTCAAAAATTTTAGAAGCCAAGAATAGGTCACGAAAATTAAAATCAAATTTCTTACAAAAATATTCATGTTGTATAATGGACGACGAAACGTACTCGTATGTGCTGGCAGAATTTTCACAGCTTATGGATGAAAATTTTTATATTGATAATGCTCGAGGAAATGTTAAAGATATGTTTAGGACTCAAAAGCAGATGAAATTTCTTAAAAGGTTCTTGCTATTATGCAATTGCGTCAAAACAAGAAAGTCTTTTGTTAAAACATATTGGCCACAAACAAATTCCAGTTCATTAAAAAAAAACGAGAGAAAGAGATATAGTTGGTCAAGCCCGACAATATGATACCCTACACCATGTGTACCAAAATTCGGGAAGAGACCAATTATGGACCTATTAAGTGTAAATTAAATAATACTAATACAGAATATTACATAGATACTAAGATTCACATGTATTTATGCACTTCTAGGTGATTCCCGAATGGCATACGGATTTATACTTACATAAAACTTATTTGTCCAAAATTTTTATTAAAATATTTCTATTTTTTTATTTATGAGTGTTAAAACTCTATTCCGGGAAGACATTTGTATGGGGGATAGGTGAAACAATGTGCCGATCATGACTAAATTCTATAGGCTTCATATGTATCAAATTTCATTAAATTATGTTCAAAATTGCGACCTGTACTTTGCACACAAGCCTTACATGGACAGCCAGCCAGCCGACCAGACGGACAGGCTTAAATCAAATCAGAAAGTGATTCTGAGTCGAATGGTATATTTTACGGTGGGGGTCGGAAGATTTTTCCTCTGCGTTACGTAATTTGCACAAACACATTATACCCCAACCACATATGGTGCTGTTGGGTATAAACATCCTTTATCTTATTATGATTAAATACCTTATATTAGCGAATTTCGTGCTTTTAATATTTTTTTTTAGTATTTTAATTTTTCTCTACTTTTAATTCATAACTAGTTTATTGCATTTACAAAATATTCCGCTTACAATTAAGAAATAATAAATAGTATAATCATCTCTATTAGAACAAGGTATTCAGTAGCGCAATACTATGATTTTTATTTATTATTAAATGCCTTTAAGGCATTTTAACACTTAACACCAATAATAATTTGCAAACTTGTTAATAGATTTTAAATAGCTTTAAAATGTTTTGCTATTAATTTCAATATAAAATATTTAATAAAACTATTAATTGTATTCACATGCATTTTATAGCTACCATCAAAGATAGATGGCATATTAACTTTATAGATCTGTTGGTAATTAATTAAATCGTTAATTAAAAGTTCAATAGATTGTCATCATATTTGACAAGGCAATGGATAAAGGAAAATTATTAAAATAATCCATGTTATATTATCGGTTCGCTTTTCAAATTTTTCGAAATTTGTTTATCCAGTAAGCAAATAATTATTTTTGGGTTTCTCGTTATTAAAGGTCTAATGTTGTAGCATTTTTTACAATTTATTGAAAACCTATATATTCCTCAATAATTTACGAGTAATTAACTGTAATGGTTACTAACGCACAATTTATAATTATTCATTTCCCTAAAATTATTTGTTTGTTAAACTTAAATGCGTATCTATAACATACCTTTTCTGTGATACTTTAAAGGTGATAATAAATAGTTTACAAATGTAATTATGTCATTTGTTTATAAAATTACAAATTATTGTCTTTAAAAACGGAATTCATTCGTATAGCATATTTATATACGTACACGTATGTGCTGTAAGAGTAGATACAAATAAATATTCTCGTTGATATGTATATTTATAATGTTCATGTGTTAATGTATTAACAACAACAAGTAGCATTTTATTTTAAAAACATCACCATTGGACGAACAAAATATGAATTTATGATTTAATAATAATGCTTGTTGTCGGTTAATGTCATTTAAAATAAATAAAATTTATAATTTATTTTCTTAATTAATGGCAAATGAGGTTTTTATATACACAAATATAAAGTAGTTGAGTTGTTTGCTGTATAGACAGTGAAATGTAAAAGTTATGGCACATGTACATTATAAATAAACAATAGCCAATTCTTTATGGCTTTCATTAACTTAAGAATCATTAATGAGATATTTCTTGAACAAAAATATAAGGTAAAAACTAACAAACGTATTAAAATAAACGTAATTTACATCCTTATTTTGTAAATCGCTTAACCTCACTTTGAAAAATTTTCCATAGAAATTTAAACAACTTTAGATTTTTTAACAGCATCCTTGGTACTCATGAAGAAAAATCATATTTTAACTTTAAATTCTTTTAATTTTTAAGAATTTGTTCTGTGTTATTTTAGCATTATTTTTTTTTAATAAATTGCTTTAAAACATAACAAAATTTCAAAATAAACTGAGGTTAATAAATTTAAATTAATTTTAAAAAAGTATCCTTTAAGAAATGGCTCATTAAAATTAAAAAAAAAACAACCCCGAACATATACGCCCACCATCAACTTTTTCAAAATTTATTTGGGAGGTGGGCGGTAAAGTGGGCGGACCACGCCTATTTTTTGTTTCCGAGTTTACATTTGTCCTTGAACTATTTGAAAACAGTTTCACCTTATATAGTAGGTGGGCGGACCACGCCCATTTTTGTATGAAACGGAAACCCTGTGTTTCTAGTTTTTAGCCCATAGTCCATTCATTATCAATCCCAAACAAACCTTATATAAGACAAATATTTCGTCCCCCTACGTTGTCCCGTTCGTGCCCTATCCTGCTTTCAACAGACGGACAGACGGACGGACATAGCTAGATCGACTCAGAATCTAACCAGGACCCAGAAAATATATACCTTGTGGGGTCTTAAATGATTCCTTCGACATGTTACACACGGAATGACAAAATCAGTAAAAATAACAAAAAATTTTGTGAAAAAACCTTAAAAAATAGGATGTTTCATGGAATAAAAAAAAAAATTATTGAGGTCACTCTTGGATATGTTTTATATATCAATAGACGCATCTTCCAAATACCTTTTAAATGATACCACATTTTCTATAGGTTGCTTTGGGAGAAAATATAAAAAATTTAAAAAAACTGGAAAAAATACCTTTTTTAAGAATGGTCTAGCTCACGAACGGTCAGCAGTAGAACCAAAATATTTTGGGCAACATCATAAAACATATCGAGGTAAATTTTGAGGGGGTAACAAAGTCACTTTTTTGAATAATAGTTTCAAAAGAATTCTTAACGTAAATGTGTGTTTTTTTTAATTTTAATCTTTAGTTTTAATTGGAATACCTCTACTTGTTTAAATTTTATTTTCATGACCGAATAACTTTAGAATGATGAAATTTGACTTTCCGTCCACTTTTCCTCTCATATATGATGCATATTTTAATTACACTGCATAGTGGGGCAGAATCAAAAATTTTTGGAAATAAATCTGTAACTTCTAATCGGCATAGCAGTGGAGTGCACAATGTTAAGTTTGAAAAAGCGACCCAACAGGCCTCTCAGGGGGGGGAGCTAACCTTAACAAATACAATTTTTAATCGCTTGCCAAATTTTTGTTTCTTGTCCGAAAATCTTGTAGGCTTTGATAAGACCTGCAAAAAACGTGCTTGTATTGTTATTTATCTTTTATCTTTTATTGTTTTCGAGTACCTCAATTTTAAGTACCTCAATTTTGAAAGTTCTTGGTCTAGATTTTTTCATATATATCCAAGAACAAAATTATCTATTGAATAAAGAAAAATAGAGGTCGATATCTTTACCGAGTCCAAAAAATAAACGATTTTGAATTTGAAAATTGCAAAAATTAGGATTTTTTGTGATTTTTTGACCAAAAAATGTATATACACTCTTTTTTCTCTGAATTAAAATTTTCTTTAAAAATATATATGACTTTAAAATAGAAAACAAGCCCATATAACCCAAGCGGTCAAACGGGTTCCTTTTACAAAAATCTTAATGTTTTTTGCACTTTCTCATTTTATAGGATAAAGGCTACATTCACCGAAAATTTCGTTAAGATATATTTAATAAATTTTTTTTTTTACAGATAAAATATTTATAGTTTTTCAAAAAAACAATTTTTTACAAAAATTTTACTTTAATTCCATAAATTAGAAAAAGTATAAACTAGATTTTTAATCTAAATTACATTGCTTAGCTGACATAATTCTTCGTTATATAGAAAGAGATTGAAATCAATATCTTTTATAGAACCGAAACTATGCCTCTTTAAATTTTAATAAGTCACGGAAATTCCATTTTTTTCCGTATTTTAGTATAAACACACTTTTGAACATTGGCTACTGGAATAAATTATTTATTTTGTTATGGCTTTTTCACATCCACAGTAAGTAATAACATTACTATTTGGCTCAAAATTTAATATAATTTACATACGACAAATAAACTTTAAATTAAAGCCCCGAAATGCAGTCAAACTTTGCAACATATCGTTTAGAGAGTATAAGAAAACTAATTAAAGAAAAATTATCTCTTTGCAATAAATTCCCAGAAACTAAAACATTTATCCAAAATACGAGATTGATTATCTATTTAAAAATCAAAAAACCGCAATTTATAAAACTTTGTTTCCCAAAATGAAAGTAAATTATTAGTTCTGCTTGTATACATGTCTTAATGATCGATCTGCATATATAACAGCCATAAACTGTTATTCAATTTTAGAGCAAATCAATATATTTCTCAAGCTTCTTTTTCTAAAAAAAAACTACTTTAAGCACCATCTGATTCAAATTGATTTCATTATGGTAATGAAAAAAAAAAAAAAAAAACAACAACTATCATACATTTATGTTAATTTGATTGTTTTTGCATGTTTGTCTAATCATAAATGATGTCAATTTATGTTAATTTGTTTGTAAAATAAAGAAAAAAAACTTAAATTAACATTTAATATGTGAGAAAACCAATTGAAAAAGATGGCAATGTCAATGAAGATGCCAGTAAAAATAAGCAACTTAAATAGTGAGAAAAAGCCAAAACAAAAAAATATTATCAAGTAAAGTAATTTAGATAGATAACAAAATTATAGATAACAGTTTTATAGATATATACAAGCTATATCCGACAATTTTATGGTCTATTAAAAATTAAATTTTATTATATTTAAAATAAAAGAAATAATAATAATAATGCTTAAGTAAGTAATATTACAAAAAAAATTAATTTGCATATAATCAAATAAATCAAGATAAGAAAAACAAAAAAAAGCACCTTCTCTTTGTTTGATTGTTTTAGCTGTTATATGGAGATTATAAACGAAAAAAAAATTATGAATTTATGAAAATTTAAAAACTGTAAAAACTTTAAAATGCTTATATTTATTTGAATTCATAACTTACCAACCGACTGGCATAAATATTCTAGCACTTACAGTTTTAATTCTTAATATTATTTTACTACATTTGTTTTGCGTGCCTTGTGTTTGTATGCGTGTCAATACTAATTTATTCATATTTATTTTCCATTTAACTTTTTTCATTTTTTGTTTATTTCTCTCCCTCTCAATTGCAAAACATTGTAGTCTCATAAATAATGCCATGATAAATGTGTTTTTTCAGTTAGTTATTTTCTTAAATATTATAATTGTTAATAAATCATATACGAATACATTTCATATTGCCACTTCAAATAGCAAAAAATGTATAAAAAAAAAACGAGAAATTTAAAATGAAAACAACAAGAACAATTACTGAATGCTGAATAGACAATTAAAGCGTTAAAAAACATTAACATTAGTTTTTGCACTAATGTGCAAATTTGTTCGTTCCTTTTTTGATTGTGTTATTTGTTTTTTATGTACTTCTTTTTTTTTTTTGCTCTTTTCTTTGAATTTAATATTTTTTTAAGTCTATAAAATAATCCATTAAATTAAACGTATCATATAGATATTGTAGCATTGTAGCATTTTAATACAATTTAATTATAAAAACAAAATTGTTTTAAGACATGAAAATTGTAAGCAAATAGAGTTTAATAGAAATTCATAAAACGAAAGACTTAAGACACATACTTTGTTTTATGTCATATGTTTAAAATTAAATAATTATATAAAAATAAATTTAACCCATATAGGGACGAATGTAAATGTGCTTTTTCTCAGACGGATTGTTTTTACATATGTAATAAAGTTGTATCTCCAATAAAATTTCATCGATTAATACATAGATGAAAAAATCAGTGTTACCAGATTTAATATTTCATTTGGGAACAGATTTTCGTGGAAAAATTTAATTTAATTACATTTTCGTTTTAATTATTGTAGATAATTCCAAAGGATTTTATATGTATAAAATTTATAAAAGAAATTTTCTATGAATTTTTTTTATTTATAAAAAATATCGAATTCATTTTTATTCATTGAAAATAGTAGATAGATTTCTCTTTATAAAAATAAAATATTAAATTACACTGGTTGACAAAAAAATCCTCCCCCAAAGACGAATAGTTGAACTTAATGCTAAATTCGAATCTGCTTTAAGTTTTTTCTATCAGATCTGGTTTTCTTTTTATGTGCGTGTCTAATATTTCGCCCATAGTAAGGCCATTACTTTAGTATATTTCCTCATAACTCAAGAACGGTGTGTACGATTTTTTAAACAAATAAATTATTTTGAAATAAGTGCCCAAAAAAAAATCATTTTCATGCAAAATTTTAGATTTTTTGTTACTAAAATTTCTTTTAATAAATGAAAACATCAAAAATGTTACAGTTTATCATCTTTATTTTAAAGCTGGTAATGTTGCGAATAAAATAAGGTATGTATATTCAAAATTGATGCACAAATCGTTAAGTCAAAATACCCATGTTACATACAATTGCGTAGAAATACAGTGGTGGGCAAAAAAATAATATATACATATTTTTTCTTGAAACAAAAATAGGTGGACTAGGTGGATTTTGACGAGTTAAACAAGAATCTGCATTCACTTTTTTTCTATAAGGTACTGACTTTTTTTATGGGCATGACTAATATCATCCACAATTCACAATTTAAAAAAAAAAAATTAATTTTTCGCTACTAATTACCGAATAACTACGGAAATATTAACTGGATAAAAAAATTGTGTAAATTTAGCTCAAATATTTGAGTTTAATTTATCTTAATTGGACAAACTGTTCTCGAGTTATACAAGTGTGACTGCCTAAAGTTTTGCCCATAAAAAACATCAATGCGTGATAGAAAAAAAGTAAAAGCTGATTCTTATTTAGCACGTTAAATTCCATCTAATCTACCTATTTTTTATTTAAAACCAAAAAAATTTTTTGCCGACTAGTGTATATCCACTTAACTGAAGGTATGCATGGGTATCCTAACTTAACTGTGAATCCAATCAAGATTTGTACATCCATTTTTATGATACGTAGCTTTATTTACTCGTAGTTTTTCCAGCTTTGAGATAAAGATGATAAACTGAAATATTTTTGATGCTTTCACTTTTAAAAAGAAGTTTTAGTAAAAAAAAGAAATTTTGAATTTAGCACTAAAATTTTTTTTTTTTTTTTTTTTTGAATCTTATTTCGAAATATCTCCAAAACCATTGGGCGGATAACAAAGTATCAAAAAAATTTCAATTTTTTTGATACTTTGTTAAACAAATTTCAATATTTTTGGGAGATCTCATAGGAATTTATGAATAACAGATTACGGAATAAAACAGTAAAAAAAAATAGGTCAATACCTCTTATAGTTTGCCTGTACCTGCATTTTGAATTCAGCGGATTTGGAGAAAAACCCATTTTTATGTAATATTTTGGCAAATCAGCCATTTTATTACATTGTTGTTTATTTTAAATGGAACTTTTTTAAAATTCTATAATCCACATAATTCTAAATATAAATCAAGAGTTTCATACAATTTGGACGACATTAACCTATAAACTTTAAAGGTCAAAGGTAAAATTTTGTAATATTTGCAATTTTTGATGGAAACTAGTCGAAATTTTATATATTTTTCGGTAGATTATCATAAAACTTAAGAAATTTATTTATTAACAACCGATATTTACAATGATAGTGGAAAAAATGAAATTAACCCTTAAACGGCCTTGGGGTCAAAATGAGCCCAAGATAATAAACCAAATTATCCAATTTTTACATCACTTTCAAAAAGGGTATAAAATATGTATTTCTATTAAAAGTATTTTGAGTGCGCCTTAAATTTGAGATAAAACTAAGTTCATGTAAGTAATCCGAGCTATTCCATATAAAACTGCCAATGTGCCTAGCGAGAAACTGTTTTTTTTTTAATTCGCACACTTAGGTCACTTTAACTGGATATATAATAACAACATCTGTATCAATATTTGTATTATGTTGAGTTGCGCATACAACCCGCCCAAAAAACGAAATATGTTTTAAATTTTTAAATCAAATTTCGTCTACTCTATAGGTAACTCGAAAATTTGCTTAATAACTTGGCTTAAATTTAATAAGAGTGGCTTAAATTTATCTCTAAAGTCCGAATAGTCTATATAGAATCGAATGAAATCCAAAAGTATAAACGAACTAGTTTTTTAAACTATGAACAAGAATTGGGATTATGAAACAAATTCTATGGTACTAAATTTTTGCACTTTATAAGTTTTAATATGATACCTTACTTCATTGTGTACATTATAATTTGGGGGGGGGGGGGGTGGTGCTGGGTTAGGGGTCTTTTATTACCCTTGGGGCCAATTGTTGACCGATACTCATATTAAGTATTAAATAAAACATACGAATACAGAATATTACGTCGATACTAACATTTACATGAATTTATTCACTTTTGGATGATTCCCGAAAGAGGGATTCATATGGGAGCTATGGTAAATTATGGACCCATTCTCATAAAATTTGGCAATGTTATTTCTACTTACATAAAACTTATTTTTTTAACTTGATATTAACATTTTAATGAGATTTATGCCCGTTAAAGTGATTTTCTGAAAAAGGGTTTAAATGTTAAATTATGGACCGATCTTCTTGAAATTCGGCATACTTATTGTGAACTTATATGTGCCGAATTTCCTTAAAATATTGCTATATTTAAGGAATTTATGATTGCTAAATTATTTTCTGAGAGGACATTTGTATGGGGGCTAGGTGAAATAAAGGACCGATCATAACCAATTTCAATAAGCTTTATCCCTGAACTGTAAGCAGGCGCGGATCCAGCTCAAGCTTTTGGGGGAGGAAAATTGAAAAATTTTCCTAATTATTTCCATAAATTGTAAGATTTAGTACAGATTTTTCATTAAGTGTTTTCATTTTGGGGAGGGAAATTTCCCTTTTTCCCTCCCCGTGGATCCGCGCCTGACTGTAAGAAACCTGTGTGCCAAATTTCATAAATTTTTGTTCAAAATTGCGAGCTGTAGTTTGATTACAAGGTTTATACGGAAGGACAGACGGACAGACTAACAGACGAACATCGTTAAAATGACTTAAAAGGTGATTCTAAGCCGATTGGTATAAATTAAGGTGGATCTTAGATCAATATTTTTGGGTCTTACAAACATCAGCACAAACACATAATACCCTCCCCACCTATGGTGGTGTAGGGTATAAATGTTATAATAATCGTTAGTTTATCGATCAGCTTTATTTTATTACAATTTTCCTTATACATACATATTTCTTAAGTAATGTAAAAAAAATTTAAATTTTAATTTAAAACATATTGCCATAAGTGTTTCTAACATTTTGGTGGAATTCTAATTAGTTGAAGCCAAATACAAAAAAAAATCAGTATAGAATTTATATAAGTATTTAAAATTCACCTCTTTGTACAAAAAATACTCCTTTTTATTAAAGATTAACTTATTTTCTGTTTAAATTATTATTAAGAAAACATTGTAAATATATTTCGTCGTTCCAGTTTTCATCACAATTCTCCGGTCCCTATTAACGACGCAGACCGGGGCCTCAGTGTGCATATATTTTAAGAATATATTTCGTCGTTCCAGTTTTCATCACAATTCTCCGGTCCCTATTAACGACGCAGACCGGGGCCTCAGTGTGCATATATTTTAAGAATTGAATGTAATGTCAAGCATTGAATTAAACTTTTATTATACATTAAGTCAATAGCGTTTCCGTTCCAGTTTAAAAGAAATTTAAATTAACCCAATAAACATCGATTCAAACCTTATAATTTTTTTGGTAAATTTCCTTTAATAAATAGCATAATTATCAAATTCAATTCAAATTTTAAAAATATGGGTGTGAAATAAACAAGAAAATTTCAAAAATTTCCAGTTATAGTATAATGTTAGGTTTTTATAAAATTTTGAAGTGATTGTAAAGTGTAAAGTTAAGTTTTTTTATATTTGATTTATTTTGTATTTTTTCTATTGTTTATAAGAAAATATTCAAATGTTTTTCATATTTAAAAAAGCTTTCAGTTTTTTTTTTTCATAAAAAAGTTTTAAACTTCGACATGTTTGTTCAAAAAATAAAATATTATACATACATTACAAAATAAAAATATTTGTACGCAATTATGCCGCAATAAAATGGACAAAATTACCTACTAAGGTCCATTACAAATGGTGAAAAATATGCTCAAAATGATGAATGCAAAATTTCCTTTTCAGCTAATATAAAAAATATATCAAATTATAATTTATTCATGAAAAATTTTAGTATGAAAAATAGTTTAGAAACAAATTTATTTCATGTTTAACTCAAGTGTAGTTTTAAATTTGTAAAAAACGTTTTGAAATTATTTGAGAAACATTTGTTTGTTAAAGAAACTTCCAGCTTAGTTTTAAATTATGAAAGCGTTTGACAAATACAATTGGTATATTAGAACCTTTTTGTTGGAGAAAGGCATAGTTTTGTATTTGAAATAATATGAATTTAAAGCCTATTCTCACAGCTATTGTTTGAAATTTAAACTTGCTTTCAAATGAATAAATATGAAATTTCAAAGGTTTGTGCTTATTGGGAATTTTAAAAGTATTTTTTTAGGCATTTTGACGTTTTTTATTATTTAAGGAGTGCGTTCGAAAAAATCTTAACATATATAATATTCAATAAATTGGAATTGGTTTATCTTAGAGTTTTCATTCTTGGTTTTATTTTGTTGATAATTTATTACAGATTACAGAAAAATATAACTTTTATAGTTCTAACCACTACTTATGAACTTGTGGATCATTTTTGGTAAACGTTCCGTTAGAGATTTGATAGTTACTACAGTCACTTATTTTGAACAGTGTGCACGTCTTCTATTAAAATCTTCGGTATATTGGGACACATTTTTTGTGCTCTTCAATTCATTTTTCACAAGAGCTCAATATCTCTCCACTGGTCTAAGCTATGGACAATTTTAAAATTTGACCACTCCAGAGCTTTCTTACCGCACTGATATGTTATCAAATCGGGCCAAAAATATGTGGACACGTTGTGCTCTCTTACGAAAGGAAGAAATCTTTTTTGCAAATATTCCTTGATGCATATTTGGGTATTTATAGATTCGAATGTATCAAATGACTTTCCTGTTTTGCCACAACTGCAAAAAGCTTGTTATACCAGGAATTTTGTAAGAAATTTTTTATGCTTTTTGGTCCTAAACTTGTATTTAACATTGCCTCGAGCATTAACAATAAAAAGTTTTGACACATAAGCTGCGAAAATTCTGCAAGCACATACGTTTCTTCGTCAATTATATAATTTCTGTGCCCTATTCTTGGCTTCTAATTTTTTTTGCAGCATTCCTGTTTGGAACTTTTTGAACTTTATATGTTAGCAACTCTGCATTAGCTTTAAATTTTCCCACCAAATAGTCGAAGCACTGAGATAACACGTCTGCTTTTCTACCAGATGTGTTTGGAGTTCCTTTCAATATCCATTCAATATTCTGGCCTTCCCAATACCATATGGTCCTTTTTTTCACTCCGAACCAGGTTTTATATCAATGGTCAAATTCTCCTGATACTGATTAATAACATTAGAAACAGTTTGACAGCAGAAATTTAATTCTGTGGCCAATTATTTGTAGGAGCTATTTGGATTTTTTTGAAATTTTTTAATAATTTATAGCACGGGAATCTTTTTCGTTCCTAATTTTGATGAAAATCACGACAAATCAACATATTTGTTATTAAAAAACAATAACTGAAGTATTTTTCCATGAAAGAATTTTTAATATTGATTCCGAAAAAAGTTATAAGGTAAAACGTGTGTTAAGATTTTTTCTATCGCACTCTTTATTATGTGCCTGTTTATGAAATCCTCATCGGAATTGGATTGGAAACGAAATTCCAATCCAATTTCAATTTGAAATGGGTTTATGAAAACGTAACGAAAAGAATTTCGAATTTAATTTAGCAGCATATATATTTTTTATGTAAAGGTATATTTTTGTATAGAAAATCTTTGAGAGAAAATTTTTTAATATTTTGTACCCAATAGAATCTTTTTTATTTTTACCTAATAATTTTCATTTTAAAAAGGCAATATAAATTTTTTAAGTGAAAGTATTTTTTAGCAATTGCTAATCTAATTATTTTTCAAAAAAAAAAATAATATATTAAATCATTTTTTTTTTTTTTTTTAATTTTAACGAAATATTATCCGATTTTAAGAGCTAAATAAAATAGTTTTCTTCAGTTTTGAACCAGCTGATCTATAGTAATAACAAAACTTTGCACTGGTGCTTTAATGATTAATTTATAAGCATTGCAGCCACAAATATAATATTTGCAAAGAGACTAACTGGCACCACTAAGTGCTAATTAAATCATTTTTAGTTAGTAACAACATGTATGGCTGTTTATGTATAAAATGGGTTAAATTTAATTGGTATTAGGAACAATGTTGCTAGCACGAATTAGAATGGCATGAAAACATTAAAAAATAAAAATAACATTGTAGTCAAATTGCAATTGCCAATTTTATAAAATAAATATTTATTTACTATCAAGGCTTAAGTAGTTAAGTTCACGAAATTACATAAATGAATATTATTATTTATATATGTAACTAAATATGAGAGGGAGTGTTAATTTATAATTCCTGTAAGATTTAATATTTTAGTTATTTATAAAACTCAAAGTAAAGTTAACCAACAGATTTATACTAATTAGTATTTAAGAAGCACAAAAAGTATGTATTGCATTTGAAATTCTAAGTCTATCTTATGATTTTTGTTAAAACAATTTATAATTTAATGCCATAATTTTATAAAATACAAACTTTAATTAAATATATTTTTTTTTTATTAAAACTTAAACCTAAAAATAGTTACTTTTTATACTAATTCCTACATTAGTACATTATATTCAAGCTTATTTGAATTACATTCACTGTTGTAATTTCACTAAAAAGTACTTAATTTACTAATACAAACAAATTAAAATTTATAAATTTTACGGTAACACGCAGAGTTTTTGATAACTATTTTTTACGTTTTGTTGATAACAAACAAAACTTGCTAAAATTCCTAAGATTTTGGTGTTATTTTTCTCAAAATTTTCTTCTTTTCCAATATCATACACTCACACACTATCTTTGTCTTGTCCTCAACAATTTAAACATTAGTGAAAATATTTTTATGTACATATTACAAAAACTAAAAATACAACAAATATTTTATGACTTTTCAGTATATTTAAGGTAATTACTTGAAATTTATGGTCTTGTGCCTGTCAAAAGAATTTTGACTTATTGGACATTTAAGGTAACAAGTGCCTGCACGAGCTAAACAAGGAAAATAAGAGACAGAGATAGATAGAAGCTGTTATTAGTTAGCTAAAGTAGGTGTCATGTTGAGCTATTGTCGAGAAGGTCATTTGTTAGATGACCGTCTGGCCTAAACAATACATAACAATTGCGCCATTGTCTTGACCATTGTTGAATGGAGGCGCCAGTATTTAATTGCCAAAAATATAAAAATATTTAAGCAGAAACACAAAACTGTGTTCAGCAGTAAGAGATAGAAATATTTTCCAGACAATTACGAATACTTGCGTTGTACTCTTATTATGGTTTCGTAAATGTTTAAAAATATACATTCTACTTTAAGGTCATTTGTCTTAGATGTTTCTTTTTTTTTACGAGAGAGTTTATTTTTCCTTACTAAAAAGAGTGAAAGTGCAAAGGGTTTATTTATATCCTTATTAAATACTTTAGAGTAAAATTAAAAGGGTTAATTTTATTTAGTTGGTGTATTTAACTACTTCTGTAAAGCATGAATACCTGTCTTGTTTAAAAAAACATTTATGTTGAGGTGTTTTTAAAATGCTTCACATGCAAGGATATTTTTAAGGATAATTAAGTACTTTAAAGTTGCTGTTGTGACAGTACAAATAAAGTAATTAATTGTGAAAATAAAAAAGATCTTACAAAGCAGGGGTTGTGTTTTAGTATTAGATAAATTTTGAAAAATAATGTGATCAGTAAGGACAAGAGTGGGCTAAATACTTATTAAAATTTATTATTTAATTTGAGCTAAAGAGCCTTTAATTGGTTATAAATATAATAAATATGTTTTATTAATTTCTGAAATTAATATAGTGATTGTTTCTATCGACTGGAATTTTCTGATAAATTTTGGTCTTTTTAAAAAAACTGAATTTTCTTATAATGATCGTTCAATTTTTTAGTGAGATTTAAAACTAATGATTATAATATAGTTAGAAAAGAGTTTTAAACTCAAAATCAAAAAGAATGAAGATAAAGATAAGATAAATATTTGAATTAAATTTCGTCCCCATAGGTGATCCGTCCCGAGACATATCCTTATTTCAACAGACGGACAGACGGAATTTTAACTTTTTTAAATGAAAATTTCCACAAACATAGAGCAGAAAGAAATATATTACACTAGATTTGTGCATCTAAACATTTATTAATTATTTTATATCTGCACTTTTAAATTACAGAAAAATTGGAATTAAATTTTGCTAAAACTAATTCAGGTCAGACCTCACAAATATTACTAACATAAAGCGAGATATAAAGCGCTATATTCGGCTGTGCCGAATCTTATATACCCTTCACCCATGATGAGATGTATTATATTAAAATGAAATATTTTTTAAAGCTCGACCATATGATACCCTACACAATCATGTATGTGTATCATAATTCGGGGTTGGGTCATATATTAGACCTGTGGCTCATTGTGGATCGAGTATAAAATAGAATATCATAAAAATCTGTTCGTTATAAAAAAAGTTCGCTATAACTGTGTTCGTTATCAACGTAGCACAGTGGTCCCAAAACGATATTTTTTTTTTTTTTTTGGAAATAATTCTGTGACTTTAGAACTGCTGAATGAATTCGAATGTGCACTTATGTATACATGTTTCAACGTTTTTTTTTTTTTTTTAATAATTTTGTGTAACTTTTGAAACGTTTTATATATTTTAATTAAATTTCACATAGTTATTGTTGAGGTATTTTCCAAATGTTTTGGAGGAGCACAAGTGTCTAGCTGGTCTATGGGCAGGAGGAGAACTTTCGAAATTGGTAAACTCTTTTAATTATTTCTTATATAATATCCGAGGTGACCCATTTCTTAGGTCCTCCCCCTGCCCCGAGACCAGCTAGAAACATGTGCTCCTCCAAAACATTTGAAAATTAGCTCAGCAATAACTATGTGAAATTTCATTTTAATATATTTAACGGTTAAAAAGTTACAAAAAGTTATTTAAAAAACACATTGAAACTGTTGTGCACTTATGTATATAGAATGCTGCAGCACATATTTACCATAGACATATAGGAAAATGTGCAAATTTTGCTGAAAGGAGTCAAGTTTCAGTTAGATTTCAAACGATTGTGTAAAGTATTTATGAAAGTATTTGGTATCATTGGAAACGTCATTACTTGAAAAATAATAATATAAAACGAGAAAAAAAGGTATAGTCGGTCAAGACCGACCATATAATACCCTACACCATTATGATTGACCATAAAAATTCGGGGAGAAGACCTATATTAGATCAACACTTTTACTAAATGTAAAATAAAATATACAAATACAGAATAATACGTTGATACTAACATCTACTTGATTTTATGCACTTTAGGGCGATTCTCGGAAGTGGATTTATATGGGAGCTGTGGTAAATTATGGACCGATTTTAATAAAATTTGGCAATGTTGTTTCTACTTATATAAAACTTATTTGTGTCTTAACTTGATACTAACATTAGTATGGGATTTATGCACGTTAAAGTGATTTTCGGAACAGGGGTTTATATGGGAGCTATGGTTAATCGTGGACCGATCTTCATAAAATTCAGTACAAAGATTGATACTTATACAAAACTTCTTTGTACCGAGTTTCATTAAAATATTCTTATTTCTAAAGCATTTTTTAGTGTTAAAACTTAATTCCGGGGGGACATTTGTATGGGGGTAGGTGAAATAATGGACCTATCATAACCAATTTCAATAGGCTTCGTCCTTGTGTCATAAAAGTCCCACCTGCCAAATTTCATTCAATTATCTTCAAAATTGCGACCTGTACTTTGTGCACAAGGTTTACATGGACAGCCAGCCGTCCAGCCAGACGGACGGACGGACGGACATCGTTAGATCGATTTAAAAAGTGATTCTGAGTCGATTGGTATACTTTAAGGTGGGTGTTGGATAACTTTTTCTATGCGTTACAAACATCAGCACAAACGCATTATACCCCAACCACCTATGGTGTTGTAGGGTATAAAAAGTACAGTATTAGAACTAAATTCTTTCATTAAATTGATAAAAAAAAAAAAAAAATTTTGTGTTTAATGTTACTTTGTAAAAAAAAAAAACATTTGAACTTAAATAAAATCTATATTAATTACGCTCTCGTTATGAAATTTTAGTATAATATAAAAAAAGTTGTCCTTAAAAAAAGAGTATAAATAGATTCTTACTTTTTTATTTTGGTCATCTTGTTGTTGTAAGAGGCGTGGATTATTAAATATTTTTTGTGTGTTTAGCGAACATATGTATGTAGGTATGTTATCAAGGTATTTTTAATTTTTTATTTCAGCTTTGACATTTTTGAGCTCTACAAAAGACTAAAGATATAAAAATTAAAATTAACGAAAAAAAAATGTCCAAAAATAGGACAAACTTTTGACTTCGGTTCAAATATCTCTTAAAGTAGAAAAGATATCCCACACGTATTGTTTGTAGAGAATTATAAAGGCTATCTATGTGCAAAATTGTTTGTCAATCAAATCATAAATAAAATTTTGGTGATTTTTTAAACATTTTTTTCTTCATACCCGAGGTGACCAACTTTGTCCCCCAAACCCTATAAGGGCCTATGCTCCTCCAAATCATTTGGAGCACACCTCAGGATTGTTCACGCAAAATTTCATTAAAATTCATCCAGCAGTTCTAAAGTTACAGAATAATTTCCAAAAAAAAAAATCGTTTTGGGACCACTGTGCGTAGTTATTCGTATGGAAGATTTTTGGTAAAATCAATGGGACCGAAGAAAAGTGTTCGCTATAGCCATAGTTCGTTATAACCGTGTTCGACTGTATAGTAATTTACATATATATTTTTTTTTTTGCTATGAACTTTTATAATTATTTGATCACGTCCAGTGTTGCCAGTTTAGCCTTTTTAAGGCTAAATGTAGCCTTTTCATTTTGCTTTTAGCCTCAAAATTTTGGTTTTAGCTTCTAGCTTTTTTGTTAGCCTTTTTTATTCTTAACATTGCCTTAAAAAGGCTAAAAATTTACAAATTTTATTTGTACAGAATCATCAATTTAAACACTTTTATGTATTAATTCGTAGAAAAATATGGAAATTATTTATATTTAATGAAAATTTTCGCCTGCAAAATTATTACAATTATTTTTCGACAAAATTTATTACCCATATAAACTAATTACGATATATTTACAAATTCACTAAAATATATTTAATAAATACCAACATCTAATGAGAACAAACAGATTAATGCCTTTTTAAATAAAACAATATGTTAGCTTTTTTCTGGCTTTATTTTTTGTGGCATTTAGCCTTTTCTGGCCTTTTTTAAAGTCCAATTTAGCTTCTTTTTTTCTCAAGTCATAGCAACACTGATCACGTCCGTCCGTAAATCCTTCACTAATATTTTTTTATACCCACCATCAAAAAGATGTGGCTTAAAAACTAGAAACACAGGGTGTCCGTTTCATACTTTTCTGCTGATATCTCTTAAACAAAAGCATGTGCGACAACGAAATTTTATATACATAGTTTGGGGGTCGATATAAACACTTTGCCGCCCACCTCCCATATAACGTAAAATTTGAAAAAGTTGATGATGGGTATATAGATACGGCCGAGCCGAATATAACATTCTCGCTTGTTTATAGTTCAAATATGATTCTAAAGTATTAGTCATCATCTTATTTAAGTATTTTTCATAACTACTTATTTTAATAAAAGAATATGGAAAGTAATATTTTATACATCCTTAAAACCGAAATCTAATCGATCATTGAGAAATTTACATTTTCTAATTTTATTAAATTTTTTGGAAAAAACGAGGGACAGGTATCTTAAAATATAATTCTATTGTATTGTTGTTGTTTAGTACTTTTTTTTTTTTTTGGTGATTTATGGTCTAAACGTTAAAAACAAAAAAATAATCACAAATGTGTGTGATTTTTAAGCGCCTTTAATTTATGACATGACATTATTTTTATGACTCAGTGCACATATAAAAATAAATATCCATATACAAATACATATACAAAACTCAATTACAAGTACACATTTATTTCATGGTAATGAAACGCCTAAAGTCAATTGGTCATACAATCAAATTCAAATGAAATATTTTTTTTATCTTTCAAAAATAAATGGTCAAATAAAACTGACTTTATATTGAGATACGGATATTTTACATTGAGGTTTTACTACACAAAAGATTCTATAGAGCATTTCATATCTCATCTAGAGGGCTATCCGAATATATGAAATTATTTTAATTATTTTTAATTTTTTATCCAGTACTGTTTTTTATTTTAGTTAATTTTGATTTTGATCATATTAAACATGTGTGTATTATTAATTAGAAATTTTCTTCTACTGAATTATCCAGCATAATAATTATAAATAAGTGTGATTAACACTTTCATTTGCTGATAAAAATAAAATCATGTAAAAACAAACTTCTATAAAATTTTTATATTTGCTTTATCTGAAAACTAAAGCACTTCCTTTTTATAAGCGATAATTGAACATAAAAAAAACAATAATAAAACGATTAAATTCCATTAAGTTTACAGAATCATTATAAAATTATTTCAAAAATCTTAACAAATAATAATTTATTTATAAATTATACAAGTAAGTACATTGAATTATTTTTTTTTTTTTTCCACTTGTAAATAAATAAATAATTCTGTTGATAAAATATGAAATTATGAGTAGAGAAACAAAGATAGAAACCAAAACAAACCGAACTAAACTGAACCGAATACAATTTGAACTCCGCGCCAGGGTTTGTATGGCACAGCAAGTGAGCGGAATGTTGTCGCCAATATTGTTTGCGCTTTAATGGATATTTTTTTCGTTTTCATAGGAAAACAGAAACAACTACACTACTAACTAAACTGAACTAAAACGGAACGCACTCATAAATTCCCTAAAAACAAAATATACTAAATTCTAATTGCACATGAAATAAATGCATTTTGGCTTTGGAAAAAAAAAATATTTGTAACGCATTTAAGGTTTTCTACGTACATTTTTATATTTTCTACTTTATATATTTGTTTGTGTGCAAATTTATTCTAGTTTTTAGTTCTATTTTTGAGCTAAAGTGCGGGTAGTTTTTCTATTTGAGTGAACATTTAAGTCATGAGCTATCAAAGTGAGCTCAGTGAGTTGTTAGGGTGACGGATGTGTCTAGTTTGGACTTAAGCTACATTTTGACACTTTAACATGCAATTACTACGTAACACACGGCATGAGGTCAATGAGAGGTCAACACATAGAATTAAACAAATGTACTTGTGTACATTAAATTTTTGTTCTTCTTAATATCCTATTGGATTTTTGTTGGTTAGTTTATGTTAGTTTTTAACCTAAATATTAAACAATGACATTAGTAAAGAATATTTAAATTACCTGTATTTATGTTCCCGTTTTTGTTTGTTGCCAACAGAAAATTTTATTTAATTAGGCATATAGAAAATAAATAAATATATTTGAAAGCAAACATTATAGATTTCTTTTTATTTTTGTTATAAAAATCAAAATTGTTTACATTACACAATGAAAATTCGGAACAAAATTTTGAAATTTGGTCAAAATTTTCTAAATTGCATAAAATTTTTGCATTTCAAAAAATTTAATAGTTTTTAATGTCTGTAGTTCCGTGAGATTTTACAGGAATGACTTACAATTTTGGATTTTTTAGTTATTTTGCAAGATCTAGTAAAATCAATTTTTCTCTTGTTAAAACAAACTTTGGAAAAACAATACACTTAAAGTGGGTTTGAAAGAGTTTCGAAATTGTTTGAAATTCTTCTATTATATATTTATTTCAAACATACCATTTTTCAACACAAATATGAGAATTAAAAATTGGTAAGTTATATTAAAAACTTTTTAAATCGATCTACCGATGTCCGTCCCTCTGGCTGGCTGGATGGCAGGCTGGCTGTTTATGTAAATTTTGTGCACAAAGTACAGGTCGCAATTTTGAAGATAATTAAATGAAGCCTATTGAAATTGGTTGTGATTGATCCATTATTTCACCTAGCCCCCATAAAAATATCCCCCCGGAATAGAGTTTCAACACTCAAAACTGCTTTAAAAATAAGAATATATTAACAAAATTTGATGCAAGGAAGTTCTGTGCAAGTATCAATCTTTGTACCAAATTTTATGAAGATCGGTTCACGATTGACCATAGCTCCCATATAAATCCCTCTTCCGAGAATCACTTTAACGTGCATAAATCCCACATGAATTTTAGTATAAAGTTAATATTCGGCACAAATAAATTGTAGATACAACATTGCAAAATTTTATGAGAATATAAACGCACTTTCGGGAATCGCCCTATAGTGTATAAAATCATCTAAAACTTATTATCAACGCATTATTTTGTATTTGTATATTTTGTTTTACATTTAATATAAATTCCCTTTCCGAATTTTTATTCTCATACATAATGGTGCAGGGTCTTGGCCGACTATATGATACCTCGGGGAGGGGTTTTTAATTGTACTTGGGGCCAATTGTGAACCGATACTCATTTAAGTGTAAAATAAAACATACGAATACAGAATATTACGTCGATACTAAAATTTATATGAATTTATTCACTTTTGGCTGATTCCCGAAAGAGGGCCTTATGTGGAAGCTATGGTAAATTAGAGACCAAATGCGTTACAAAATGAGAAAAAAATTTCTGCGGCACGGTGTTTCTCAGTCAATTCGTATACATTGTGTTAATATCTAATCCACTTTCTTTGAATTGACTCTAGTACTCGCGATAAATCGCGGTTTGTAAAATTTAGGAGGCTGTACTATATTTTGAAGCATATCTCCAAAACGATTTGTCTGATTTTGTTAAAAATAATATCCGAAAATTGCAATTAAAATTATTTTCAAGCTATTCTTACAATACTTTTTAATATGGTCAACAGTTTTGGAGATATTAAGCCTATCGTTTGAGAAAAAATGAAATTTTATACAAAATATGAAGAAATTATTATTTTTTTTTTTTTTCAAAAAATCATAAAAAATCGAAAGTATCAGAAATTTTAATTTTTTTTTTTTCCTTTTCCATATAGGTAAATTTGTTGCAAATAAGTTAATACATATTTTATTAAAATCAATGCATAAGTTCGGGTTTTATTAACAAATTAATTTACAAGTTACATAGAAAAATTTTATAAATCACAAAATCATTTTTTTTATTTTTTTTTATGTAACTTATTTTCCCTAATTTGTAAATAAAATCTAAACATAGGCTTTGATTTTAATGAAATATGTCTTGTTTTATTTGCAACAAATTTATCTTTGTAAATAAAGATAAAAATTTTCAAGTTTTGACACTTTAAAATTTGTATGATTTTTTAAAAACATTTTTTCTTGAAATTTTGTACAAAATTTCATTTTTTCTCAAGAGATGGACTTAATATCTCCATAACTGTTTATTGTATTAAAAAGTAAAGTAAGAATAGCTTGAAGACAATTTTAATTAAAATTTTTTGAAATTTTTTGACAAAATCAGACAAGTCGTTTTCGAGTTTCCCTTAATTTTACAAATCGCGATTTATCGTGAGAACTAGAGTCAATTCAAAAAAAGTGGATAAGAGGCTTAGTACTTATTAATACCGTGTATATGAACTGACTGAGAAACCCCGTGCCACAGAATTTGCGTTTCCCTGAGTTATATTCCAATTTTTAGCAAACATTATAATTATTATTATTATTATTTTTTTTTAATTAGAGGAAGAAAAAATTTAAAGGGTAGACATTTTTCAAAAATGCATACTAAAACTGCATTTGCATTATGAATGCATTTTTAAATGATAATATTATTTTTAAATTAACACATTTATAGAGGGCATATTCATTATACCCACCATCAAAAAGATGGGGTGTTATTAATTTTGTCATTCCATGTGTAACAAGTCAAAGGAATCATTTAAATATGGGTATATTTGAAGTAATATACCCATAAAGTATATATTTTCTCGGTCCTGGTTAGATTCTGAGTCGATCTAGCTATGTCCGTCCGTCTGTCAGTCTGCCTATTGAAAGCAGGATAGGGCTCGAACAGGACAACCTAGGGTGGCGAAATTTGGCTCAAATATTTATCTTCTATAAGATAACACAGGGTGTCCGTTGTAGCTTCTTTTCATACTTTTCTGCTGATATCTCTTAAACAAAAGCTTGTAGGATAACGACATTTTTTACGGATAGTTCAAGGGTCGATATAAACTTGGAAAACAAAAATGGGCGTGGTCCACCTACTTTACCGCCCACCACCCATATAAGGTGAAACGTCAACGAAATTTTGTATAAATAGTTTAAGGACCAATATAAACTCGGAAATAAAAAATGGGCGTGGTTCACCCACTTTATCGCCCATCTCTCATATAACGTAAAATTTTAAAAAGTTGATGGTGGGTATATAGATTCGGCCAAGCCGAATATAACATTCGCTCTTGTTTAACTTTGTGAAAAAATTACTTTTGCTGAAAAAAACCTGAAGATATAGTGTTTTTAACCCATGATTGTCATTGCTAGGTTGTTCTTTTTTTATAATTCTTGTACATTGCTTTAGAAGTTCTTCTCTTGAAACTATGTTTATAAAAATATTTAATAAAAATATTTTTTTAACTTTGTTAAAGGATAATAAATTTATTTTTTTAAATAAATTTAAATTGTTAACCATTTTTCTTGTTAAAAATATTTTTTTAATATTCAGTGGCCACCATTATTATAATGTCAAATCGCACATTGAATGGCTATTGCTAATAAAATACAAAAAAACTGCAAAAAAGAATAATATACAACTTTTAACACTTTATTATATAATTAAATATTATTTATAGCTTTAACACCTTCAACATCTAAACAAAGAACTTCCAACCAGTCTCTAGCCAAAAAAAAAAAAAAAATCTTCGTTATAAATACAATTGCATATAAAATAAAATTTATAAAATTAAACGTATAAATAAATACAATGTTTTTTTTTAATAAATGCAAAAAACCCACTACTGTATGTCAGTTAAAGAATTTAATATGACTTTGAAATGAAATATAATATGCACAGAAAAAAGTAAAAATGGACTTCAATTACGAAATTTGTAATATTAATTAATTTTTAATTGATTTTGCTCCAATCATCAAAATGATAATATTAATAACTAGAATAATTGATATTATTATTACTTATTTTCCTTAAATAGATGAAATGAGCTGAAAATTTTTGAAAATTTACTTAAATTTATTTTATTTTTGTAATTCTATAGACAAATATTTATTTTTTATTTATATTTTATTAACAGCTGTCAATTTATTAAAAAACAAAACTGAAAACCAATTAGAAAATTAATTATATTAATATATCATATAATTAAATTCCAATATAAAGTTAATTAATAATTTTATTAAAAAATTATTTGAAATATTTTTTTCTGTGTGGGCATCAATCAAAAGCCATAAATAAATTACTACAAATAAATAAATCTCGTGACCAAAGAATTTTTTTAAATAACAATACAAATATAAATATTTCAATTTTACCGGGTATATTTCTGTTAAAAACAAAAAAAAAAACATATTAATCGTATCAATTACAATTAATTATATTTTCTCACATAAACATTTACATATTTATACACTTTTTCTTATAATAAAAGGAACAAAAAAAAAAAAAATTAATCTTATACCTTAGTTATATGTATATTTGTATGAGCATTTTATTTTCTTTTTTGTCTTAAGCCTCTATGACGCCAAGGCACTTAAAAGCTTTATTTCCTCTCATTATACTCTTATGTGTAGCAGTGTACACTAAAGAAAAGTGAACACCATCAATATTACCAGTAAACAAGCCCTTCTTTTCAGTTTTTGACACCAGCACATTAACATTAACACTGGCTCTTTGTTTACGCCAAGATGTTATACATTTCATTCCCCCCCCATTTCTTTTCTACCTTTTTTCCACCATAAGGGTCATTCCATCAATGTTATACTTACTATAGAAAATGTATGCGCCAGACCGGCTTTTAACTGAAATTCATTTCTACAAACATCCATCCATCTATAACCATATATGTATATATGTACGAGTATATGGTATATTGTCTTAAATACAAATGTATGTACTAGTATGAGTCTTTGTAGGAATTTGTAAAACCGCGTGCCGAAAAGTTGTCACTACAGTGTGGTCATTTGAATGCAACCGACCGACATTAAGACACTGAATCAAGAAAATAAGACAACATACAAGCGGCTGAGATCAAATGAATAAGAAAAAAAACGCGAGTAAAAAACGCCACTAAATAATTTTTTTCGTGTGTTATTTTTTAGTTTTTTTCCTACATTTGGGAAAAATATCAAAAGAGGCGAAATTTGTAAAATTAGGAGTGGAGTAGAGGAGATTTTAAGGGGGGAAAGGCATAAATATTGTTTTGAACAGGTTTTTTGAAAAGGAAAAATTTTTGTTATAGTATTTTTCATATTTATTTGTCTATAGTATTAAAATAATAAATTTTAATGTAAAGAAAAATTATAAATACTTAGTTTAATAAAAATTTTCGGTTTTTTGTAAATTTAAGATTTGTTAAAATGCGAAATTTTGGTTGTTGTTTTTATGGAAACATATTTTTTTTTTTGGAACATAGGCTAGTGCAGATAAAAAATGTCATTAATAAAACTTGAATCTGCTTTAACTTTTTCCCATCAGGTCGAGATTTTTTATGGTCGTATCTAATATTTCGCCCTAAATAAGCCTATTACTCGAGTTTATTTTACATTAACTCGAGAAAGGTGTGAACGATTTATATAAATGATACCCAAAATATGAAAAATAAAATTATCTTTAATTCGTTCTAATATAAATTTTTTAATAGCTCAATAATTTCGGAGTTATTTCGTAATAAGTGTCAAAATAAATGGATGATACATGCTGCGCTGCATTACCAGCTTTAAGATAAAGATAATTAACGGAAACATTTTTGATATTTTCATTTATCAAGAGAAATTTTAGTAACATTACAATCTTAAATTTTGCTTGAAAAAAAAAAATGTTTCGGACACTAATTTCGAAATAACTCCGAAACCATTGAGCACATAAAGAAATGAAGTTAAAATGGCTTGAAGATATTTTTAGTTTGCATCTTTCTGTGTATATTGTATTAATGTGAAATAAGCTAAAGTAACGGCCTTGTTATGGGCGAAATATTAAACAAGCCCATAAAAAAATGCAGACCTTAAAAAAAAACTGAAAGCAGTCCAACCTGCCGACCAGTGTAATTGGCACTTGTTTAAAAATTAATACTTTTTTGAAAAATATTACTTTACATAAAAATTGGAAGTTTATTTCAATATTTGTACTTTTCGACAAAAAAATTTTTTGTTCGTGCTCCTTCAAAAAAAAAAATATATATATATATATATATATATATATATATATATATATATATATATATATATATATATATATATATATATATATGTGGACTAGATGGAATTCTGCAGCCTAAACTCGAATCTGCTTTCAGTTTTTACCCATCTGGTCGAGATTCTTTTTATAGGCGTGTCTAATATTGCGCCCTAAATAAGCCGATTACTCGAGTATTTTCACTATAATTCGAGAACGGCATACACGATTTATATAATTTATATAATCGTTTTACCAACAAATTTTTATTCGCTCAATAGTTTAGGAGATATTTCGAAATAAGTGTCCAAAAAAAAATTTGTTCATGCTAAATTTAAGATTTCTTTTTTCTTACTAAAACTTCTTTTTAGAAGTGAAAGCATCAAAAATGTTTCAGTTTATCATCTTTATCTCAAAGTTGGTAAAACTACGAGTAAATAAAGCCACATACTATAAAAATTGATGTACAAATCTTGATTGCATTCACAGTTAAATTATGCATACCTACAGTTAAATAGAGATACCCTAGTGGGCAAAAAAAATTTTTTTGGCTTAAATAAAAAAAAATAGGTGAATGGAATTTAACGCGCTAAATTAGAATCTGCTTTTACTTTTTCCTATCACGTATTGATTTTTTTTATGAGCATGACCCCGTCTTTAGGCAGTCACACTTGTATAACTCGAGAACGGTTTGTCCTATTAAGATAAATTAAACTCCAATATGTTGTTGACACATCTTGAAGACAATTTTTGTATACACCTTCTAATGTATCATATATTAAAATCTTGTAAACCATTCTCGAATCTTATAGTGTGACCGCTGAATAAGGTTATGATATTAGTCAAACCCATAAAAAAAATCAGTACGTGATAGAAAAAAGTGAATGCAGATTCTTGTTTAACTCATCAAAATCCACCTAGTCCACCTATTTTTGTTCCAAAAAAAACTCAATTGTATATATAAATGGGTATTTTTAGTTAACTGTAAAAAAAAATCAAGATTTGTGCATCAATTTTGAAGATACGTGCCTTATTTTATACGCAGTATTACCAAGATAAAGATAATAAACTGAAACATTTTTGATGTTTAATTTATTAGTAGAAATTTTAGTAACAAAAAAATCGAAAATTTTGCATGAAAAGTTTTTCTTTTTTACACTTATTTCTTCGAAACTATTGAACATATAAAAATGAAGTTTAGATAATTTGAAGATATTTTTAGTCTGCATCTTTTGGTGTATCACTTATGGAAATATACTAGAGCAATGCAGAGAACCAAGCCGACTGTCTCAAAATCGGCGGTTAGCCGCCGCCGCTTAATTTTTCAAGCCGTGGCCGCTGACGACTCAAGGTAAGCCGCCGATACAATCGGCTGCGCCGAAGATAAAATCAATATATTATATATTATTTTCTGTATTTTTGGATTTCAGAAGCATTTTTGACATACATTTTATTTTTTTGTCAAAATATATTCAAGAATACTTATTTTTAACTCGTTTTACTTTTTGTATTTTACAATACATTAAATACACTACTGCCACCTATACATATGCTTACTGTACTAAAAATTTTTTTGCTCCCAAAATAGATTTTGTTTTTCCCGGAAAAACAACAAGCCGACATATAAGCCGCCGTCGATACTGTCTTCAGAAAGCCGCCGCCGCCGACCAAAATATGCCGTGCAGCCGCCCACGACAATTTTGCCTCGGCTTGGTTCTCTGGAGCAATGGCCTTACTATGGGCGAAATATTAGACAAGCTCTTTAAAAAGATTTCTTGAAGATTTTTTCTTTCTAAAAAAAAGTAAACTACTTTTGAGAACATTAAAAAGAAGTAATTTCAAAACTTTTTTGAATTTGTATAATTAATACCCGAGTAACCGTGGTCATTTCAACTGCCATTATTTTCGAAAGCCGAATATATTTATTTGCTGATTGTAGTATTAATAACAACTTATAAAGTAAAAAATTCTTAAATTTGATCCTCTTTATATCAAACTGCTTGTTTGTACGAAGCACTGGTTGCCGGATTACTATTATTTAAAAGAATTTTATTTCGCAAAAACAGTATTTTCGCGTAGAAAAATAATGTAAAATTTGTTTTCCAATCTCTGTTATTTTTTGAGTTAGAGGGTCTAAAAGTTAAAAATACTTTCTTTTCAGCGTAAGCAAACAAGTTACACATTAGAAAATGCTTCCCGGAATTCGTGGGAAATTATAAATTTTTCATGTCCCGCTTTCCCGAGAATTTCGTTCGCGATTTTCCGAAACTTGAAAACCATTTAAATTAAAGAAAACTGTATAAATTTTAACAAAAAAATTTATATTTTTTAGTAATTTTTTAAGAAAATTAAGATAAAAATTCAACTGAGAACTAATATGTACTAACGACAACTTCGTAAGCAACTTTTCATGTATATTGTACTTAAAAATCAGCGAGTAAAAAGGAATAACGGATTGAAAGAATTTTGTAGACATTTTAAATGTGCATTATAACCAACATGAGGAATTTATCTCATAAAAATTTGGCAAAACATTAAGAAAATTAAGAAAAAAGTAAACGGAGAGTCCAACATATCAATAATTTTTAATATAATTAGCTTTTCCCGGTGTGCTTCGCTACCCATTTTTAGTCGATAGCAAAAATTTACTATTTCCTCCTGGACATGATAATTACTGCTAGAACTTTTTAAGGCTTTTACCATTTTATAAGTTTGAGGACTTCTACTATATTAGTTCATTAGATATACCATAATAAATATTTACTCTGTATAGGGAGCACCACTCTCCCTCCTCCGCTCTATAAATGTGCAAAATTTCATGAAAATCTCTTTAGTAGTAAAGTGATAAAAAGTGAAAATTACTATTTTTAAAAGCATAATATAAAACTTTTATAGTTTGTTTTGGTTGTTTTTCTGTAATAACTGAGGTAATTTGAAGTCAATCTGATAATAAGATGTAAATTTCCTTGTGTATCGGGTCATAATTAAACATCCCATTTGAAATATGTCTCCTTAAAAAACAATATTTGGGAGGTCTATTTTTCAATTTACTACCACAAGTTATAGAATAATGATATCAATTAAGTTTCAATGACTCATAACTAATTTAAAAAATTTCAAAATAATATTATCGCATAGAATAATACCTTAAACTTAAGTTGTGGCGATAACACCATGCAATATCATTTAACAAAAAGCTTCTTTATTTCAAAATTATCACAATATTTACCTATTTAAACAATTTTAAAAACTCAAAATACACAAGGTAATTTATCAGAATTTACCTTCATAACCAATGAAAGTAATAGTGGATAAGAAAAGTAATTAACATATTACAAGACAAAGACACAAACACAAACACACAAACAAATAGAAAAAAATAATAGTCTCAAGCGTAATCGTATAAATATTCAAATGTGCAGCTGATAATTTCATGTTTTTGGTTGTCGTTGTTTTCTTTAACAACTGAAATTTTCATATTCATATATAAACCATTGTCACATTGAATGGTTTTTGTGGCATAATGAAATAATACAAAATAATAAAACAAAAAAGACGAAAGTGTTTTTTCCCTGACAAACATTTATTTGGTGTCTTTTTTTTTATCAAGTACTTTTCTTGCTCACTGACTGACTGCTTGACTGTCCGTCCGTCCTTCTGTCTGTTTATATGCTTTATAAGCGTAACATACAAGTGTGTATTATAAAAAAAAAGTACTACTATTAATAAGAGTATGTACTCGTCTGTATAATGATGGCGGAAATGAAGTATTATATGCTATATTCATTTGTTATAAGTATGTAAGTGTGTAACAATTGTTTTTAAATACTATTTATTTACTTGAGGATAAGAAAAACATTTTATTATTTATTTTGTTATATAATTCTAATTAATTTTCAAGTAGGTATTTATTTTTCTTTAAGAAAACTATTTAACGAAACTGCATAATTATTGTTGAAATAGATAAACTTTGTTTTGCCAGTTGCAAGCAGTCGAGCAAGAATGTTTTAAAACAAAAGACTTAAGCTACATACTCGATAAATGTGGTTGTTCTCTGATGTACATGCTACATACTTTTATAGATATGCGTATAAATGTATATGAAGTGCGATAAACGTTTTTTCCATATTCCATTATGTAAGAGTCTTAAAATTTTCTTGATAATATTTAAAAAACCAAAACATATCGTATTCATAAATTTTATTTTTGTTATAAAATATGACAAGTGTTATATAATTCAGGAGGTTTACGTTTTCATTTTAATAAAAACAAAAAAAAAATCTTAAAGGAAATACAGAAATTAGAAATATTATGCTTTCATTTCTAAAGTTTTTTATGAATTCATTGAACCTACGAAATCTAGCTACACATAGTTTGTTTTTGAAAATTGCCTTATTTATCCGCTACAACTCCTCCCCTGGATGTAATCATTCATAGCTCTTTATTGATTTAAACGTTGTTTCTAGCACTTCTTTTTAGAATTTACAAAACACTAAAATTTTACTCCTAAACAAATCATTGCACAGTCGGAAATTTTAATTATTTTCTAAACAAGTCTGTAACTCTTTTTATTATAAATGAACCCAATTTTCCACCCAAAATATTCAGAATATCTTTTATAATATTGTTCAATATGATCCAAATTCATTCTCAGATTGTTCGAAAATCTTTCATAAAAATTAACGTTTAATATTTATCATATTACAAAAGCTAAAATTACTTTAAAAATTTGTAGAATTTAGAGAAATTTGGGTCCAGAAAATTTAGCCTTCGACTCATGAAAACTTTGTATAAAAACCCATAATGAATATGTTGTTTAATATAATATTTTCCAGTCCCCCACTAATTTTTATGATAACAAGTATCTGGAAAATCATGTTGCAGATATTATAGGTATAGTCATCCCAATCACCAGGAACATTTCGATTTTTTCCATCACGTCAGATTTTTAACCCAATGAGGACTTAAGAAAATATGGTACCATGATGATTTTTTATACCCAACATCACAAAGATGGGAGGTATATTGATTTTGTCATTCCGTGTGTAACATGTCGAAGTATATATTTTCTGGATCCTGGTTAGATTCTGAGTCGATCTAGCTATGTCCGTCTGTTGAAAGCAGGATAGGGCTCGAACGGGACAATGTAGGTGGACGAAATTTGGAACAAATGTTTGTTGGGAATTGAAAATGGGCAAAATCGGTTAATAAACAAAAAAGTTATGGGCTAAAAACTAGAAACACAAGGTGTCCCTTAAATACTTTTCTGATGATATTTCTTCAATAAAAGCACGTGCGACAACAACATTTTGTACATATAGATCGGGGGTCGATATAAACTCGGAAACCAAAAATGGGCGTGGTCCACTCACTTTACCGCCCACCTCCCATATAAGGTGAAAATCAACGAAATTGTGTTCAAATAGTTCAAAGACCAATGTAAAGTCAGAAACAAAAAATGGGCGTGGTCCGCCCACTTTACTGCCCACTTTACCGCCCCCTCCCATATAACGTAAAATTTGAAAAAGTTGATGGTGGGTATATAGATTCGGCCGGGCCGAATATATTTGCGGTTGTTAGTGGGAAAAATTTGTACTTGATATAACAAACAAAAGACCGTAGATCTCAAAAATGGCAAAATGTTTAAAATCGCACTGACTGAAAAAATAAAAATATCAATTTAAATAACAGAGTTAACAAAAAATTATATCAAAAATATATTGTGAATAAATTGGCCTCATTTTAATTCCTTAGAAGTTAAATAAAACATTTCCATGACGTCACAATTTTAAAATATATATATTTTTTTTTTTTTTATTTTGAACTTCATTGATAAAAATATGGATATTTTTCTCTTAAATTAGGATTTAAGAATGTACTATTTTTAATTTTTCTCATATTAAGAAGCAGCAATAGTCTGTCACCTAAGTAGGATTCCATATGCGTTGATATAATCTCTCAGTAACAGCGTTTTGGTGTAAAAGCCCCCATTGGTCTTCGATTATTTTTCTTATTTTTTTTAGTGCTTTTAGCAATTTTAAAGACTTCTAGGATTGAGCGCACGTTAGAAACATGGCATATTCTACACTTTTGTTACATTATTTCTTCTCTATAAAATACGGATCCATTTCCCCCTGTTCACCCTATCTTCATCTCAATTGTTGAACTTGATAAGAAAATAATTTCCACAAAATCTTTTCTTTATTATTTTTTCAGAAATGCGATAATTAATATTTGCTTTGTATGAAGACTACCACTCCTCCTAGATTTGCCCACTCTATTTTCATCTCAATTATAAATCTTATTATATAACTAAAAGTGAAAGCTTACAGTTCCTTAGATACTAAATAGTTAAGATTAACTTTTTGGGGAGGCTACCACTACACCTAGACTTATCTGTCTCTTCTATATATACATATATGTATATCATCTTTATATATAGTTATATATATAAGGATAACGGTCATAATGGTGATTAATTTTTTCTATACCAATATGAGATTTAATTATGATATAATTACGTCCGTCCATATGTCCTGCACAAAGACCAATTTATGTCAGTGTTTTGTTATTTCTGAAGACATAGTCAGCTTCATATATTCATACGAGGGCGGATCAATAGGTCTTGATGAAAAATAACTTTTTTCTTGGCAATATGGGGTCGTTTTCTTCTTAAATCCTTATTAAATCGGTCTAATAAGTTGGCATAATATTTGCATTTATTGTTTTACCCTTTTGAAGGTAATCGATGTGGGTTATCCAGCGTGCATCCCAAAAAACTGTTGCCATCATCTTATTGGCCTTCGGAGCAGGTTCACCAGGAGAAACCCATTGTGTAGACTGCTGCTTGGTCTCCGGAGTACAGTAATGGATCCAAGTTTCATCCACAGTTACAAAACTTATTCGGATTGCGGTTAAACAACTCCAAACAATCCTTTGAAGTTGTCACACGTTTACGCTTATGGTCAATTGAGAGCAAATGCGGCACCCATCTTGCAGACAACTTTCTTAAACCCAGCTGATCATTTAAAATCGAAACCACACTGCCATATGAAATGCCTATGGCATCAACAATCTCACGCACTTTTACTTTTCGGTCGGCCAACAACATATCGTGGATTTTTTCGACATTTTCGGGTGTACTGACCTCAATTGGCCGTCCAGAACGTTCAGCGTCATTTGTACTTGTGCGACTACAACGAATGTCAGTAAACCACTTTTTTACCATTGAAATAGATGGTGCAGAGTCCCCATAGTATTTATCAAGCTTTTCCTTGGTTTGTTTGACGGTTTTTTTTTCGCAAAAAATAATGTTTAATGAGCACTCGAAATTCACTTTTTTCCATTGTTAGTAAAATACACGAGGTTGTATGTTTTGAGGTGGTACTTGATAGGAACAGTGTTGCATTTCATATAACTACGAGGGAAGTTCGAAAAGTCACGGAAATAATGATCCGCCCTCGTAGATCAAATTTAGAAAATCAAATATATAATGAATCAAACTTTTATTTTATAAAAACTTAAACGAGAAGGTAAGGGGAGAGCAAAAAAATATATTCCTTCAAAAAATATTTTTTTTTTTTTTTAAATTCCTGAAAGTAATCTTTACAAGAATTTCGGGAAATGAGATCTTCTGTATAACCTTATATGTTTGCCATGTCAAGATTACGAATAAAGCTGCATGATCATATATCATGTAAAGTCTACACTGACTATTTTCAAAATGTTTAAGATATGTTGATGATATCGAAGATTACAAGAATTAAAAAAAATAACAGAACACTTTAAAAAATATTAATTTGTTAGTAAAATTGTTGTAATTGTTATAGGCATACTGCAATAACTTCTGATCCTATTGAGATCCAATTTTGAAATTTATGACCTATAACGAGAATATAATTGTAAACATTATGTGAAAAAACAGTGAAAATAAAAAGACCATTTTTCAGTATATACAAGGATAAAGGATATTTTTTCAATTTTAGAGGTCCTTGCGCCAGGAGAATGTGTAACTTTCCATTGACACCTTTTTTTGTAAAAATCGGATAATGTACATAAAAGTTATTAAACATTGAAATTTGTTAATTTAGAGGTCCATAAAATATGAACCGTTAGAGATATGGCGCAGGGTTATACGCCATATCTCTAGCTGGGTCGAAATTTTATGGAATAAAACTTTTTACTTTATTTTTAAATACACTTTTTAAAAATTGTAAATGGTAATGCCGTCTGTAACTCAAGTCATCCAAATTGTAAATTAGTTTAATTGTATGCAAATTCTCCCTTAGAACCCTCTATTCGCCGCCATAGTTGTATTCGGTAAAAAGAGAAATTTTTAGTCTTTTAAATTTTTAGTCTTGAAATTTAACGAAATTAAACTAAAGTTCTGCTGATAGACCTCTTGTTTTTTGTGTTGACCTGTGTAATTTAGAAAAGAATGATTTTGCAATATATTTACGATATCCAAAGTTTATAACAAACAAAACCCCCTAATACCCAATACAGCATGTTTCATGCAAATCAACCCAACAACATACGTTAAATGCCGCCATCAAAAAATATCAATAATCATAATAATTTGTAAGATATCTTGTTCTATCTAATTGTTTTGTCTTGTAATTTAGTATTTTATTGCTCATCGAAAAAAATTAAACATATAAAAATGACAAAGAAAACAATAACATCTACAATAACAACAAGAAAAATGTGAGATGAACACAAATTAATAAAATTACAAGCATAAAAACCACAACCAGAAATCACACAGATGGTTGAGAAGAAAAAGAAATAAAATAAAACGCAACAAACAAACGACAACAGCAACAAAATTAAATAAATATTCAAGTCTACAACAAATTAATATTAATTTAAATAAAATACAAATAAAGTAGTCTGCTGGCGCACTTTGTATTAAGAAAAAAAAAAAGACCAAAAGGAAAAACCAACCGAAAAAAATAAGAGCGACTTCACTTTACTCTACCCACAAATGAAATCCACTTAAGAAAAAATATATATAGATACAAACCTACTTTCATACTTACTTAAGAGTGTATGTATATTTAAAAAAACCGCACTCTCAACAAAAAAACAAACAAAAGTCAAAAAAATCAATAAAATCGATTCAAGTTTGCCGACGCATCATTTCGATATATAACATCTATCCAAACATCAAAAAAAAAAGATACTCATATGCAGATACAACATATTCCTATATTCATATACAAGTAAAATATTCAAACATTATGGGACAAATATTATATTATATTGATCTTTCTACACTACATACAAATCAAGATCAAATGGATTTTTCGTTAAGAGAGTTAAAAAATACCCCAAACAAAATAATAATGATAATGATTGAAAATAATGAAACACTCAAATACTCATATAAAGATTTTTCTTAAGATATTTGTTCAAGTCTAAGATCTTCTAAAATTTTGAAACAATATCTATCTCTTGCCTTATTTTTCTTTGATCGTATTAGAAATAAAACTCACAGCATTTTAAGTAACATTAGAATATCTACATACATACATACATAAAAAAATGTCGCATGCCTAACGACTTTTAAAAAATTAAAAAACAATGTGCCGACGCTTAAAACTTGTCTTTTTTTTCATTCTTTTGATTTTGTTCCTCCAAGTGGCTTAGAAGTATTTAAAGTGATTTTATAGATTCTTTTTTATAAAATTAAAACAAACCCTTTTATTTTTTAACGCCACTATTATCATCTTCATTTTCATCTGTTATAGAAAATTAATTGTAATCAATAGAAAATTTTGGAAAAAGATATAAATTTATTTTATATTCTGTCTGGAGTTTTTATTTGGAGCCAAAACAATTAGTAAAAGTCTATAACTTAGATTAATGAGATGATTAGTTGATAATATTTTAAGTAAAGAGGAAATAAAATAATGGAATATATACTTACATATATTGATAGTCGTAGATTTGTTTTATATTTTCTGTAACATAAATACTTATGTATTTATCAGCATATTAGGTACATCCTTCAGCAACTTTTTATTTCAACATAATTTAAAATTGCTCATTATATAGGAGGAGGGCGGTCCCATTCTACAATGATCCCTGAACTAATTGTACAAAATTTCGTTGGCGTGCAAGCATTTTTGTAAGGGATATTGGCAAAAAGGTATGAAGTGGTGTTACAACGGACATCCTGTGTTTGTAGTATTTTTGTTTATGAACTGATTTTACCCATTTTTAAATCCAAACAAACCTTACATGTTATGTTATACACGGAATGACAAACCCAGTATCCCCATCTTTTAGGATGGTGAGTAAAAATTTTAATTTTATCCAAACCTTTTTTTTTTCATATATTTGCAAAACACAGCCAGATTAATAGCATTTATAAACTTTAAACCGCTATTTGAGAAAAAAAGGAGATAATTAACCGATCATAATTAATTTCAAAACAAACATTCATACACAATTTATTGAATTATTTTAAAAATTGTAAAAAGAAAGTTAGTCATACAGACAGAAGGACCGACGTCGTTAAATCAATTCAGGAAGATATTCTGTGTCAATTGGTACACTAAAATTTAAGTGATCGATTTTTCTTTCAGTTATACATCGCAACTCTAACGCAATACACCGTCGTCATTTAAAGTTGTGTAGGGTATAAAAATTTAAAAATATATTAAAATTTAAAAAATGGAATAAAATTAAAAATCGCACAAATTCGTTTAACAATACTTTTAAGTATTTCAAGAAAATAAAAGAAAATGTTTTTTTTTTATTTAGTTTCCATATTACTTTACAAAAATTATTATTTATTAAATTTTTAAAAATTTAGAACAACACTAAAAATCGCATTTATCATCCCTGATACAAAATAATAATTTTGACCAAAATTAAACTTTAATTTTGGTTAAAAGTATTTTTTATACCCACCATCAAAAAGATGGGGGATATATTGATTTTGTCATTCCGTGTGTAACATGTTGAAGGAATCATCTAATACCTCACAAAGTATATATTTTCTGGGTCCTGGTTAGATTCTGAGTCGATCTAGCTTAAAACATGTCCGTCCGTCTGTATGTCTGTTGAAAGCAGGATGGGGCTCGAACGGGCAACGTAGGGGGACAAATATTTATCTTATATATAAAGAAGTTATGGGCTAAAAACTAGAAACACAGGGTGTACGTTTCATGCTTTTCTGCTCATATCTCTTAAACAAAAGCATGTACGACAACGAAATTTTGTATAAATAGTTTGAGGGTCGATGTAAACTTGAAAATAAAAAATGATCCGCCCACCGCCCATATAAGGTGAAACTTCAACGAAATTGTATTCAAATAGTTAAAGGACCAATGTAAACTCGGAAACAAAAAATGGGCGTGGTCCGCCCACTTTACCACCCACGTCCTATATAACGTAAAATTTGAAAAAGTGGATGGTGGGTATATAGATTCGGCCGAGCCGAATATAACATTCGCTTTTTTTTTTTTTTTTTTAAATAACAGCCCTTAAAGACATTTTAAAATTCATATTTTTCATTGAACTTTAGTCAGTGTCTATATATGATATTCTTTTACACAGAAAAAACATTTTGAAAAAAAATTTCAATTTAGTTATTAATCAGAATTTTAAAATGATTTCAAATACTTTACTCAGATGATCATTTAATTATTTTTAATAAACAAATTAATTAATATAATTAGAAAAATAACCGAAAGCTTATAGGACTTATTTATAAATAAAATGAGATGTAAAGTTATAATTGGTCAAGTCCGACCCTATGATATCCTACACCATCATGTATGTGCATCAAAGTTCGGGGAGGGGTCATATATTAGACCTGTGGTCAACTGTGGAACGATACTTTTACCAAGTGTAAAAAAAAATATACAAAAAAATAATAAAGAATATAACGTTAATACTAACATTTAAATGCATTTATGAGCTTTAGGGTGATTCCTGAATGTGGGTTTATATGGTACCTATATTAAATTATGAACCGAACCTACTTGACACTGTGATTTCTACTTAAATAAAACTTATTTGTGATGAATATTAACTTGATATTGACATTTGTTGGGATTTATGCACTTTAAAGTGATTTTCGGAAGATGGATTTATGGGAGCTATGGTCAATTATGGACCGATTTTGATCAAATTTGGTACAAAGATTGACACTTATACAAAACTTTTTGCTCCGAATATCATAAAAATGTTCTTATTTTTTAGGCATTTTTGAGTGTTGAAACTCTATTCCGGAGGGACATTTGTATGGGGGCTAGTTGAAATAATGGAGCGATACAACCAATTTCCTTGTGCCACAATGATTATTCGTGCCAAATTTCATCAAGATATCTATAAATTACGGCTTATACTTTGTTCACAAGGTTTACATGGACAGACAGCCAGCCGACCAGACGGACGGACATCGTTAAATTGTCTCAGAAAGTGATTTTGGGTCAAATGGTATACTTTAAGATAGGGGCCCAAAGATTTTTTCTATGCGCTGCAAACATCAGCTTAAACACATAATACTCCAAATACCTATGGTGGTGTAGGGTATAAATATAGAAAATTAAATTAAATTTGATCACTCGAATAATTGATACAATTAAAAAAGTTTTTGAAACAAATCGTATATTTTACCATATTTTTTCTATGTAAGAAAAGTTCTAAACACAGAAAAAATATGTTCTATTAAACGATTTATCAAAGATAAAAACTATTCCAATTACTTTTTTAATTGTATCAATTACACTGGTGAATAGTTGGTCTATATTAATTTTGCTGTGCTAAACACGAATCTGCTTTCAGTATTCTCTATCAGGTCAGGATTTTTTTGCACCATAACTCAAGAACAGTATGTACGATTGACATAAGGGCTAATCGAAATGATGAGCTTAAAAATATCCTCAAGCCACCCTTACTGCATTTTTTTATATGCTCAATAGCTTCGGAGTTATTTCAAAATTAGTGTCCCAGAAATTTGTTTTTTACAAAATGAACACATTAAAAATATTTCAGTTTATCATCTTTATCTTAAAGCTAGTAATGCTGCGAATAAAATAAGGCATGTTTCATCAAAACTAAGTGGAAATGCCCATGTATACCATATATTTTCAGACACTTTTTTTCGTTATAACTCCGAAACTATTGAGCGGATAAAAATTTAATATTAGAATCGCTTAAAGTCAATTTTATTCCATATTTTGGTGTATTATTTATATAAATCGTGCACACCATTCTTGAGTTATGGTTTAAATAGGGCAAAATATTAGACACAGCCATAAAAAAATCTCGAAACAAAGTGAAAGCAGATTCGTGTTTAACATATTGAACTCCATTTTGTCCACATATTTTAATTATTTTCCTTATTATATTAATTAATAAATAAACCGATATGATACCCTACACCATTTCGATCCACATAATTACGTATATGTATACAACTTACTTGTGTTAAATATTAACATAATACTAACATTTGTATGGTATTTATGAATGTTAGTGATTTTCGGGAGAGGAGTTTATATGGGAGCTATGGTTAGTTATGGACCGATCTTCATGAAATTTGGCAGACAGATTTCTGCTGATATAAAACTTATTTGTACTAAATTTCATTAAAATATTCCTATTTTTAAGCCATCTATAAGTGTTAAAACTCTATTCCGGGAGGACATTTGTATGGGGGCTAGGTGAAATAATGGGCCGATCATTACCAAATTCAATAGGCTTCGTCCTTGTATAAAAAAGTATATGTACCAAATTTCATCAAATTATCTTCAAAATTGCGACCTGTACTTTGCGCACAAGCTTTACATGGACAGCCAGCCAGCCAGCCGACCAGACGGACGGACGGAGGGACGGACGGACATCGTTAAATCGACTCAGAAAGTGATTCTGAGTCGAACGGTATACTTTAAGGTGGGGGTCCGAAGATTTTTTCTCTGCGTTACAACTTCTGCACAAACACATAATACCCCAACCACCTTTGGTGGTGTAGGGTATAATAAGTGACAATTTCAATAATTAAATACGGAATTTTTTTGGTAAGTTGATTTTCAATTAATAGAAATAATTGAATAGGTATTTTAAAAATGTTTTAAATCACTTTAAAATTCAGATTAATAATTTAATTGCAATTACACCAGAGTATTATGCGTTTGTGCTGACATTTCTAACACTCATCTTAAAATATACCAAATCAGAATTACTTTTTAAATAGATCAAAACATGTCCGTCCGTCTGTCTAGTTGTTCGGTTGGCTGGACGGCTTGCTGTCCATGTAAACCGTGTGCTCATAGTACTGCTCGCAATTTTATAGATAATTCCATGAAACTTAGCTTTTTATTATGATATAACTAGCTAATACCCGATGTGCTTCGCCACCACCCGAAATGAAATACATAGTAATTAAAGGATTAAAAATATATACTAATTTTTGTATTTAATTTGTATGGGAGGGACCATACCCCCATAATCTGCTAATTTATTAGACAATTGTTTTCATGGATGTCAAAATTCTTTGTGCAAAATTTGAGCATTCCAACTCCAATAGTTTCCCAGATATACGAATTTTTGCATTTAATTCATATGGGAGGTACCATACCCCCTACTTCTAGTCAGCCCATATTTTTCTTAAATATTAATATTGATACCAAAGTGTCTCCGACAAAATTTTAGAACTCTAACTGTTATATTTTCTCAGATATGATAATTTAATATTTTCTTTATATAGGAGGTGCCACGCCCACTATTGCTAGTGTACCAATTTTTGTCCAAAATATTCATATTGAAGCTAATGCTAGCTCAAACAAAATTTGAGCTCTCTAACTTTTATAGTTTCCCAGATAAAAAATTTTGGTATTAACTTTATATGAGAGATGACACGCCCACTATTTCTTTTCCGCCCATTTTTGCACAAAATGTTCACCTTGACACTTATTCTACAAAATTTGGGAAATGTAACTGTTATAGTTTCCTAAATTTACGGCATTTGGTATTGGCGAGCAATATTAGGCGTGGGATGTGCCACACCCCCTATTGCTAGTTCGGCTATATTTTTTCAGAATGTTCATATAGGTGTCAAAGTTGTTCGTGCAAAATTTGAGGACTCTAGTATTACCAATTTCCGAGATATACTACTTTTAATAATTATTTAATAAGTGGGCGTGGCACCTCGCCCACATGGAATTTCAAAATAAAAAGTAGCCTATTTTTCCTTCCAGGCATATAGGAACACACTGTGAAAAATTCAAGAAAATCGGTTTAGCCGTTTAGGCGGCTATAGACTTCAAACAAACATACATACATACATACAAACAAACACACATTAATTTTTATATATATAGATAAAAGTCTATCGAAATTGGTTATTATAGGTCCACTATTGCACCTAGTACCCATACAAAAACAGGGATTTAACGATCATAAATGCCTTAAATATAGCAATATTTTAATAAATTGTTCCTATATCCATTGGTAATTCGCTTTTCACACATAGCAATTTTTTATTTATTTATTTTTTTTTTATTATTATTTTTTTTTTTTTTTTTTTTTTTTTTTTTGCCTAAATTCTGACTTTGTAAGCATGAGCAGTAAAGAAAATGTAAAAGTTTAGTACTCACTTCTCCTCTCTCTCCAATAAACTCAGAACTGCGGCAAGAAAAATTGCAGAGTGAGAATGTATTTTTATATACTCTAAATTTCATATTAAAATTTCATCATAAATATAAAAAAGCAAAATAAAAACTATTTAAAAATTCCTTTAAAATAAATAAATCCCCGTTTTACATTGTGACTCACACCCACTAGTTTTCATATTAACTGATGAAATATAACACATTTTAATTCTCTTTAATTCTGCCATACAAATTAACTCCATTAATAACTCACTTTAAAAAAAATAAATCCATTAACTTCCATTTGATGCAACATTTATTAAACATGCACCATCTTGGACATTAATTTCGTCTTTGTTATATTAATAATATTTTTATATTGTTTAATAAAACACCTCCTTATTTAATTTTTTATAGCCAGCAATAATTCATTTAAAAAAGATTTCAAAAGGCCACTAAACCAATAAGAAGAACTAAATGAAAAAAAGTGTAATATATCCAGCTGAGTTAATGGATATTTATTTACAGTTTTCATTTGTTTTTTCGATGTCGGTTTTTTTATATTTATTTATTTCATTATGGTCAAACAATAATGGGATCTTCCACACTTGATCATATCATCATCAGCCTCATCACGATCATCATAATGAAGATGATATGGATGTCAATGATACGTTCAACAGAACAGAAGCAACAGAGACGGACTTTTGATGAAGAGTAAACAAAAGTAGCACGCGTTTTCTTGGAAATTGTTAAATAAATATAATAAAATGAAGAGAACAAAAAAATGAACTAAGTAAACAAAGAAAGTTAAACAGTGTGAGGTGTAGTGACTGAAAAGATATACATGTGTTGAAGGAGAGAGATATTTTATAATGATATCATTTGATACTTTGTAGATAGATGTAGCGCCATGTATCGATTTCTGTATGAGAAGGAACAAAATTCAGTGTCTGCTTAAGCTTTAAAGAAATTTTATAATTGTACCTATATACAGGGAAACAATTCTTTTAAATTAATAAAAACTAGATATAATTTGTTTTAAAAATACTTTTTTTGTTAAAAATACTTTTAAAAATATGCCAAAAGTTCAATAATTCAAAATATGTATATCCAATATAAAAACGCCCTTTATAATGCAGCAGAAAAAAATTTTACAAGTGGGAACTTTCTTTCTTTCCGAACTTTCTTTCCGTTCTACAAATAATGCAAGAAGAGACATCGACAATTTTTCTTTTGTTTATATTTTTCATTTAAAGGGATCAACCTACTTTTCATACCTTATTTCAAGTGCCACGTTAAAAATTACTATTGTTGTGTTGCTTCATTATGATCCTCAAACCCACACAAATTAGACTTAGGAAGAGGCTTAAGTGCATCTACTTACAAAAAAACAATAACAACAAGCAAACAATAATAACACAAACGTCAAACAAATTTAAAATAAGAAAATCATTAAGTGGATTTTAAAACAATATTCAATACCCGTACGAATCTGAACTCAATTGAAACCTGTTTTAATGCACAGGATTGTAGAGATTTATTTTTGTTTTTGTCTTTTGTGTCTTTGGTGAGACTGACTTTAAGTGTAGATGAAATCTATTGAAGATTACTTGTAAATTGCCTAATTTTTTGTCATCGCCTACAAATGTAATGTTTATGTAATGCAAGAGGAAAGGAAGGAAAAGAAAGTTAATGATAAACAGGGATGTAAAATTGTAATTATAACAAACGGAATATAAATAGGTATAAATTGTAAGAATTAAATTAAAAAAATAGTAAAATAATGTTAAAGGATTTTCACAACTTTTGACCATGAAAATATGCAAAATCTAAAAATAGTGTAGCGATTCAAACGAAAGTGCCTAAGGATATTCAATTTCATACGCAAAGGGGTCGAAAATGGCTCTTAATTCAGGGAAAGGTGATATCAATATTTCAATGATCACGTTTTATTTTTTTTTTATTGATTATTAGTTAAAAAAAATTAAATTTTAAGATTTTTTTTAGCAGAACGGTAAAGTCTGTCCGTCCGTCTATACATTAGAGTTAAATGGTTCGAAAATTATGCATAATTCAGGAAAAGGTGATATCAACATTTTAATGATCACGTTTAATTTTTCTATTTATTAGTAAGTAAAGAAATGCATTTTTATAATTATAAGATGTTTTTTGGCTGAATAGTAATATCCGTCCGTCCGTCTATACATTTGGGTAAAATGGGTCGAAAACGCCACTTAATTCTGGGAAAGGTGAATTTTAATACTTTCATTTGGTTTTCGTACTAAGCAGGAAGTAGAAACAAAATATTTTTCGAACTTTAAGATTTTTTTGACAGAATTCGAATGTTCGTCCATCTGTCCGTATGTTTGTTAATTTTTGAAAACTTTCCAATTCAAAATCGTTTAACTTCTGAGTCAATAAAGATAACGACCCAAAATTTTCCTTGTTCAATAGATAATTTTGTTTTCTAACCAACTACATAAAATGCAATAAAATCGGTTGAAAATAGTTGGCTATATATGGAAAAATCTTAACCAAGATCTTGTAAAATTGAGATTTTTGAAATTTCAAATGTATATAACTCGAAAAATACATAAGACAAGTAGTATATGCAAGCATGTTTTCTAAAGGATTTATCAAGGACTTTAAGGTAATATAAAAATCTTGGAAATCGGGTAAGGAACAAAAATTCGCTAGTGGTTAAACATTTTCCATGACACTAGTACTCTATTTTGAATCCCTATAGTTCTGCTTCTCATGCGAATATTGGATCCCGCTTCTAAACTCAAAATGCTACTGTCCTCTGATAAGCCTGTGAAATTTCATGCAAATCCAATAAGCCGATTAGAAGTTACAGATTTATTTCGATTCTCCCCACTGTTTAATGTTTGATAAAGCAAAGAAAATGTTTGGCACTTAAGCCAAACATTTAACTTAAGTTTTTTGTATGAAATCTACTGGATTTTTTTTAATTTTTTCTCAAATCGGGTTATATATGCGCATGATTTTTTTTTCACAATATTAAAGTGGACAATATGTAATATTTTTCAGAAAAATTTCAGAACAAACATCTTGTAACATTTTAAGTTGCATTCCATGAAAGTTGAAAATTAGTGTATTTTAGGACAATAAAAAAAAAAAAAAATAACAAATATATTAAGATAAAATCAAATTTACAAATACTTGAAGAAAAGTACACTTAAATACCTGAAGTTGATGGTTTTATTTTAATTTTTTATCTTAAAAGACTTTTTATTTAAAATAAATACACTAAAAGCAGAAGAAAATTTAATTTTTTACTATTTTTAAAAAATGTAAAAAAATGTTTAACTTTGACAGCTTCTTATAAGAAAACAGCACAATCTAGCTTAAAGATTTTAATTGATATTGATACATAATTTTGTCTATTTTTATTCAGTGCCCAACTTTATTACAAAATTTGAAATTTCAAAATTCAATTAAGCGCCACTTTTGACACATTTTACCCCAACGTGGGACGGGAAGATTGTCGAATTAAATAAGTGAGAATGTTATATTCTTTGTAACATTATATTTATATACTCACCATCTCCAACTTTTTGTTACTCCCAAATTTATTCATTAGCGTACATGCTTTTTGGTAAGAGATATTAACGAATAAGTATGAACTGGAATTACAATGGACACCTTGTGTTTCTAGTACTTGGCCCATGACTTCTTCATTTATGAACCTATTTTTCTAATTTTCAAACCTTATATAAGATAAATATTTCAGCAAAATTTCGCCCGAGTCCTATCATCAGACAAAAAGACAGACGGACATTGTTAGATCGACTCAAAATCTTACAAGGACCCTGAATATATATACTTTATGGGGTTTTGAGCGAATTTTTCAAAATGTTACACACAGAATGACAAACCATCATCCGAAAAAAATTACGTTAGAAATATCAACGAATCTTTGTTTTGTGGGTGAATTTAAAAGTGGATTATGTCTATTATGATTCTATATTAGGCTCCGCGATTATAAGAGGTTAAATTTTCAATATTTAAACAATATACTCCCGAAATATTTATAAGACCAATTTAATATAAAATAATGTAAAAATACAAAATTTTTTGTTCATATTAAACAAGTTTACATATTGGGGATAAGAGTAGAATAGAACTCATTTTAATGTAATTTGAGGCGCTGAATTCAAATATTAAGTCCGTTTCTTAAAATCTAGTTATAGTTTTCTAGTTCTTGCATGTTTACTACACTGAGCGTTCATTACAACTCATAGAAGAGTTACTAAAGTCACTAATAAGATGAAATAGCGAAAGATTTAATATTTTAAAAACTATTATAGATTAAAAATAAATTCATAAGCTAATTTTGTCTCGTCACATATTTATTCCTTCTTTAAATATAAACTGAATAAAAAATTAATAAAAAGTACTTATTCAAAAACTCTGATCATAAAAAAGTAATTACATACCGGGTTAATAATAAGTAGTCACTAAACTACGTCTATGTAATGTACACTGAAAAAAGTAATTTCAATGAATGAAGTACATTAAATGAAATTCATTAATTTTTTTCCAAAAAATTATTAACTTAATGTAGAAATTCATTGCTTCAATTAAAATATTCAATGAAATTATTAACGCTATTATGAACATTACATTGAAACCATTCATTAAATTTATTTCTTATTACAATAGGTAAAGTGGTTAATTGATTTAATGTATTAGTTCATTGAATTAATTTATTCAATGTACTAATACATTGATTTAATTAAGAAGAAGCATTACACAATGAACATAAGCATTGAACCAATGATAAATTTCATTAAATTATATTAAAATAAATGATTTCTAACGGGAAATAAAGTAAACTGAAAACAAATACAACTCAGTTTTCTTTTATCTTTTAACAAGAAATGACGCGTTTTAAACAAAAGCAAAAAGTAAAAAAATGAGTGTTATATTAAAAACGAAAATAATTAAAAACTAAATAAGATAAATCGAATTATTAAAATACATAAATATAATTTATTGGCAAAGAAGAAGTCGAGCAGCATAATTGAATACACCAAATTAAATTAATTACCCAAAAGAAGGAATTTGGAGACTTGCCTTCATAACACGTAAGTTTAATAATGTTTATGATTTTAAACAGTTTTTAAATATTACATTTCATTTATATTTATGTAGATAAAAACACTAAGATGCAGAAGAATGCGTTATTAGCCTTAAATACCAGGGTTTCAAAAAATATTGCGATTTCAAAATCAAGAGGATTCGATTCGTAAGTATACATAACCATATATAATATTTTAATTGAATTCTTAATAAAAATATATTACAGACTAATCAAGATTTGAATGCTACATCTGGTGATCGTCAAAATAAGGAAATTTCTATAGACCAAAAAGATTTAAAGGTAACTAGTTCAAATATTTTAAGCAATTGAACGAATTTTAAAAATTTTATTTATAAACTTTCTTTGTTAAGGATAATACTGTAGTTATATTAATGTGGCATCTAAATGGATATTCCATACCATCATTGAGCAATACAGAGAACAACAGGCATTACTATATTATTATAAATGACAAAGCAAACACATGTCACATCTGTAACATGCATTTTTTTTTTTATTTAAATTTTTTAGTGAAATGTAATAATTTTATTTTTATATTTATATTTAATTTTTGCTTATATTAACTCAATATCATATACTTTAATCATTTAATATAAAATAAAATAGAAACAAGAAATACAGAACACGCCTATTATTATAATACATTTTTAAAGTATAGTTTCATTGGGACAAAATATGAGTTCATTGAAACCAATGTACTGTTCACTGAAATTATTTATTTTATTTAATGAATGATTCAATGTAAGAATAAATTTAATCAATGAACTTGTACATTGAATAATAATATTAATGTATGACAATTCATTGTTTCAATGAACCTGTACATAGGGTCAAAATTAGTGCACAAATTCATTGTAACAATGAACTTTTTAATTGTATTTATGTACCTTTTTGGTTCAGTGTAGACGGTATGTTGTTGTCATTAAAAAGTAACTACACCCGTAACTGCATGCCATTACCAAGTATTTGCTGGATTTTTGATATATAAATAATCTAAAGCAAAAATACGGCTAAAGGCCCAATTAAGTTCATTTTTTTTACGCAGTATTTATAATAAGAATTATTCTATATTCCAGAAGTTTTTTTTACCCACCATCAAAAAGATATTGAGTTCTTCATTCCATGTGTAACATGTTGAAAAAAGACCCCATAAAGTATATATCTTCTTGGTCTTGGTAAGATTCTGAGTCGATTTACATATGAGCGTCCATCTGTCTGTTGAAAGCAGGATAGGACGGTACCACTTATAGGGACGAAATTTTGCTCCAATATTTATCTTATATAAAGTTAGCTTGGTATTGAAAATGGGCAAAATCGGTTAATAAACATAATAAAGGTTATGAGTTTTATTTTAATTTAAGTATAGCTTGAGGATTTAAATATGAATTATGATGTAAAAATTGTTATTAGTTGAAATCTTTCGTTTTCATTGAAGTATTGTTCCAACAATTTTTCAGTAAAAAGGAGTACAAACGAGTAATTTTTTTCAGTGCCAACACTACGATTGTTATTATTACTTCACTTGTCACTAGAGATTTTTATTTTCCCCATATAAGAATAAATAAAATCTAATTTTAAATTTGAAATTAGCTGACAAATTTACATATATATATGTACTAAATTTCATAACTGTAGGACATGTCCTTCTACTTTTTTGTAATTTTTCTATGTGCTTGATTTACTTTGCGTTTGGTTTGGTCCCGGTATTTTTACACATTAGTAACGGAACCAATTTTTTTCACTTATGAAAACATGACCTTAGTTATATTCATATATGCACCAAATATTTCGAGGATTGCACTTATGGCTTCATACAAATATCAGTGTGTATACTGAGTTTGTCATTCAGTTTGTAAAAGATTATATTAACCCAATATTTTATTTGATTCATTTAAATGTTCCTGTACAAAAACAAAAAAAAGTATCTTTCCGAGAATTTAATCCTACAATACTATATTTATTTAATTACTTACATTATATAAATGAGTTTGCACGAACAACTTTGACACCTATATGAACATTCTGGAAAAAAATAGGCGAACTAGCAATAGGGGATGTGGCATATCCCACGCCTAATATTGCTTGCCAATACTAAATGCCGTAAATTTAGGAAACTATTACAGTTACATTTCCCACATTTTGTACATTAAACTTAAGTATCAATGTAAACATTTTGTGCAAAAATGGGCGGAAAAGAAATAGTGGGCGTGTCATCTCTCATATAAAGTTAATACCAAAATTATTATATCTGGGAAACTATAAAAGTTAGAGAGCTCAAATTTTGTACGACTAGCATTAGCTTCAATATGAATATTTTGGACAAAAATTGGTACACTAGCAATAGTGGGCGTGGCACCTCCCATATAAAGAAAATATTAAATTATCATATCTGAGAAAATATAACAGTTAGAGTTCTAAAATTTTGTCGGAACCACTTTGGTATCAATATTAATATTTAAGAAAAATATGGGCGGACTAGAAGTAGGGGGCATGGTACCTCCCATATGAATTAAATGCAAAAATTCGTATATCTGGTAAACTATTGGAGTTGGAATGCTTAAATTTGTATTTGATTGTATATGTTTAAGGGAACAGATGTATTGCTGCCACGTATTCCGATGACAACATCGGAAATGCCATTCGATTTCAAGCGCTTGCAATTTCCTATTCGCTTAGCATTTGCAATGACTATTAATAAAGCTCAAGGTCAGTCTTTGCAAGTTTGTGGCCTAAATTTAGAAAATCCATGTTTCTCACACGGACAACTTTACGACGCATGTTCGCGAGTGGGAAAGCCCGCAGATTTATGTGTATACGCACCAGAAAGAAAAACAAAAAATATTGTGTATCCCAAGGCATTAGAATAAGAATTATTTAATAAGAAAAATGTTATATGTTAAATGCTTATATTTTATTACAATAATGTCAAGTATGATAACTATATATATTGTACATCAAAAGAATTTATAATAAGAACTAATTTTTAAGAAAAATTTTAATTACTACGTAAATATCGTCCATTCCATGAAAGAACGCCCAAAAATATACCAAGTGTCCTCCGACTTTTATAAAATTTTACACGTATAAGGTCTATGGGTGTCTATCAATATTTCCGTTTTCAGATTCACTAAATTCAGAAAATTCGCGATTTTATTTCGCTTTTTCAATTCCGAAAAAATCTAAAAAATCTCAAAAGTATACAACTTTAAATACAAATATTTCTGGGAAGGCTTTGCAGAAATTTGTGATTTAAACGGCGTTTGAATTGTAATTATGTTAGCTTAAACGTGAATATTTTATAAATAAAAAATATTTTTAAAAAATGCATTTTAATGCAATTGCATTTTTTTAAATGCATTTTTCTTTAAATATGCTATTAAATTTTGTTAATTTTTTAACATAATTGAAAAGTTTGGAATCTTTACATTAAAATAAAAATCTCAAATTTTTGGGACGAACACATGTACTGTGCATAGTTTCCCCTTTTCTTCAACTAGTTTAAATTTTTTCATATAAAAATTATATTTATCTGGTATTATGAGTATCTTTACGTATTTTGTTAAAAAAAAAATTATTGTGTTATTTTTTAAAAAATCCTGAAAAATAGTAAACCTTTATGTAACTTTATGTATTTATTGTTTTAAGTTATAATAAACAAAGCATTTTTAAATACACTTTTCAAAAATTAAAATTTAATAAATTCGCAACTAACAAAAATGCTTCTAAAAACTGCATTTATATTTTTAAAATATTATGGATCGAAGACGTGGTTTTTGAAATTCTGACTAAATTACACAAAAAATATACAATGGCCTTTTAAATACTTTTTAAATTACAGAAATCCATCAATAACTTCAAGAGATATGAATATTTAAAATTGCATACTTTTAATATTTTGTTAACTTTTATACAAATTTAAAAAAAAAATCCAAAAACAAGAAAAAATTTTAATTTTATATGAAAATTTGAAACATGTTTTTATAAAAATTTGATTATGCATATAAAATTTTCGCGTCCCAAAAATTTGACACTTTTATTTTAATGTAAAGATTCCAAACTTTTCATTTATGTTAAAAAATTAAAAAATTTTAATAGCATATTTAAAGAAAAATGCATTTGAAAAATGCAATTGCATTAAAATGCATTTTTAAAAAATCTTTTTTATTTTTTAAATGTTCGTCGTAAAGCCGCCATATGCGAAATTTTAAGGCCGTTTAAATCATTAAAATTCACAAAGTCTTTCCAGAGATATTGCTATTCAAAGTTACATATTTTTTGGTTTTTGAGAAAATTAAAAAGCGAAATTAAATCGCAAGGTTTTGCAATTTCACAAAACTGAAAACTGAAATTGATAAAAGGCTTAATGGAGTTTTTGTATACAAATTTTTATCGAAATTGGAAGCCACCAAGTAAAAAAATATACTTTTTCGGGCGTTCTTTCCTGGAATGGTCGATATATTTTTTTAATCCTTTAATTACTATGTATTTCATTTCGGGGGGTGGCGAAGCACACCGGGTATTAGCTAGTGTTTCAATAAAAACTTTTGTTATATTTGGTAAATATTTTATAGTTTTTTTGGAAATTTGTATATTTTTCGAAACTTTGAAGTCCTTTTGAGAAAAAATTTGACGTCCTGGAAAAACTGACTACACAGTTTTATTATGTTTGAGCTCTAATTTGAAACATAGATTTTTTCCATATTTAATATTTAACCCAATACTCTACGTAATCAATCATACTACTAACAAGACAAAGTATTATTACAAATCCAAAATTTGTTATAGTACAAAGGTCAAAATTGTTCTTGTTCTTCTTGATACTGAGGCTATGCAAAAGATTATATGTTTATTATGCTGGGTTCATATCGGAGAATTAGCATTAGCCCGACCGCAAAATGCTCTATGTGTTGGGAATAACATGATAACATTATATAGATTTATTTCCTTCCGGTTTTTAATATTACGCAAAAAGTACAATTATAATAACTTCAACATCCCTGTGCCCTATGTACATATGTATGAGTGTATAATTTTACTTCCTTTTTTAAGTATGTTGTTTATAAGTGTTTGAGCTTAGAGGACTAAGATTTTAAGTGGTGTCATTATTGATATTGTTGCTGTTATTGGTCTAGATTACCTGTAATTTCTATTTCCACTTGAAAAAATATTGAGAAATTGTATCCCTTACAAAAATATGCTATCTCTCTTTAACATTCTAACTCAAAGGAAATTTAAAACTCTTAAATACTTATACCTCTATAACTCTAGAATCAACTCTCTCACCAATGATGTAAGTAGTTGTTAGTATTTGTTTTTATAAGGGTTTTCAATGCTGATTTCATTGATGAAAATTGACTTTTTATGTTGACTTCAAACCATAAGACCAACAACAACAATTTCTATTATATATAAAATAAACTAACAACAACTTCTTGACTTCTGAGCTCTTGTGGTAGTAGTGTCAGAATAAGAGTATGAGTATATTGAGTTAAATTTTGTATTATTATTAATGTTGTTGTTGCTTTTTTTTTGGTGTTGTGCAGTAGTGTTTGTTGTTTATTTGTTGTATGTAATACCGGCTTTTTTACCTACATTGCCTGAGCCGTCTGTTGTTGGCTGGATGACTGGTTGACTGAATAGTTGTATGGATGGATTTTTGGTGCTTAAGTTTGTGTGTTTACTTTAACAAGTTTTTTTGTATTATTTAGTATCTTAACTGGCCTCAAGGAATACAGTTCAAAAAAATATCCATACGTTACGAAATGATACAAATCTAAACAATCTTGATAAAAAGAAAACAACCATACGAATCGATATTAAAAATAATAATAAAACGCGTTTTTTTAATATTTTTTGTTATTGTTTATTTTGCCATGAAGTCTTAATTATAATAAAATCTAAACTATTCATAATGGTTTTATAAATATTCAACAAAATAAAAAGTTAATAAAAATTTGTTAAAAAAAAAAAAAATACAAAAATTTAAAAGTTTATTGTTTAAGAAAAAAAAAAATAACTTAAAAATTATATTTTTAAGCAAAAAAAAAAAAAAAATAAAAACAAATTGTGAATTGATTAAAATTAATTATACAAAATAAAAGTGCTAATAATAATTTAAAAGTAAAATAAGAAAACAATAAAAAAATGGGAATTCTTTTAAGCGACGGTGAAGTAAGTAATTTTATATTTAAATAAAAAATAGTAATGAAGAAAACTGTAAAATAAACATTTAAAAACTTTGTGAAAGGTCTATAAAATGAGTCTAATTAAAATATAAGCAAATGTTTCTAAAAGTGACTTAATAAAAACTTTTAAAATTGGTACTGGATAGAGAATTTGTGTCAATTATATTTATATATTTTAAAATGGACTTATCAAAGATCTAAATAAAAAATCTAAGTCTAATCAAATACTGTAAGACTTTTAATAATATTTTTTATAAGTTTAAAAATATACAACTTCTCAAAAAGCTTACACCTTAAATATGATTTGGATATTCCCTTGAAATCTATGGACTATCTGTTTTATGTCCCTAAAAAAAAACAATGTCGTTATATTAATCGAACAATAATGCTTTCAACAAAATTATTTTTCTATAATTGGTTGAGAAAAAAAAAATGTTTTGTTATAATAACTAACAGTGATTTACTAACTCAAATTACATATTTCTCAAAAAACATCATACATTTTGAGAAACCTAAATATTTCAGTAGAAAATTTTATAAAAATATGTATTATACATCCAACTAAATTAAAAACTATTTATTGTTATTTTAGCTTTTTCGCATTTTCATGTAAATGGTGTAATCTTTTAAAAAATATTTATTACATATTTCCATTATTATATACGTAATTACTAAAATTCATTATTAAGTAAACAAATTATTGATTTTTTTGTTTTATATATAGTTTATAATATTTCTTTATTTCCTTTTACTTCTTCGAACATATTTTTAAAAGTTCGCCAAATATTTAACCCTTGAAAAGTTTTTTGTTTAATAATTTTTTTTATTATCTTATCCATTAATATAAAAACGATGATGTATGAAATTAAAGCGTAAATTGTATTTAAAAACAAAAATTACTTTCATAAAACAAAAACAGATGGCCTCTCCAAAAAAAAAAAAAAAATACAATCAAAGAAAATTATGGAAATTTTTGTTAAATAAAAGTGTAGAAATATTTTAAAGTGGCTTTTAGAAATAAATATTTTTTAAATTTATTTTTATATTAAAAAAATTAAATAAATTTATGTACAATATGATAGCCTAGGTTAAGGTTAAAATTCTTAATTGAAGTTAAAATTTCTTATCGATCTAGGATTTCATAAATTTCTAGGTCTTATAATATTGCGGTGTCATTGTGACAATCAAATGCTTTTGTTTCTACAACCGAACTCCATATAATATTGCGGTGTCATTGTGACAACCGCAATATTATATGTAATAATTTTCCTACAACTATGGATTTTGTTTCTACAACCGAACTCCATAGTTGTAAGAAAATACTATTGAAAGTGAACAAATATTTTATTAATGATAACCATTTTTTGGATTGTAAAAATATTTTAAAAAAAATGCCTTTTTAACAATCAAATTTATTAATTTTGTGATAACAGTTTGTTGGTTTGTGAAATAAATAAAATAAACCGTTCTTTTCGCCGTATATCTGTTATCACATAAAAATAAACAAATTAAAAAAAAAAAAAAAAAAAAATTTAAAAAGTACCACTAAAAATTGCCATTTTTTGGGTAGTGCTTTCAATTACTGATAGAATCTGCTTAGTTAGGTCAAATGTTATCATGATACTAACATTTATGTGGAATTTATATACTAAAAGTCTTTCAAAATCACTACCACTTGGCTTAAAGTGAGAGCTATGACCAGTTATGGGCTAATCATCTATGACATACTATATTACGCTTATATATATATATATATATATATATATATATATATATATATATATATATATATATATATATATATATATATATATATATATATATATACATATATATATATATATATATATATATATATATATACATATATATATATATATATATTTTCCAAAAAAAAAATAGTTGTTTTCAAAAAAGTCTAAATTTTTAAATGACATAGTTAAATAATTTTTTTTAATTTTCATAAAAAAAGTAAAAATTTTGTGAAATAAAAAATATAATTTTTAAAAAGTACCAATTTTCATTCCCAAAAAAAAACATCATCATCCCACAGCCCAAACGCCTGAAGCTACAGGTCTCCCTCCATTTAGATCCACTAAGACGGGATTTTTGGAAATTCGAATATTTAGGGGGTAAAAAAGGGTAAAATCGGTAACCTTATATCTCCCAAACTGAAAAAAATATAAAAAAAGCAATTCATTCATTTAAAAAATAATCGGATAGGTGTCTGGTACTTTTTTTGAAACCTTTTAGGGAGAAAAGGAGTAAAAACTGTATTTTGGTACTTTTTTGACACCATATGTATCTTTGAAACCAATCAACATACACATAAAATTTAAATCGTATTTATAGCTTATCAAAAAATTACAAATACAAATTTGATACTTTTTTGAAATTCGAACGTTTAAGGGCTAAAAATCGTACCTATTTTTGATACTTTTTTCATAAAATATCTTTTTTATTTTATTGACATAAACATATGCGTATTTTAATATGGGATCCCACTACATTTTAAAAATTCATTGAAATACAAAAAAGGGAGTAAAATCGGGAAATTATATTTTATTCAAACTCAATAATGAATTTTCAATTATATTAAACCTAGAAACATGAAATTAAGTAAATGTATTCCTATTTTGATAAGAATTCACAAGAGTGGAATTTATGGTACTTAAAGATACATGGTCATGTGGGTAAGAATTCAAGAGGAGGGACTTTGTGGTACTTTTTTGTTCTTCTAATTGTACTTTTTGAATTTTCTGTAATATTTAACCTAGAAACATGAAATTAAATATATATGGTCCTATGTGGGAAAGAATTCATAAGAGGGGTCTTTATGGTCCTTTTTTGTTCTTCTAATGGTACTTTTTGAATTTTCTATAATTATAAACCTAGAAACATGAAATTAAGGACATGTGGTACTTTTTGCCGTTCTTCCTTTGGTACTTTTTGAATTTTTCTTTAATTTTGGACCTTGAAATATGAAATATGTGGCCCTAAGTGAGTGAGAATTCACAGGGGGGACCTTGTGGTACCTTTTTGCTCTTTTAGTAGTCTTTTTTTTATTTTCTATAATATATAACCTAGAATTAAAAATATATGGTCCAAAATAAATGAGGTTGTTGTTCTAATGATACTTTTTGAATTTTCTATAGTATTTAACCTAGAAACATGACATTAATGATATGTGGTCCTAAGTGAATGAGAATCCATAAAAAGGAACTTTGTGGTACTTTTTCGTTCTTCTAATAGTACTTCTTGAATGTTCTGTAATATTCATCCTAGAAACATAAAATTGAAGATGTAAGGTCCTAAGTGAATCAGAATCCTTAAAAGGCATTTTGTGGTACTTTTTCCTTATTCTAATATACTTTTTCGTAATTCTAATATTTATTTTTCGTTATTCTAATATTAAAAACCTGAAACTAAAAAAATATTGTTATTTATGAAAGAATTGAGAATTCTCAAGCTTTATTAGTCACATTCTTTTATACTTAAAAATAATAATAGAAATACATTGGTAGTTTTTTAACTTACGAACGTTAAAGATGTTAAAAATTGGTACTTTATTGGCACCCTACGAACTTTCTAAATCAAATGCATAGAAATAAATTTTTTTATCAAAATCTTATTTTTTATTGTAACTTTTGGTACTTTTTTAAGCAAAATATTAAAAAAATTTTATTGTTAATTGCGCCGACACAACACCATTATTAAAAATGTTCCCACGGGAGTTAGGAATCTTAGTTTAAATTTATTATATAGTATGTTTTTTGTAAAGTTTCCGCTAAGGAAGTAGCGGGTTTACAGCTCGTATTTACATAATTTTTTGTTCACTTAATATATCCGTAGTTATTCGCAAATTTCGATCCTTAACTCTTAAATAATGATGACCTGACTTGAAAACAATTTTTATATTTTAAAACAGAAACCATTTTTCAAACATACGTAAATTTAAGTTTACAAAAGAACTAACAATTTTCCAAAATAAGAAAAATGTATCGGGGGCCTATATTCAAAATCCTCTATCTCGAAAAACACAAGTTTTCATGAGAGGAAAATAAACTGTTAATTTCTCTTATTTTTCTCTTTTTTAAAAAACAAAAAATCTTTTACAATCTTCATTTAAAACTGCGACTAAATCATAAATATGAGTTGTTTTTAATATTTTACAATATTTGATTTTAAACAGAGATACAGGGTTTGGCACTTACCATTTAATACATGATTTTTAAAGTTTTTAAACTAATTAGTAATTTAAAAACCAACATAATTTAAATAGGCTACTTTATTAAGAGATCGGAGCAGAGGTAATAGTGTCTTCCATACAAACAAAATAATAATTATTATTGGAGTAAACAGTATTTATCGCTAAAATAAAAAACTATTAAAGTAAAAGTTTCAAAATTATGTAAAAATAATATTCTTACCAAGAATCAGCTCTTTTTCAGCATTAACTACTTCCTTCTAATGACATCTTAATGTTAAAACAATTACTTTTTCAGCTCTTTCTCAGTTCCTTTTTTGCTGGGTTATTTAATTGATTCGTTCACTTTTTAAAACACATTTTCTAACACTTATAAATATTTCAACATTTTATTCAACTAATTAACACTTCATTAAGTCTCAATCAATCAAATTGAGTTTTTTAAAGGAAATTAAAATTATTTCTTGAAAAAAACCACACATACATTAAATAGTGTAAAATTAATAGTAATTAATAAATAAAGTTTTGTAAAAGATATGTGAAAAATAAAAGCGTTTTTTAATAAATTAAATAAAAATAATTATTTCAATAAACATTGCTATTAAGTAAAATATTTAAATTATCGTATTCACGGCATATTGAAATATTTGTATTAAATAACAAATATGTAATAAGTTAAAAAGTCTAACACAAATTTGCCTTTATCTTTTTTGCATAAAGATCGATATAATAATCAAATTTAAAATACTTTAAAAGTAATTTAAATGGTGTTAAAGAAGAAATGTAAATAAAGCTCTATATTGAAAAAGCTAGAAGTTTACTTTTAAAAATAATCCTAAATAAAAAGCTTGACAATATTAAAAGTTTTATTAAATTCAATTTTATATTTTTTAACCAACAAAAATGTCTTTATACTGTCTATTTTATTAAAAAAATGCCGTCGGCATTAAATTTCTTTAAACTTAATTTATAATAAGCGGTAAAAACGTTTTGATCACATTTCATCACATTCAATTTTTTTGAAACCAGTTTATAGGATGTTAATTTCAAAATATTTTAAATATGAAGACAAATATGCAAATATTTTGAAATCTACATTTTTTTTTTTTTTTTTTTTTGTTCTTTTTTTATTTCTTCTACTCACAAGAAATCAATGCAATTTGATCACACGTTTATTTTTCTTTTTTATATAAACGCCACACGTTTTTTTAACAAGCTCTCTTTTTGAAAAGAAACCCATATATTTTTTCCAACAGTCGGTTAACTTCAAAAGCATTTTTAGGCAACATTAACTCAAAACAAAAATCTTGTCATCAAACTAATAAAGGTGGACGAGTGATACAAAAAAGGATTGAAAATCCGTAATGATATTGAAAACCAGCCAAAGATGAAAGAGTTTAAATGGATAGCACACAAAAAAAAATAAACTCATAAAAGAAATTAAACAAACAGCAATAAAAAATCAATTTAAATCTAAAAGGCATCTTGAAGTAACAAAAACAGGAAAAAAAGGTTCTCATTTTCAATAATAATTTGTCATCAAATAAAAAGCTAATTTAGCGGTTTTTTAAGGTTATTATGGGATTAAAGTAATTGTCTTTAGATTCATGACATAAATATAAATAAATTACTATTTTACTTAATATTAAGAACATAGAGTTTATTTGTCAAAGTTTTAAGCAAACTGAAGCAATTTAGAAACTTTCAAAATAGAAGTTTCCAAAGAATCTGTTCAGTAATACAAATAAGCTGATTACTAATACTACGTAGTAAAGAAAATCACTAAGAATCCTTAACTATTTTATTTATTTTCGATTTGAGAAATTTAAAAAAAATCTTCTCCAACATTTCTTTCTCTCTAAAAGGAGTAACACATTTATTTATTTATTAAATTTGTTTATTATTAAATTTTTTTTACTAAATTTTATTTTTATTATTAAATTTTTTAATGATAATTTAATTTTTTAAATTTATAGTTCTTAAATTAGCGTTTTTGTAACCTCTATATAACAACACTTTTCATTTTTCCCTGACACTGACCATACATACAGTGATCTCTTCAAAAAAAAAAAAAAAAAGTAATCGATATAAAAACAAATACAATAAGATAGGGACAGACACCACATAATCGACAGACATGCAGACAACGAACGACTCACTTGATGTTAAATACAGGATACTATTTCATATACTCCACAAAAACCATATCAAAAAAAAGGTCGTCTTAAAGAAAAAAAAATAAAACGATCATAACATTTTATATAAACACTTGAGTGTTAAAGGAAATAAAACGTTAAGTGGTTTAAAATTAAAAAAAAAAAAAAGTAACAGAAACAAAAAATATGACTTACTGACTGAAGTTTTATTCAAAAAAAAAAAAAAATAATAATAATAATAAAAAGTGATCATTATAAATTATCACTACTTGAAAAAGTAGTCAACTAAAAGTCTAGAGTAAAGTAGAAGTACTGCAAACAGGATACTTTTTTCTTTAATTGTATTTTGGTAAAAGGCGTCATCAAGTATGATTATTTACTACAAACAAATAAACAATAATCGAAATGATCGTACTAATTATCATAAGAAATAATTATGAAAAAGATCGTTATGACAATGAGGGCTTTAAAAAAAAGGGCATAATTTTTAATTTAGGGAACAAATATATTTATTTGTAGGTATAATTAAAAGAATGTAAGTTTTAAAGTGATCTTATTCTTCTCTCTAGTGTGTATTCAAATTGATACAAGAGCTTAAAAAATTAAAGTAAACAGTGTTGCCAGAAAAAGTGATCATAATGTCCCCATATTAAAACTTGGTACCCTTGCATATCTCCCATTTTGTCCCCAAAAATGTTTGTTTTTCTCATCTCTCGTTTGTATTCTAATTGATATTAGAGCTGAAATAATTTATTTAATCAGTGTTGCCATAAAAAATTGTCCTTATGTGATTAAACTAAAGCTTGATGTAACCAAATATAAACTCAATCTTGTCCCTAAATATTTTAATAAAAACTAATTATAAAATTTAAGATTAAAAAAAAATATATATATTTTTATAACAGCTACACAGAAAAAAGCTAAAAAGGAACTTCAACTACGAAATTACTTATTTTAATTAATTTTTGTTTGATCTTGCTGCAATCATCAAAATGATAATATTAATGAACGGGAATAATTGATTTTATTATTACTGGTTTTTTTTTTTTTTTTAATAAATATAATGAGCTGAACATTTTTCGAAATTTACCTAAATTTATTTTATTTCTCTATTTTTATAGAAATTTTTTCATTTTCCTTTAAATATTTTTAAGAGCTGTCAATTTATAAAAAAAAAAAAATTTTATTATATTAATAAATAATATAATTAAATTTCAATATAAAGTTAGTTAATAATTTTATTAAAAAATACTTTGAAATATTTTTTTCTGTGTAGTTTTTTTTGTAATGAAATAATTTTCCTATAAAAGGAAAATTTATTGAAAACGAAAAAAAAAATCCTCTAAAATATATTTTTGGAAAATTTTATTTTTATAAAAAGAAATATATAAGAGATTAATGTCGAAAATTGTCTAATAAAAATCATGGACAATTTTTTTATAATAAAAGAAAATAATCAAAAATGTTCTATTAAGAGGACAATTTATGACAATCATAAAAAAAATTTATAAAGAAAAATTTCTGCAAAAAAAAAAAAAAAAATATATATATATATATATATATATATATATATATATATATATATATATATATATATATATATATATATATATATATATATATATATATATATATATATATATATTGAAAGTTTTCTATAGAAAATAAAAATAAAAGAGTATCAAACAATTTCTATAGAAAAGAAAACTAAATTTTGTTATAAAAATAGATTAAAAAAAAACTCATGAGTCTTTGCTTTTAAATCTTTTGATTGTATTGCAAAATTATATCCTTGATCACTCCTCTCTCTCTCATTCTCTGTTAACGATAATTAATATAGTGAACTTTAAAAGTAAAATCTTATTTAAAAATATAAAAAAATCATTAAAAAGCATAATGTGGCTTTTGGTCGTTGAGAGCTAATATGTATTTAGTTCTTTTAAAAAACTAAATACATATTTTGACTTATGTATTAATTAAATTAAAATATTATGAAATTGTAATTTGATGAAGATCAAAAGAAGTCACAAAATAATGTTACCCAATTGCTCTCTCACTTACAAATAATAGATTATTGAACTTCAACATAAAATATTAAAAACGTTGCGAAGAACTAAATGAAACCTTTAACGAATGTGGAAGTAGTTCGTCTTGTTCTGTTTGAAGTTAAAGTTTTTGCTCACGAACTGTACAAGTAAATGCTAACGAATGATTAAATACGACTGAGAAAAGTTTAGAGCATTAAACTTTAGCAATAAAAAACGAGAGAAAAAGATATAGTCGTTCAAGCCTGACCATATGATACCCTACACCATTGTGTACATTATAATTCGGGGAGGGGTCTTTTGTTAGGAGTCAAATGTGGACCGATACTCATAAGTGTAAAATAAAACATACGAATACAGAATATTACGTTGATGCTGACATTTATATGAATTTATTCACTTTTGGGTGATTCCTGAAAGAGGGCCTTATATGGGAGCTATGGTAAATTATGGACCGATTTTTCTAAAATTTGGCACTATCATTTATGTTTATATAAAACTTATTTGTGTCGAATATTAACTTGATACTAACATTTTAATGGGATTTATGCCCCTTAAAGTGATTTTCTGAAAAGGGGTTTATATGGGAGCTATGGTTAATTATGGACTGATCTTTTTAAAAATCGGCACACTTATTTAGATTTATATGAAACTTATATGTGCCAAATTTTATTAAAATACTGCTATATTTAAGGGATTTATGATCGTTAAACCCTTTTCCGGGAGGACATTTGTATGGGGGCTAGGTGAAATAATGGACCAATCATAACCAATATCAATAGGCTTCGTCCCTGGACTATAAGAAACCTGTGTACCGAATTTCATTAATTTTGGTTCAAAATTGCGACCTGTAGTTTTAATTACAAGGTTTACATGGACGGACAGACGGGCGGACGGACATCGTTAAATCGACTCAGAAAATGATTCTAAGCCGATTGGTATAAATTAAGGTGGGTCTTAGACCAATATTTTTGGGTGTTACAAACATCAGCACAAACGCATAATACCCTCCCCACCAATGTGGTGTAGGGTATAAAAAGATTTCCCTCTTGAGCTGAAAAAAATTGTTGACTAAAAATTATGAAAAACTACTATGATAAGTTTTGGAATATTGATAGAATGTGTAACTAATTCTTCTAATTCTTTTCGAAGAATAAATTAATAAGAAAATGTTAACAAAACATAAAATAACTGCTTTAAAAATTTAATGGAACTTTGTTCTCCTAATCCAGCTTAAAGAATAGACTTTCATTCATGAACTCAAAAAGATTATTACAAAAGTTCATGAAAGATTAATAAAACTACTATGAGGAATTAATTATAATATTGAGTGAATATGGAACTACTTAGTTCCCCTAATACTGCTCGAGAAATAGATTAACGACTAAATTATATTAAAAAAATATATATATATTAATTTTACAAATCCTTTGAATTCCAGGGCTTTTTTTATTTCTAAAACATTATACATCTACTCTGGCAAAATAAAATGTAAATAAAAGAGCCACTATTCCAAAAACCCTCGCAATACGATCTATATGACCAGTTTCTTTGCTACATTATTACCGCGCATTTTTTGTCCTCTACCATTTTTTTTACCATTCATTCTCCCAAATGCGCGTTTTATTTCTTAATGCATTTTCGAGTGGATCAATTTGTCTGTTGTGTTCAGCTCTGACTTTATTTATGGCATCAGGAAGATGTGATGATCTCCACCAAAACAGACACACACAACAAATAACAAAAAAAAATACACGCACTCTGTGCAAAGAAAGAAAGAAAAAACTTAAAAAAATATATTTCAAGCAAAAGATCTAAAAAAAAATTATTTTTCTTCATACAACTAAAAGGAAGTAAAGTAATTTGTGTGATCAACACTAAATTGACTTTGGAACTTGGTGTCCGATTTTATTATTTTTTTTTTTTTTTTAAACGAGGAGAGGAAGTGTTGATTTTTAATATATGCGCAGCTCAATTTGTGATCATGCTGATGATGATTCATTATTTTGTTTCATGGGGATTTTATAGAAATAGCAAATATTATTGAAATTACTTTATCATGTATGTATGTATAACTTGGCCATCGTTAGAGTTATTTATTAGATTTAAATTTTAATTTAATTTAAATTATATACTTATATGTATGTACTTTCAATTTAATATTATATTCACCAAGTTAAAATATTATTTTGAAAAGTTGTCAATTTATTTGTTAATTTTTATCACTTAATGATAAGATTAACTAATTTAGTTTGTTGTTATTTTTTTTTTTTTTTATAGAATTTTTAACACATTTGATTTATTATGTTTAAACAAATTATAGTCAGTTTGTGGTAATTTTTGTGGTGATATTTTTTAGTATTTAATTAAAAACTGTTTTTTTAAGGGATTTTAAAAGAAGCTGCTGGTATGAAAAGTTAAGCACAAATTACAATAGGGCGTATTCAGCAGCAGTGTGTACTGCCATAATCAGATGATCATTTAGAATGCACTGTTTGTTATGGTGTTGATTACATTTGGTCAGCAGCAGTTTGCAGTGCTGTTTCATTTAGCCCTGTTTCTAAATTCACTGCGCTGCATTCAGATTGAAAACGAGACAAAGAGAGTGAGCAAATAAATGAGAGGCTAAAATACACAAGTAGAACAAAGTTAGATGTTGGATGTAAATTGTGGCTGCCTACGCTGAATTGTAATTATAACGGCAGCGACATGTTGTACTGACAGTGATCAGCTGATAATTTTTGCTGATACTGTTGCTGATACTGTTGCTGACTACGCGCTATTGTAATTTGGGCTTTAAATCAATTGCTTGTTTTATTCATTGTAAAGATCTGTTTAGTATGCACCAGGGATGGAAAAGTGGATACTATGGTACTTTTTTTAATACTATTTAACATTCAAAAATACCGAAATATTCCCTCGAATCATTTGATACTGTCAAACAGTAAGCTGGACATTTCACAATTCAAATTAAAAATACAATTTTTAAAAGAAAATATATTTTGGAGATATACAAATTTCTAATAGAAATCGATGTTTTTAAAACCATGGTGTTCGGAAGTAATAACAAAATTTAAATTGTGCACTAAATGTTGGAGCTTCTAGGTCCCTAAAAATTAGGCACGTAATTAGGACAATTGAAATATGTTTATATAGCAAACAAACTATAACAAACTATATTATAGATATATTTGAGCAGTAGGTTTTATTTAAATATATATATATATATATATATATATATATATATATATATATATATATATATATATATATATATATATATATATATATATATATATATATCTGAGTATCACTGAGTATCCGTTATACATTCATTTCATACGTTTCTTCTGATATCTCTTAAGTAAAAGCATGTACGACTATGAAATTTTGTACAAATAGTTCGAGGGTCTATATAAACTCGGAAACTAAAAATAGGGGTAATGCGCCCACTTTACCGTATACCTTCCATATAAGGTTGAACGTCCACGAAATTTTGTACAAATAGGTTAAGGACCAATATAAACTCGGAAACAAAAAATGGGCGTGGTCCACCCACCTCCCATATAAACAACATTTTGAAAAAGTTTATGGTGGGTATATAGATTCGGCCAAGCCAAATATAACATTCAGGATTGTTTTATTTTTAATGTGTGTTAAATCAATAATTTTTTATTCTCCCTCTCTAACAGTGTTACCACTGTTACATAAAAATTACACATTATATATTTCATTAAATTCTATACATTTCTACAAAATAATCTATAAATAATTTATTTAGTCAAAAAAAAATCTATGAAAAAAATATTTAATATTTTCTAAAAAAGAAAAATTTTTTATAAATTGTCTGTAGAAAATAATATAAAAAAATTTCTTTAAATTTCTAACAAATGATCTATGAAAATTATATATAGATTTTTTAATGCTTAATTTAAAGTCTTATTCACTTTTTTAGATTTGTTCTAAAATAGCGAATTTAGTAAGAGTTGAGTTGTCAGTTTTAGGCCATTATATTATGTTTAAAAAAAAAAAACACTATTGAACATCAACTCTTGTTCAATTTACACACACTGATTCTGTGATGTCGACTCAATACGACTCACCATTTAACTCTGTCCTCTGTCACAAATGGTCGGTCTTTTATACCCATGTTCCTATTCATTAACGTCCCTATTTGTCCAAACTCAACCCTAAAGTCTATGTCTTTGTCCTGTAACAACGTTGAATGGCTCCTCCCACTTTCCCCAGTTCCTACATATACATATTACATATTATTGAACTGGTAAATAAGTCTATTTTTAGAAGTTTTGTTTTTAATATTTTTTTTTTTTTTTTCTTTTCCTTAATTTTTTTTTTATATTTTTTATTTTTGAAAAAATTACAAAAATTGGTTTTTAAAGCTTTTTAAGTGAGTTTTTCAGAAATGAAAGATAGATATTTATTTTATATAGTACATAAAAATTAATGGTGAAAATATTATGCTAATATTCTTTTTGGTGCCATTAAAAAAACTCGTTTAAAAAATTAACTTTTTTTAATAAATTCTGCACTTCTGCATTCATTTTAGGCCGAGCGAGAAGCAATTTAATGTCAAACTGATCTAAATCTATTTTTTATTAAATATCGTTAATAAATTAAAAAAAAAGACTAGCGTGACATATACACCAGGACTTATTTCTAAAAAACTAAATAAAGTCGAGGCAAAAATGTAAAATTTATAATTCAAGCGTAAATATCTTTTTAACTGTAACAGATAACTTAGGTAAATAAAATTATTTTTTCTTTATCTTATTAAGCACTTTACAGAAATATACAAATTTTTGAAGTCGGATTTAAATGTGTAGAAATTACGATTTTTCCAAACTTTTACATAATTGAGATAGTGAACTTTGACACTCTGTAGCTTATCTCGTGTTACCACAGGGTGACAGCAAAATATATACTTTATGGGATCTTAAATTATTCTTTCGACATGTTACACATGGAATATATCCCCATCTTTTTGATGGTGGTTATACAAATTTGCTTTAAACTCCTTTATACTTCTACTTTCACTATGTCCGAAAACTGCTAATTTATTTCCATTTCATTTTTGGAATGGGTTACTGTACAACTGTAATTAAACTGTGTGATAGTCATTCTCACACATTAAAAAATTAAACGCATGACGTCAAATTTTCTCTAAAAAGGACCTCAAAGTTTTGAAGGATACAAATTTTTAAAAAAATTTATAAAATAACAACCAAGTATGAGTGTCAAAAGAAAGCTAAGAATTCCTGCAATATTAGAAAATTGTTTAATTAAATGTTGCAGCAAAAATAAAATTATTAAAATATCCTTTTGAAAATGTTACTTTTTACTATTTATTTTCAACTATATATCAGCCTATAATAATCATTCTATAATATGAAAAAATAGTTATATGAATAGAACTAGATGACAAAACTGTGTAATCATTTTAGCTCCAGAATGTAAAATTTTCTTTCAAAAGGACTTTAAATTTTCGAAAGATGCATAATTTTTTGGAGAAAGAATTATATTAACCCAATAAATAATAATTCACTATAATTAAAAAAAATTCCTCCCCAAGAAAACCTGTCCCTAAATGGAAATTGAAACCCCCAATTAAGATACTAATTTCCTTTTCCTGGCAACAATGTTCAGCACTAAGAAATGTTAATGAGTAAAGAATTTTGAAGCTAATGCACTGAAATTCTATAAAAAGAAAAAACATGGCAAAATACGGGTTGATTGAATATTTTATTATATTTAATATTTTTTCAATAACAATATGGTCACTGCAATCATTCTATATAATTGTCTTATTAGGATTATATATATCCACCACACCATATGTAGATTGTACATAGATAAATTAAGTCATCGTATATTTAAGGTCCTCAAAAAAGCTTAATTGTCTAAGTTCCACAAATTAAGGTTCCACCGAAAAATCTAAAATTTTACTTTAAAAACCTCTTTAGTCATATTTAGATTTTAAACGAAAATAAATTAAAAATTCCCTCGTTTATTTCTCTCAAAAAACTACAAATTACCCCAGCGCTCATTACATGTTGAATTTTTAATTTTAGTTAAATATTTAAAATTTTAAAAATATAATTTTTTTTTTATTATCTAAAACTTAACAAACATATAAATTTATTTTATTATTACACATTATAGCCCTAGTAAAAACTAATAAAAATACAAGACCTATGAATGCAAATAAAATAAAAATTCTAAAAGTGTTTATGGCATTACAAGTTGTCGACAAACTTCTGTAAACGTGCAGTGCATTATTGCATTGCACTGTAAAGCAAAACAAAATAATAAAAATAAATATATGGAAGCATGCAGAGAAGTACAAAAACAAATAACAGAAAAATGTGGCTGGGCCAGAACAGTCAGCCAGCAAATACAAAAAAAAAAAAATTGTAACGTGCAAAAACGCCATTAAAAATTGAGTTTTATGTAAAAGGAATTTATGGAAGGCTTTAAATTGTTTTAAAAACGTGTGTGTAAAATATATACACATGGTGAGGTGGTGGTTATGAAGAAGATGATGGTGATGGCGATAGTAGAGAATACAAAAGAAAGCATGCGTACTGTCAGCCAAGATAAAAGAAATAAATGGGTTGGGCCATAATAAAAGTAATGGCAGCATTAAAATTGAACTTAAGTATTTGTTTTACAAACACACAAAAGAAAAAAAAACAGAAAAAAGGGTGTAAACCTTTATCTATAAATAGGCCAATCAGATTTAAGTTAGAATGACCCTGTAATATCCATTATTATTATTTTTTTATTAATTTCTTTTTATCTTCTTTTCATTTGCAGTCCAACTCCGATCAACAATCCTCATCTGCTGACATAACTCTTATGCAGCAAGATTTAGCATCTCCTAATACTGTCACAGCTAACTATCAACTTGCCTTGAGCCAAAGACACGCAGCAGTTGGTAATTTGGATCATCAACAAGATTTCTCTTCGTATACAGCTAAAATGTATCATTCCTCAGCCGGTTATCCTGATTTAAGTGGCAGCACTACCGGCTCCGGTGTTAGTTCATATCATCAACAAGCTGCCGCTGCTGCTGCTACAGTTAGTGCACCCGTTTATGTACCCTCCAATAGAGCTTTGACAAATAGTCAATATCAACATGTTGCCGCTCATTTTGGTACTGCTGCTGCTCAAAATGCTTGGACATCGGATAGTTTTGGTACAGCTCATGCCCAATTACCACCACAATTCTATACACAAAATGCCGTTATGATGGGTTCTTGGAGAGCGGCCTATGATCCTACGGGTTTTCAACGTTCTTCTCCTTATGATAGTGCTATAGATTTTCAATTTGGCGAAGGTAGAGAATGTGTGAATTGTGGTGCTATAAGTACTCCGCTGTGGAGACGAGATGGTACGGGTCATTATTTGTGTAACGCTTGCGGATTGTATCATAAAATGAACGGTATGAATAGACCGTTGATCAAGCCAAGCAAGCGATTGGTGAGTGCAGTGAGTGTTGAATTTTTTTATTATTATTTATTTTTGATGTTATTATTTTAAAATATTTTGAAACCGTTCTTATAAGGGATTAATATATAACTTATTTTTGACGACGATGTAATTAATTTCCCATCAAAAGAATATATTTCAATATTTATCCATAGTTTGTTGTTGACTATTTTTGTGGGGTCACAAAAACTTTGCCTGGCAAAATCTACCTGAAATATTCAGAATTTCTGACATATTTGTTTCAATTCACTTTATGTTTAATCATCTTCTCTTATGATACTTTCACACAGAGAAAATATATTGTTCAGAAATTCAAAGTGGGAAATTTTTTGTTATTTTCTGATCATAAGTCTGTAACTTTTTTAAAAAGTATTTAATAATAAATAAAAAAATAAAAAAATTTGCACCAATAATCATGAGAATATTTTTAAACAATTGTTTTTGATGATACATGGCTTATTTTATTCGTAGCACTACTAACCTTATGTTAAAGATAAAAAACAGTAAAATTTTTTGGCGTTTTCACTTTTAAAAAGAATATTTAAGAAAAAAATCTTCAAAAAAAAATTTCGAACACTAATTTCTACATAACTCCAAAAATATTGTGCATTTAAAAAAATGATATGAGTGACTTGAAGACATTATTAGTCCACATCTTTTGGTGTATCATTTATATAAATCGTTATGGTGAAAAATACTCGTGTAATGGCCTTATTATGGGCGAAATATTATACACGCCCATAAAAAATTCAGAACATAGAAAAAACTAAACAGTGTAATAGAACAATTAAAGTTAATTTTCCGGAAAGACAGCCGGACGGAGATGATATGACCACCAGGTAATTTTATAATGATCTGTGGTAAATGGCGTATTATTTAGTATTATCACATACACCTCCATACAAATATTCATTGCAATCAATTAATTGGATTTTGAGATATTAATAAAAACGTTGTGATAAGGACTGCACAAAAAATCAGTGCATTCAATCCACTTAAAGAAACTAAACCAATTAGTGAATTTTTTTGAAATTATATTCTTATTAGTGACTGTTATGTTCAAGTTCTAAACATAAAAGAATAACTTATTTCCTATTAGCTTTTAATGAAATACCTGATATTTTCCACAATTCTTCCTATTTAAGCTTTTATTGTCTTTTGGTCATTTTTTCTTCTCAAATAACTTCACATATTTTGAAACTCCGTTTTAATTTTTTTCTGAGCTTTTAGTGTCATTTAAATTATATTTTACTAGAGCCCAATACATTTAAATTGCTCGAAGTTCTGGATAGTTTGAAGTATTAGCCTATTTCCGTACAAATATACCCCATTTTTTTATACCACTCCATCGCTTTTTGCTGTAATGAGAAGTAGCGAGATCAGGCCAGAAAAATGCGAATATACTGTATTTTCTTAGGAAAAGAATATATTTCTGTGTTAATGTAACCATTTGTTAGGAATAATGAGCTTCTTTCCCGTACATGCAAATGACTTCTCAAACCTAAAACTTACTTAAGAATCTTGATTTTTTGGCAGACGATATTTTTCTGCCACATTCCCTCACATTGAATTCCTGACCAGGATGTTGAAAAAAGTTAGCCAATAGGAACGTTTTATCGTCTATTATGCAGCAATCATACTTCTGAAAAAAATTCGTCTGAAGTACTTTCACGCTATTTTTTACCTACAAATCTTTGCTTGCGTTTTTATTAGGAACTTTTTGTGCTTTGTATGTCTACAGGCTAGATTTCCTTTTAACTTTTTTGAGAAAGATTCAGAGCAACTAACTTTTTGTGGCACTTTTCATCCATAGATGAGGGGATTTTCTCTCAATATCCTTTCTATTTTGGCTGTGTCCTACAGTCTGAAGCTACAAATTATCTTCCACTATTAGGTTTCCTTTCAATGTTCATGATTTCTTTGTGTAATATTATGACCAAAGAAACTGTATTTTGTGATACACTTGCCTTCCCAGCAGTTGGTTTATATGACCGATGTGAGATTTTATTAAAATATTAAATTATGTGTTTAGGTTTTTTTTTTTCAGTTTCCATTTTAAGAAAAACTAGTTATGCTATCAAAATAAAACTCAGCACATGGCTACTGAGCATAATGACAAATATAAACCAGTTAACTGAATTATTTATTTTTTGCCACTTCAAAAGTTATTAGGCTAAAAGCATGCACGAATTTTTTCGTGCGCAGTCTTTATATTTTAACGTAAATACATTTTTTGAAGTAATTTCATTTAAATTTAAAAAAATAGATACCATTCCATTTTTATTAATAACTCAGAAACTGATTGAGAAATCATAATGAAAATTTACAAAGCTATTAAAAGGGAATTAGATATATGTTTTCCCTTTTATTTTTCAAACATTTTAGTGGTACGTCCGTTGCAGAAACAATGTTTAGATATCACGTGACTACATCCGCAGATATCCTTATTTTTAAAACAAGTATTTTCCACAGTACATTGTCACAGTAAACTTATCATATTTAAAAAAGTTTTTTATATGATCACATAAATAATAATAATTGCAGCAAGTATATTCTTTTTGTAGTAATCTGTAATCAAATTATTTTTATAGTTAATATAAAGTCATATTATGCTCTTCTATCTAATTTTAAATTAAAGTAGAAAAATAATTCCAGTAACCATAATATAATAAAAAAGACTATTAAACATAAAATGTTTGCCGTAATAATGCTTATCTTAATTTTTTCTCTGCGTGTTTCTATCTTTATTAATCTGTAATACCATTAATGCAGACTTTTTTCAATTCCTTTCTTTAATTCTTTTCCCTTTTATTATTCTTCTTTGCTTCTATATTTTTGAATACCTTATTGAGTATAATTTTCTCTAGTATCCGGAATTTTTTCTTGCTGCAATTTTTCTTGCTGCAATTCTGAGCTCATAGGCTAGAAAGGTAAAGAGAATTAAAAAAAAAAAACTTAGTATTCCTTTCTCCTACGAACTCAGCATTGCAGCAAGAAAAATGTCTGTGTGTGAACCCCGAATAAGTTTCCTTCTCTATTCTTTATCTCATAAAATACTTTTCTGCCACAAATATTAAAATACATTTTACAATTAGAAACACAATCCAGCAAAATTTTACTTACTGAAGTCATCAAAATCGATTGACTTCACGAGGCAATATTTAGTTTCAAAATAATCCAGATAATTTTTAGCATAAACACAATTAAACAAAATGTTATTTGAAATATTCCATATTACAACTAAGTAAAATTGATTACTTTGAGTCAACAGATTTGTCCTCTTGTTGTAGCATTTTTTTAATAATTAAAAATTTGTTTCTTTAAAATATTCCAAAAAGATTTTACATAAAAATAATTGAACCAAATATTGTTTAATTCGTTATAATTTAAAATTAGTTTCTTTAAAATAATTCAAAAAGATTTAACATAAAAAAATAATAATTAAACCAAATATTGTTTACTTTTACCACAATTTGGTTATTTTAATCAAATATCGTGTTCCAACTAAATAAAATTTAGGACAGATAATAAAGAAATTGTCTTAATGAAGAATTGAAATTTTTAAAATTTTTCAGATAGCAGGGATATAATCACAGTTACTTAAAATATTGTTTGCTTGAGCAAAATAATTCGTCTATCTCAACCAAATTTCTGATGCTACAACTAAATAATATTGAAATAATGAAATTGTCTTCTCAAAGTACAATAGTATTTTTTGACTAATTGAATTATAATTGGTTGCTGCAATAATTTAGGAATTTTAGGCATAAACACAATCACAAACGAGAAATAAAGATATAGTCGGTCAAGCCCGACCATATGATACCCTACACCACACAGTGAGGCAGAATAGAAATTTTTTGGAAATAAATCTTTAACTTCTGATCGGCTGGTTGGATTTGCATGAAATTTGGTATAGGCGTAGCAGAGAAGTGAACAATATTAAGTTTGGAAGGAGGATCAAAAAGACCCCTCAGGGGCAGAGCTAAAGGAGCTCAAAGTTGGGTTCCTCTGACATAAAAATTTTTTAATCGCTTGCCAAATTAAAAAACTTTAAAGTGGCATAGTCAATTATGGACCGATTTTCCTGAAATTCGGCGCACTTATTAAGACTTATATGTGGCAAATTTCATTAAAATATTGCTATAATTAAGGGATTTATGATCATAACCAATTTCAATAGACTTCGACCCTGGACTGTAACAAACCTATGTGCCAAATTTCATTATTTTCTGCTTAAAATTGCGACCTTCAGTTTGATTACAAGGTTTACATGGACGGACGGACATCGTTAAATCGATTCAGAAAGTGATTCTAAGACGATTGGTATAAATTAAGGTTGGTCTGAGTCCAATTTTTTTTTTTTGGGTGTTGCAAACATCACCACAAATGCATAATACCCTCCCCACCTATTGTGGTGTAGGGTATAAAAAGTGGCTTGCTTGACCAATGACTCAGTTATATCTAAACAAGTTTCAGAAATATTTTAAATTGTTACTCCAAAATATTAAATTTATTCATCTTACACAATATACTAAAAAAAAATCTTATCTCTTTATTTCAGACCGCCACACGCCGTTTGGGTTTATGTTGTACCAATTGTGGTACACGAACCACAACTTTATGGAGACGTAATAACGAGGGAGAACCTGTATGTAATGCTTGCGGTTTATATTTCAAATTACATGGCGTCAATAGACCCTTAGCCATGCGTAAAGATGGTATACAGACTAGAAAAAGGAAGCCAAAGAAATCCGGTAGCACCAACGAAAATGGCAAAGAGATTAAAGATGATGGTAAGTTTTCACAAAATTCTTTATATTGATTAAAACAAAAACTTATATTTTTCCTGCATTTCTCTCAACAGATCTCAAACCTTCTTTAGGCTTAGAACGTCATAGTCTACCGGGATCATTAGCTTCCAAGTTACAAAATGATTTAGCTGTCAAATCAGCTAGCTCATCATCAGCTTTGCATAATTTAAGTCTGGGTTCTGCTACATCTGCCTTACATAGTTCTTTAAGCCATCATATGCATTTACCACATACTTCAGCCCAACAAACAAGGTTATTGAATAATGTCACCACTTCACACTCCTCATCCGCCCATATAGGAGCCACTACTAATACATCCTCTACAAATGGCAATACTTCTCATAGCAATAATTTGTATTCACCTTCAGCTTTAGCCGCCCAAAGTAATTTGAGTCATTCTCAGTTATCTGGATCAGCTTTTGGTACACAGAAATATGAACATCTATTGGGTTCGAGTAATGCTTTGTCGAATGGTCTATCGCCCTCAAGTACGGCCAGTTCTAATTATCATGCCCATCATCTGCACCATCATCATCATCATGCAGCCGCTGCAGCTCATCATGCAGCCTCAGCAGCACATCACCATCATCATCATTCACCCTCCTTGTCTCAACATGTTCCCACCTCTGCGAGTAGTGGTGGCAGTTTAGGTGGTTATAGTGTTAAATCTGAATCAAATGCCACTAACTATGATTATGTTAATAATTGTTATTTTGGTTCCTCGTTTGGAGCTTTAAGCGGTTCATCGGGTTCGTCATCAGGTATGCATGGTGCTACAGCTTCGGATATGGCTGGTGTATATCATCATCAGCATAATGTTATACAGGCGGCAAAATTAATGGCCACCTCATAAAAATTACATTACATTGACAGTATTACAGAGTTAAGTGATAATAAGTAGAGTTTATCGGATCTCGTACATTTATTTCAAGTGTATTAAAGAAAACTAACTGCGAGAAATAGAAAAGTTTAAATATTAATAAAAAATTAAAAGCTGCAAAAGAAAGTAATGCTCTTAAAAAAGCAGTCTCCTTACAATTTTTTTAAATAAATTTTCATACAAAAGACTTAAATATAAATTAATTATTTTTAAGACAGAAAATATATTAAAACAACTTTATAAATAATTGCAATAATTTAATTATAAATATTTCTATTTTAGTTTAGTTACTGTTTTTTATTTTTTTATTTCATTATTATTAATAACTATATTATTTAGTTAGTCTTATAAATTTTTTGTAAATATATTCATATATACCTACTAATCTAAATAATAAGTATTAAATATTTGTATCCCTCCTCTCTTAAAACGAGTGCATTTTTCAGTTTTTTTTATATTGTACAAAGTATTGTGTAATTCTTAACTATTATTAATATTATTATTATTTTTAATTTAATCACATTAAGAATAGTTATGGCAATTAAATAAATGTGCCTTATTAAAAAAAAAAATCAATTTATACAGTAATTCTTATCATATAAATCTTAGTTAAAATTTTCAATATGTAAAATTTTAAATTAAAAAAAAAAAATAAACAAAATTATCAAGTTATATGTGTATTTCAATAAATTAAATGAAAATAGAAAAAATATACATATTGTATTTTATTTTGGTCTAGAAATGATTTTAAATATAATTGATTAAAATAAGAATACCTGTCGCTTAAATATCAAACTTAATTACCTCGATGAATATAATCTTCAGTATTTTGGGACACCTTTTTGTGCTCTTGAATTCACTTTTCACAAGAGCTCAATATCTCTCCACTGGTCTGAGCTATGGACAATTTTGAAAATTGACCTCTCTTGGTACTAAAACTATGTTATTGATTTGGTACCACTCCAGAGCTTTCTTACCGTAGTGACATGATACCAAATGGATCCAAAAATATGTGGACACGTTGTGCTTTCTTAAGAAAAGAAGAAGTCTTTCTTGCAAATATTCCTTTATGCATATTTTGGTATTTGTAGATCCGAATGTATCAAATGACTTTCCTGTTTTGCCGCAACTGCAAAAAGCTTGTCATACCATGAATTTTGTAAGAAATTTTTGCTGCTTTTGGGTCTTAAACTTATCTCCAACATTGCTTCGAACATTAGCAATAAAAATTTTTGAGACACAAGCTGCGAAGATTCTGCCAGCACTTCGTCAATTATACAGCTTGAGTATTTTTGTATGAAATTTGGTTTTAAATTCCGAGTCCTATTTTTGGCTTGTAATTTTTTTTTTGCAGAATTCCAGTTTGGAATTTTTTGAACTTTATATGTTATCAACTTTGCCATTAGCTTTAAATTTTCGCACTAAATAGTCGAAGCACTGAGAAAACTGAGCTGATTTTCTACCAGATGTGTATGGAGTTCCTTTCAATATGCCTTCAATTTTCTGGCCTTCCCAATATCATGTGGTCCTTTTTTCTTAATTAACTAGGTTTCACATCAATAGTCAAATTCTCCTGATACTGTTTAATAACATTAGAAACGGTTTTACGGACGACATTTAATTCTGTGGCCAATTATTATTTGTAAGACCTATTTGGATTTTTTTTGAAATTTTTTAATAACTTGTAGGACGTAAATCTTTTTCGTCACTTATTTTGATGAAAATAAGGACAAATTAACATGGTTGTTATTAAAAATAATAACTGAAGTATTTTTCCATGATAACTAGATAAAAAAAAAATTGAATATTGATTCCGAAAAAAGTTATGAGCAAAATGTGTGTTAAGAATTTTTCAATCTCACTTATGTATTTAAAAAAAAATATTAAATAATAAAGTTAAAAGTTATTGGAGGGATAGACAGAACAATGGCTAAATTTACAACTAATTTTTGTTTGACATATAATCAGTTATATTTGTTTGTATTTTTGGTTTCATCGAATTCGAAATATCAATACAAAGAGCCAAAAGATTGCTTATGTGCTTAGTGGAAAACAATTCACTGTTATTGCACCATTTTATTAAGTTATTTACGCTTTCAATGGCTGTAGTATTAGAGACAACTTGTGAGACTTCAACAACATCGTCTTCCTGCTATCTGAAGACTCACCATAGCTACTGAAAACATATACAGATCCGTCATCAAACACATTTTCATTCCATCTGTCGATGTCTTCTATACCAATGCAATCGTTTGGAACTATTTCTTCTAAAAGAGCTTGAGTTCTCTGAATAACTTCGTTGCAGTCCTGATCTATTTGCAATAATTGCGCTATTGGCACGTCATAGTCGCTGTCGTATTGGTTAGAGTCCCAATTGGAAAACTTTGACCAAGATTTCTTCATAACACTTTGTGGTACCTCATCCCAAGTTTGTTTCAGTAATAATATTGCATTGCGGATTGAATGGGATTTCAAATGATTCTTCAGTTCACCACCTTCAGCAATTAATTGAGAAAGAAACATACTTCTGTAATTGAGCTTTGTTAACTTAATAGGGTTTTGATCCATAGGTTGTAAAGCTGCTGTTACATTTGGTGGAAAGAAAAATGCAACTATGTTTCCATCGTCACTTTTAAGTTTCTCAATGGGTGTATGAGCGGAGCAATTATCTATAAGCAAAATGGCTTTCGGTGGCAAATTATTTTCCTGAGAAAAACGGATCACCTGTAAATTTAAAATTTTTTAAAATTACTGAACCTGAAATCAATATTTGTTCTTACATCTTTAATAAATATTCGGTGAAACCATTCGTGAAAAATCCGAGAAGTCATCCGAGCATTTTTTTAAAAGTAGTAATGCAGAGGATTATTGAAACTTTTAAAACACCTGGAGTTTTTTGTTTTTCCAATTACCAATGGAAATAATTTATGTGATCCATCAGAGTTTGCACCAAGTAAGACTGAAATTCTGTCTTTTTGAATTTTATGTCCAGGAACGTTTTTTTCAAAAGCAGAGTCTGAGAGAGACATTATATATTTGTGATTCCATTAACCCCATCTCAGCGACCTTTGCACGATATCGACGAATAAAAGGAGTGACTGAAGCAACATCACTGGAAAGAATCTCGCCACAAATTTTTAAAAAACGGAAACCGTGTCGTTTCTTAAATTTGGTAAACCATCCATCACTAGCACGGAATGCATTTTCATCTTTATCGGGATATTCCACTTTAAATATTTGTTTAGCTTTCTGTTTAAGTATGTGCCCTGTCAGTGTACACTTTTTTTCTCGTTGATTTAAAAACCACTCATACAGACGACTTTCCATTTTAGGATATTCAGCGCTGTGCAAAGATTTATTGCTTGCCTCCTGATATGTGTTGGAAACAGCATTTAATATTGCTGTTCTATGTGATTTGATGTAGCTGATTGAAGATGTTGTCACATTAAAATCTAGGGCTAACCGCTTCCCTTGAACTCCTTTGTCAAACTTTTCCAATGATAAAGTGTTTTTTTACTTTTATTTGACATTTCTAATGATACACTTTCACTTTTTAATAGAGACTGCCAAAATATGTACACGCGTATCAAATTTCGCAAATAAACTAGCCACAAATATACATAAATGCGACAAAAAACAACAAATAGGGAGTAAACATATATTATTTGGTGATTCCCCTTTTTAGTTTTACTATGTTCAAACAGAATAAAAATAAATTGGAGATTTCTTGTGTTCAAATAACAAAAAAAAAAAAAAAAAAAACGCTCGGAAATTAGAATTTTAAATTCGAATTTCAGAGCGTTTAATGTATTGCATACACTGATTCTAATTTCTGAACGTTCGAATTACTGAAAGCTCTATTTTGTGAGCGTCTACTGTACTAGAATTTTTTAGAATATTTAAAAATTTAAAAAAGTGTGTTTAACAAATTTAAATTGATTTGAAAAAGTGACCTTTAAGAAATGGAAATCTTTAAAGTTTGAATTTAGAAAATTACATTACATTGACAGTATTACAGAGTTAAGTGATAATAAGTAGAGTTAATCGGATCTCGTACATTTTTTTTCAAGTGTATTAAAGAAAAGTAACTGCGAGAAATAGAGAATTTTAAATATTAATAAAAATATAATCGAAGAAGCAAAATTTCAAACTATTGGAATTTTGGGAATTATAAACCTTATTACATATAGACCTTTTTGGAAAATCCAATACTAGATTTCTATTCTAGTTATTAGATACTTTCAGACAATTAAATTTAATAAATCGAATTAAAACGAGAGAAAAAGATATAGTCGGTCAAGCCCGACCATATGACACTACACCATTGCGTACATTATAATTCGGGGAGGGGTCTTTTATTAGACTTGGAGCCAAATGTAGACCGATACTCATATTAAGTATACGAATACAGAATATTACCTCGATGTTAACATTTATATGAATTTATTCCCTTTTGGGTGATTCCCGAAAGAGCACCTTATATGGGAGCTGTAGTAAATTATGAACCGATCTTTGTAAAAATCGTCACACTTATTTAGGCTTGTATGAAATTTATATATAATTTCATTAAAATATTACCATATATAAGGGATTTATGATCGCTAATCCCTTTTCCGGGGGAACATTTATATGGGGGCTAGGTGAAATAATGGACCGATCATAACCAATTTCAATAGGCTTCGTTCCTGTATCATAAGAAACCTGTGTGCCAAATTTCATTAATTTTTGTTCCAAATTGCGACCTGTAGTTTGATGACATGGACGAACAGACGGACATCTTTAAATCGACTCAAAAAGTGATTCTAAGCTGATTGGTATAAATTAAGACCAATATTTTTGGACGTTACAAACATCAGCACAAACGCATAATACCCTACCCACCTATGGTGGAGTTTACTATCAGGTATGTGATGAAAACCGATCGTTTTCAAAACGAATCGGTTTGAAAAATACTGATGAGTTTCATGTGAAAAATAACAATTATTTTTAGGCAAATATAAAAAAAATATTTAATAAAATCTAAAAGAAAGTGATTAAAATATAATTTTTATCAATAACAAAAACGAAAATATCAGTGAATAACACATTTTTTCGATTTAAAATCGATTCGTTTTCGAAATCATTTTCCATCACATACCTGTATAATCTTGAATTTAAATGGTCTTCACCAGGGTATATCAAATTGAAAACACGCGGTCAATACAAATGACGCATAACTTTTACAGTGCGAGCGAGACGCAAAATTCTCGAAGGCCGAACAACAAAAACCCGCACGACTGTACTTAAGAAATAATTACCGCGACGCGAGTGTTGTTCCTCAACCCAGAGCTACTTTACGACTGTATAAGAAAATGTAAACAAAAAATAAATATGTAACATGTCGAAAAAATCATTTAAAATTCCACAAAATATATATTTTCTGGATTCTGGTAAGATTCTTAGTCGATCTAGCTATGTCCGTCTGTTGAGAGCAGGATAGGGCTCGAACGGGACAACGTAGTAGGACGAAATTTGGCACAAATATTTATCCTATACAAGGTTTGTTTGATATTGAAAATGGTCAAAATCGGTTACTGAATAAAAATGTTATGGGCTAAAAACTAGAAACACAGCGTGTCCGTTTCGTACTTTTCTGCTAATATTTCTGAAACAAAAGCATGACAACGAAATTTTGTATAAATAGTTTGAGGGTCGATATAAACTCGAAAACCAAAAATGTGCGTGGTCCGCCCAATTTATCGCAAGTAGTTCAAGGATTAATGTAAACTCGGAAACAAAAAATGGGCGTGGTCACCTACCTTACCGCCCACCTCCTATATAACGTAAAATTTGGTAAAGTTGATGGTGGTTGATATAGGTTCGGCCAAGCCGAATATAACATTATCGCTTGTTTTTGTTAAATTTTTTTACTAACTTTGTATTTTTTGACTAACAATTTTTTTCATAACTTTGAAACTATTGATCGCATCAAAAACAATTGTATACATCATTTAAAGATATTATAAGCCAAAATTTTTGTAAATTTAGTTTAACGAAATCGGACAAGTTGTTTTTGAGTTATGACAACATAAGTGGAGAAATGTCTCAAAAAACTAAAATTTTGTGAAAATGAGCGAATTAGCATAATTGCGAATAAATTCGAAAAGAATCAACAGATTTTTATGATCGATATTTCATTTTGTTGCTATTACATGTGGTTTTGCGATAAAGCAATAAATCTGAACAGTTTTTGCCGTTTTCTATTTTTAATGATTTTTTTAAAACAAAAAAACTTGCTGTTTTCACGTAAAAAATATATTTTTGGTTTAATTTTTTTATTATAACTCCGAAACTACTGAGCCGATTGAAACGCAATATATAAAGGGATTAAAGGTTGTATAAATTTAAATTTTTGTAAGTTTATTTGGACATTTTTTTGTACTATTGGAACCACGATACATCAAAATTATAAAATGGTTTTTCAAGCCTTTACAATTTTTTCAATTTTGTTGCTTGTGTAATCTATAATTAACAGAAATCACAAATTTTGGCGAACTTCCAAAATAAATCTATTTTTTCATTTCAGGATAGCTCCGATTAAAAAATAAATTAACAAACCTTTAAGAAATCTATTTTTAATGGCTGAAACAAATTTTGTTAAAATTCAGACCAATAGCATTTATTAGTTACGAGCGTAACACGGTGTGCTTCGCTACCCCCTAATAGGGAATATCAAACATTTGCTACCGTTTAGGGGTTTCAAAAAGTGGGCGTAAAATGTGGGCGTGAACCCAGTTCTTACTAAAACGACCACCGGCACTGGTACTATCTGTATGTCAAATTTCTTCAAAATCGGTACAGCCGTTTAAGAGTTTCAAAAAGTGGGCGTAAAATGGGGGCGTGGCATCCAACCCAGTTCTTTCACAGCCCATAACGACCACCGGCACTGGTACTATCTGTGTGTCAAATTTCGTGAAAATCGGTGCAGTCGTTTGAGAGTTTTAAAAAGTGGGCGTAAAAAGGGGGCATGGCATCCAACTTTGTTCATACATATCCAGCGGCACTGATACTAGCTGTGTGTCAAATTTCGTGAAAATCGGTGCAGTCGTTTGAGAGTTTTAAAAAGTGAGCGTAATATGTGAGCGTGGCATCCACCATAATCCGCTAATTTATTAGACAAATGTTTTCATGGATGTCAAAATTCTTTGTGCAAAATTTGAGCATTCCAACTCCAATAGTTTCCCAGATATACGAATTTTTGCATTTAATTCATATGGGAGGTACCATACCCCCTACTTCTAGTCCGCCCATATTTTTCTTAAATATTAATATTGGTACCAAAGTGGCTCCGACAAAATTTTAGAACTCTGTTATATTTTCTCAGATATGATAATTTAATATTTTCTTTATATGGGAGGTGCCACGCCCACTATTGATAGTGTACCAATTTTCATCCAAAATATTCATATTGAAGCTAATGCTAGTCGTACAAAATTTGAGCTCTCTAACTTTTATAGTTTCCCAGATATAATAATTTTGGTATTAACTTTATATGAGAGATGACACGCCCACTATTTCTTTACAGCCCATTTTTGCACAAAATGTTCACATTGACACTTAAGTTTATTGTACAAAATTTGGGAAATGTAACTGTAATAGTTTCCTAAATTTACGGCATTTGGTATTGGCAAGCAAAATTTGAGCTCTCTAACTTTTATAGTTCGCCTATTTTTTTCCAGAATGTTCATATAGGTCAAAGTTGTTCGTGCAAAATTTGAGGACTCTAGTGTTACCAATTTTCGAGATATATTACTTTAGTTATTTAGGAAGTGGGCGTGGCATCTCGCCCACATGGAATTTCAAAATAAAAAGTGGCCTATTTTTTCTTCCAGGCATATAGGAACACACTGTGAAAAATTCAAGAAAATCGGTTCAGTCGTTTAGGTGTCTATAGACTTCAAACAAACATACATACAAACAAACACACATTAATTTTTATATATATAGATAGATAAGCCTAAAGTAATTTGCGTACCAATTTTAAATTTTCTACGCAATTTATTTTGCTAACTCATTCTATTTTTGTCCCAACGTTGTATGGAAACAAAGCACTGTGCTCCGTATTCCTCTTTGACATATTGCATACAAATTAGCACTTAATTAATTTAGTTTTATGACTTGGTCAGTCAGTTAAAAATTTTATAAAATAAAAATTGTATTATCCATCCCTAATATTTTTAAATGTGTGTACCTCAATTTAAAAAATCGTTAATGACACAATTTCAATTTGTCTGAAACCCCTATAATAAATGCCGATGGTGTGAAAAATATGAAGTAGCGCCATCTTTATATTTTTATAAGAGACCGCAGTTAGTAAAGGCACAAACCTTATAAGAATTCAAACAGTTGGCAATTCAAATATTTGACATCGTAGATAACAATTGCACGTTAATAAATACAACAATAAAAGTTAGATAAATCGAATTATTGCTTTTTTTAATATAGTTTTTTTTTTGAGCTTATTGTAAAGAAGTTATATAGAAATAAACCCCTGTTCTTATAAAACGAACGAAAAATTCGTTTCGACAAAATATATGATAATAAAAATTTGGTAATGACATGTAGTTACGGATGTAGTTACTTTTCAATGAAAACAACATACCGTCTATATTACATAGAAGTAGTTTAGTGACTACTTATTTGTATGTAACATGGTATGTAATTATTTCTATTAGATAAAAATACAACTTATTATTGATTTTTTTTTTTTATTTAGTTTACCATTTTATATATTCAAAGAGGGGATAAATATGTGACAAGAAAAAAAGTTTTTATAATATTAAAATTTTCGTTATTGTTGTTTCTGAAATTGAAAAGTATAAAATCTCTGCGCGATTGAAATAAAAAAACAGATTTTTATACCCCAAAATTTGACTGCTTATTAGTAACCTAAAACGCAACAAGTTCTTCATGTTGTTATAATAACTTCAGTAATACTTTAAAATTAATGAGTTATTGCTCAGCTTGAAAGTAATTAGTTCTTGTAATGACATCTAAGTAAAGACATGATGTAAGTAGTTGCCTCTAATGTCATCGCCGTGTTAAAATAATGGGTTATTCAGCTAATGTATACATTAGGTAATGTACACTACTTACAAGTATTAGCTTCTTAACTCATTACCTGTCAACTAAAGTTCTTGCTGGGTAAGTAAACCTTTCAAAATAATTTAAAAATAGATTTTTAATTTTGAAATTAACAGAATTTATTAGTTAATTTGAAAATGTAATCGGATTATGAAAATTTATTGATCTTTGGAGTAAAAACAAATTCGAGATTTTGTTAATATGCCATTAAAATTCATTTGTATAAATATAAAGGGACTCAAACATATGTATGCGGAATATTTTCGCGTTATTCTTTTCGCGCGAAAGTTATAGCGGTTTAAAGTTAAGTTATTGAAATGAAATTCATATTTTCAATATTTGGTGGTATCAGTGTAGCAAATTTTAAAGATATCATAGTTCATGAGAGGGGAATACCGCATATAAGCAAATTCGAGGCCGTCAGCAAACTCCATAAATTTCGTCGGCGGCATGAACAATTATAAATTTCTAAGAAAAATTATTTTTAACTTTAAAATTTTAAAATTTTATAAATTGAAAGTTAAAAAAAAAATCGGCGGCTATATTTATGACTTTAAAAGTCGAAAATGTATTTTTTGTTTAGGTTGCGGCCATTATTAAAATTGTTCGTCGGCCTGACTCACTGAGTTTCTTTACCGGCCAAAGAACTAACATTTACTAGAGATGACAGAGTGGCGATGTTATTGTTGTATAATTGCGATTGTTTCAGTGGTGAGTGAAAATAAAGTAAATTTAGTGGAGACAAACACCTATAGACAGTATATAGTGGAATTAAGGCTGGGTTAGTTGGTTGTTTATGTGATGTTGATGTTCCGTTTATTTACGGGAAGAATTTTGTGCAATTATCCAAAATTAATAACGTGACATATGTTTGTGACATTTGTTAGCAAAAACACAGAGTTACCATAAATTATTTACTAGAAAAAGCCTAAAAATGCAACTCTATTTAAAACTAAACATGCCAAATATTTATCTACTTAATTGTTTGAGCATTTAATTATTTTTGTTCATTTATTTCTTTGTTTATTTAGTGGTTTTTCGTTTTTATTTCGTTAGGCTTTTGTTTATTTGTAAGAAAAAAGTTATTGTTTGGCAACACTGCTAACAGCTGTCACGGAACAACGCAAGAAAATTCTGTTTTCAACAGAATCAGACATCACATCACACCAACGTCAAGTTTCAATAATTGTTCGCATTACAATACAAGCAATATAAACGATCAGCTGTTTACTTTGCGGGAGGAAACGTCACACAAACAACCAACTAATTCACGCTTAAGAGAATGTTGTTCGCACATTTGCGCCAGTTTGGAGAGCACTGTTTTACACTGACCTATCCAATCTGCTATTACTACATCTTTTTCAATAAACACACTTCAATGGCTTTTGTTTTGTTTTCTTATTTTTTATATTTAGATAATAAGCAGCTAAAGGTTTACTTTATTAAATGACTAAATGCAAGTACTAACGATTTCAGTTACTAAAAATAAACAATACAAAACTAATAACAGGCCAGTGAATATTTGTTAACTTCTGGTTTTACGCTAGTTTAGGCCTTTAGGCTAAAAAGATTTATGTATGTATGTGTACCTATTTCCATTGTACCAGCTACTGAAACGAGTCTGTGGAGATATTATGTAGCAATGCATTTTATAAAAATTAATAATAAATATTTTTGTTATTAACATTAATTTACTTATTTATGATCCACTATTATTGTGTGTATTGTTGACTAAAAGATGGGTGTGTAAAAATGTGCGTGCTTTCTTGAGGAAATTTAAAAAAAAAATATGTTACTTAATATAAATTGTTGGTATAATTAGAAAATTAAAAAATGGCATTTTATGTTTATAATAAAGTTTGTAACATGAAATCATAATTTAAACTAAATAAGACTTAAGGCCAGCGTCAATGAAGTATAGCAAGGCAGAAGTAATTGCCACAAGTATTATCAAATAACGCAGGATATTTATATTTATTGTAACTAGAGATCGCAATTTCCTTGACTTTCTGATTTTCCGGGAAAATGGAAAACATTTTTCGACTTCCCGGGATTCCCGGAATCCTTTATTAAAATCTAGAATTATCACTAAACTCATTTGTTAAACAACTGAGGCCCAAATAGAATATTAGTCTTTGCATTAGCAAATTTAAAACAGGATTGTAAAGGAAATTTAATCAATTGCTAAATCTACTGATTAATGAATTCTAAAATATTATATGCCATGGAAGTTTTTTAGATTTCGATACAATATTGCAATATACCATAAAACAATGTCGTATTTACGACAGAAAAATAGATACATATATGTATATAATATCTTGACAAAATTTCAACTTCCTATGATGATTATTGATATTTTTATACAATTTAAGCCGAAAGTCTTAATTATTTTATAATTTTAAATATAACAAAATAAACAAAATAAACGACGAAGTTGCCAATGTTATGAAATCGAAAGCCAATTAAGAATTATGTCTTCAATGTTTTCTATATCACTGACAAACTAAAAACGCATATTTCAATCAGTTGCACTTTTCCATTTGCTGGTGCTGACATTTTATTAAGATGATTAATTGAATTCATGCCATAGATTCATCCCATATAAATAATCGAATAAACTGTAAATCAAAATTTACTGATGAAATGTCTTTAAGATATAGTGCTTATCTAAATTTCTAGTTTCATTTTCCTTTAATAGTTACCAGTGTATAAGTTTTAATTAAAATTCACGCAGTTTTTTTTTTTTTTTATTTAAGTGTTTTTAAAACCCCGGGACGGGAAACCAATCGGGAATCGAAGTAAAAGTTAACGTGCAGAATTTTACACGTTAACTCCTAACTTATATAAATTTAAAATTTTTATGAAATTACCCATGAACGGTAGCAACAAAACACAACAAATATACGTATCAATATACAGTAAAACACGATTATAACGAACAACGGTTATAACTTTTCATTCGTCCCATTTTCCCTTTTCTTCGACCCCTTTGATTTTACATACATTTTTCATACTACGTTTATAACGAACAAGGTTATAGTGAACATTTTTATGGTCCCAAGAACAAAACTTTATACAAAAAACTTTTAATTTATCCCTTCGAATTTGCTATAACCGTCTTCGACTATATATAATTTCATTTTTTTTCATCTTTCCAATGTTTTCTGAAGCTCCCAGATGACGTAGAAAATTTGGCTTACTTATAAAACTAATCGGTCTAAAAATCCTAACGGAGACAGACTTTGAAATATCTTTCAGGGAACGGAGATGGACAAATTTTATATTTAATTTCCTAAGCGTGTTTTCTCTTTCCAGAACTTTCTCAAAGATAACATAGAACATTAAAATTACACCACAGGTGTAAAGGGTATATATAAGTTTGTCATTCCGTTTGTAATTTCCACAATTTTCGTCGGAGAGCAAAAAAGTTGATATTTTCGTGATCCTTGTAAGAAATGATGACGATAGGACCATGTCCATCCGTCCGTGTGTCGGTTGAAATGGCGTTTATGAAGCCCACCGATTACTGCCATATATAATATATATATCAAACAATCGAAAATCCATTCGAGAATTTTCCTATTGAAATTCAGCAAGATCGGTTTATAAATGGCAGAGATATGACTAAAAAACCGGTTTTTAGAACCGGTTTTACAGTTTCTGAAGCCTCTGTATATATTAGGGACTTCGTTTTTGCAAAGAAGGCTCGGACATTTTTTTCTGAAGTTTCGTACTTAAGAAATTAATTAAATCGATTCAATAATAACTAAGATATCGGGCAAAACGCATTTTATTATTTTTTTAAGCCCTTGTTTAAGCTACAGATTTTTATTTTTATACAGATCGCTCATAAATATTTTTATAAAATTTCGGTTTATTGAATCAATCAAATTTGTTCATAAACAACCGAGTTAAAACTGAAAAGTCTGTTAACAATATAAATACACACAAAAACATTTATATTAAGCATTGTAATGACTATTTTTATACCCACCATCAAAAAGATGGGGGGTATATTGATTTTGTCATTCCGTGTGTAACATGTCGAAGGAATCGTCTAAGACCCCACAAAGTATATATTTTCTGGGTTCTGGTTCGATTCTGAGACGATCTAGCTATGTCCGTCCGTCTGTCCGTCTGTTGAAAGCAGGATAGGGCTCGAACGGGATAACGTAGGGGGACGAAATTTGGCACAAATATTTGTCTTATATAAGATTGAAATTTGTAATATTAATTAATTTTTAATTGATTTTGCTCCAATCATCAAAATGATAATATTAATAATTAGAATAATTGATATTATTATTACTTCTTTTCCTTAAATAGATGCAATGAGATAAACATTTTTGAAAATTTACTTAAATTTATTTTATTTCTGTATGTACTTTTATAGACAAATATTTAATTGTTCTTTATATTTTATTAACAGCTGTCAATTTATTAAAAAAACAAAACTGTAAACCAATTAGAAAATTAATTATATTAATAAATCATATAACTAAATTCCAATATAAAGTTAATTAATAATTTTTTTAAAAAATTATTTGAAATATTTTTTTCTGTGTGTATATATATAAAGCACGTCAATGAATTTAATTTTGTATTTCTAATGGTGTTAATTCTGGTGGCGGATATGTTTGTAATTTATATTTCCTTTTTAGGTTGCTAAGCCGCTGGACCGATATTCTGAACCATTCAACAATTGAATATTCGCTTCATAGCGACCCGATCTCAACAGTCAAAGTTTGTCAACCCAGCAATATCTGCATCAACCGAATTTGCATATAATACTCAGGAAGAATTTTCGGTTACAGCAATCTAGGGAGAATGACACCCTCCATACAAATATTTATTAGGAAAGCCTAAACATTTTGAGGAAATAGTTTTTCTATCAAGTCCCACAGTTAAGATAATGTTACGTATTTGTCAAACGTTTTGCACAAAAATAATAAGACTTATTTAATTTTTAGGATTATTTTTCGGCGGTTTTGTTTTTTTTTTTTTTTTTTTTTCAAATCACCTTTTTTATGGGAAAAATGAGAAATATTGGGGTAAAGTGTATCAAAAATGGCAAATTAAAAGATATTTAGTGTTTATAACTATTTACAAGACCACTTGAACATCAAAATTTGTAGGCAAATTTTACTTTTTAATCTCCCAGATTAAATATTTTTTTTTTAAATTATATTGAAATAAGCAAAAATTTTGCACCCAAAAATCAAGTTTGTTCACCATATTGATTTGAAGGTATATAAGATTCAGTACAGATGAATGTTGTTTTCTTATTCAGTATAGTCAGCACTTCTTCCGGCATATGGATATTTTAAAATCATCTCTGTCTATAACCACTTTTTGTTGATTTTTATATAGTGTGGCATGCGTTATAAACTAAAGCAAAAAATAAAGAAAAACACACACACAATATGTATTAATACATAATTTATTACAAGCATATTAAAAACCAATTTGTTTAATGATGAAGAAATCTCACTGAAGGCTTAATATTATAGAAATTTATTTCATACTTTACAAGCATTTCCAAATTTCAAACCCTTGCCAAAATAATGTTAACCCAAATATTTTTTTTGTTTGTTTTTTCTGTAAAAATATTTCAAATCTAACGGTTTATTTTAATGTATTTTTATTATATTTTTTATATATTTTTTTAGGTTAAGGTCATTCAATATCAATGAACTCATAATTAGCATAAACAAAATTTAAAAATGCAGTTTTTTAAATACAATTTATATGCATAGTGCATTTGATTTTAATGACATTAAAAACGATAACATAATTTGTACACAAATTGTAAAAATAAGACGCACAAAAAAATGTAAATAAATAATAAAAAATACTGCAATAAATATATACAAACAAATAATGTTGTTCAAATGGTTACAAGTTTGTTGTTTAAGTCTTTTGTTTATAAATGTTAAAAACTGCTATGGTTAAAAATATTATTTAAATTAATATGTATATTAAATATACTATATTTTCCAAAAAAAAAAAAAAATTTAAATTAATTTTTCCCCCTTTTTTAATTTTCTTCAAATACACCCACTATACCAATACTGGCAAATTTTCTAAAATACAGCATACCCAACAATTAATTAACACGCGACAAAAAAACATAAAATATGACTAACAACCTATATTAATTCATTTTATTTTATTATTTATTTTTATTTTCTTCTGTTTTTAAACAAACGTGACTTGAAATTATTTTGTAACAAAACTTTTTTTTCCCCAGTTTACAGGTTCATTAAGTGTAACAAAATATGGGTGTAAGTATTTAAAATTGCATAACTTTTATTTACTTTGTGGCGCCAATCCAACTAAATAATCCATGGAGGAAGATTACTACTACTACTAACTAAAATCTTGTTTATCTTGTGTTTGGCATTGTCTTAAAATGTATTACAACTGAATGTAAGTTTTTTAGTTGGTCAACAAGTTGTTGGACAAGTTTATAATATCGGAAGGAAATTTTAATATTTAGCGAAAAAATGTTATTTTTACATACATATATTTCCTATGACCAAAAATATGCTATAACAATGTTTGTATTTGGAAAAAAATTTTCTTAGGAGATTCCAGAAATAACAAAATGTTTCTTTTAACATTTTAAAATGTTAATTCAAAATTATTTTAAATTTTACAAATAATGAAAAAATATGTAAAATATTGACATTATTATCTTTAGTAAATTAATTTTAATTATAAAGAACATTTGGTAAAATTAAACTAAAATTCGTTTCGAAAACAACTTGTTTTCAATATGAATTTATATTTCGTTTTATAAAATCTGGGCCTAAGATTTGAAGGTTGTAGATATAAAATCAAAAACTGAATTGTATTATTTGTATTCTATTAATATACCCTAAATATCAATCATTTAAATATAGAAAATATAAAAATGTTTTTTTATTACATAATTGTTTACACCAATTAAATTTTAATAAGTTTTTAAACATATAATTTAACTTTTTGTTTCAAATTTCAATAAAAAATTTTTAATCAAATCAATACAATTATAAATAAAATTATGCTTAAAAATAATTAAAGTTTTAATTGATTAATAAAATGAATTACCACTGCATTAACCTTAAATATTTATAATATTTAATGAATGAGTTTTATTTACCAAATAATTCGATATTCAATTTCACCACAAAGATACTTTACAATTCTCTCTCGATAATTAACAAAATAATTGAAATATTTTATAAAAAATTTTCTTTCTGTGTATGACCAATTATCAACAAATTCTTGAGATGATCATTCACATGATGTACAGTACTCCCAAAACACTCAAAAATAAATTATACTTAGTTTATACGTAGCTCTTATTTCCAAATAAAAGTGTAAAACATTGCCGTATAACTTTATTGTAACTTACTACTCACGAAAACAATTCTTGATTAACGAGACTATTTACAAATAAGGTTTTATATGTTAACATTTTTTTGCAATTTTGTGTTTTCAAAAATCTGACAAATATTGAACAATTTTGTGAAAAAAGAAAAATTAAACAAGCAACGAAATTATGTTCAAATAGTTCAAATAGTTCAAGAAACAAAAAATGGGCGTGGTCCGCCCATTTTACCGCCCACCTCCCATATAACGTAAAATATGAAAAAGTTGATGGTGGGTATATATATTTGGCCGAGCCGAATATAACATTCGCGTTTGTTTGTATTAAAATTAGCAATAGCCAAAGTACTTTTTCATTTTCAAGCTATGAATGCCAAATTATTTTTAATACTTCGGGGGTAGAGTCAGCTACCTTAATATCTAATTAGGGTGTCCCTCACTTAACCATAACTTTTTCTCAAAATTTCCAATATTTTATTTTTTCCTTTCTTCTTTTTTTGATTGGCTTTGGTGAAGCCATCATCATATCCTCCACATCAGACTGAGAATTTATTGATATTTTTTTCCAAATCAAGTTTAAAATCCTCCAATTTATTTCTTATAAAACATTTAATATAAAAAGGAGAATCCATTTTCTTTGTCCTCCTCAAATTATAAAAAATTATTTAAATTTGACATTACAATTTTTTAAAGGGACGTTTTTGTTTAATTTTTGTGATCGGAAAACGACCTTTAACTACGTGTTGTAATTCAGGCATATATTTGGTTTCTTTTACTGAATACAATTTTTTTAATAAACTTCCGCATTGTGGCGCCACTTTTAGATTCCAAACATGCCATGTTTTGAAATATTGTTTTCAAGCTAAATTTTTTAAAAAACTAAAATTAAAACAAAATTAAAATAGTTAAGAAAAGAACTATTTAAAATATTTTTTTACTCGAATTATTCGATTAATCGACATAATTTGCTCGAATAAATTTTTACTTGAAATTCTTAATTTTAATTTAATCGAACTAATATTTGATTTTAATTTGTCGATTAATCGAGCAAACAATATTCGAGTGAATACCCTAGTAGTGATCTTCCTTTTTAGGATATTGTTGCAATAATATACTGAGAAAAACAAAATGGCAACAACAAAACATGGAAGTAAGAAAATACTACTGCTGAAATTTAACGCGGCACAAATTGGACTGAATGTTATGCCTTAAAAATCAACATAGTTGTTGATGACAATATTATCTAAAATTCTTCGGTGGTGCGTGACGATCGCATTTTTCGTTTACGAGAAAATTTGGAAAATGTTAAAAAAAAATCGAAAAAATTTAAACAAAATGTGTTTTTTTCACCTTCATTCATATATAACTTTTGAAGTAGGAATGTAATCTTCAAGCACCACTGCAGAATTTTAGATATTATTGTCATCATTAACTATGTTGACTTTCAAGGCATAACATTCAGTCCAATTTGTGCCGTATGAAAAATATTTTCGGAAAATTTTACTAATTCATTTAAAAAATATAGTGCATATTTAAAAAAACGGGAGTTTATATTACTGAAATGAATTATACAGTAGTAATTAAGACCATACACACTATTTTAAATTAAAAGCCCCATATATACGTTTTCTGGGTCCTGGTTAGATTCTGAGTCGATCTAGCCATGTCCGTCTGTTGAAAGCAGGATAGAGCTCGGACGGCACAACGGAGGGGGACAAAATTTGGCCCAAATATTTATCTTATATAAGGTTTGCTTGATATTGATAAAATAAGCAAAATCGGTAAATAAACAAAAAAGTTATGAGCAAAATACTAGAAACACAGGGTGTCCGTTGTAGCTAGGGTTTGGGGTTTCCCGTGATATTTTGTTTCCCGGGAAACGGGAATAAAAAATTCGATTTCCCGGGAATCCCGGGAAATTTATATTATAAGAAAAAAAGCAATTATTTCTTATAAAGAATGTTATTTTTCTATTCAATACTATAAAACAATATTATAAATCAAATTTACGATTAGTTAAGGTGATTTTACACTATAATACTTTGTATTAATACCAGAGTTTCATTTTCTATAATACAAATCAAAAAATGTATTAAGGAAAGTACTATTAAAAAATTAAAAACGAATAATTATACGAAATTCACTACAAATAAAAAAATGTGCAGAAATTTGCTTTATGAGATGCAATTACATTTAAAAAATTTAAAGACTTCAACATACAAAGTATTGAAGTTATTTACACCACAATACATTTTTAAATAATTTTTGTATTAATACAAAGTATTATAGTGTAAAACCCCCATTAACGTAAAAAAAATAATATTGAAGTATGTCTTCCAATTAAAAATTTAAACAATTTTAAACATTTCATACAAATAAAATAAGTGCCTATTGTAAGTAAGGAACCTTTATTCTTAATTCACTTCAAAATCTAATTAAATTTATTTTTCCAATCTATTCTTTAAAGCATTCATAACATTTTAATTCATAGACTTAAATTCTTTGACTTCACAAGAATTAATTTCTTAAAGAATTCACTACCAATTATACTATTCAAGCTTAAAAAATATTTTGAACCATTCAAATTTTTTTCTATTCAAATCTATTACGAACTAGTTTTAGAAAATATTTTTTTGATTCATTTTGTAAAATATTAGCTTTGTTCCTGTACTCTAAATTGGGAGCATGCGGTATGCCTATTTTTAGAATTGTAATAATTTTTTAAAAAGTAGCGGTATTTATTTCTGATTTTAAAAGAAAAGTTCTTATCTATTTCTCATTTAAAAAATGTTTACATATTAAATTCTTGTACATATTTCAAAATTATTTACACAGCCTCAAAAATTAATTACTCACGTTTATTATTTCCAAAGGTGGTTCAAAATAATTTATTTAAGATAGTATAAAATCATATGATACAAACTCAACTTTAAAATATGAAAAACCCTTTCAGAGCCAAGATGAGATTTAAATGAAGTTATAAAATAGTACGTCATCATTAAATGTTTAAAAGATTTAAGAAATATGTAATTAAAAACTCGTGTATTCGAAATGTGAGTTTACAAAATAAAATATAAAATATCACTTGTATCGAATTTTATATATATTTTGTATTAACATCTAAAAATGCCTTTAATAAGTAGCAGCGTTGCCAGTTTAGCCTTTTTAAGGCTAAGTCTAGCCTTTTTATTTTGCTTTTAGCCTCAAAATTTTCGTTTTAGCCTTTTTTCTAGCTTTTCTTATTCTTAACATAGCCTTAAAAAGGCTAAAAATTTACTCATTTTATTTCTACAGAATCATCAATTTAAGCATTTTTGTGTATTAGTTCGCACAAAAAATAGAAATTATTTATATTTATATAAAATTTTCGCCTGTGGCGCTTCATTTTATGAAAATATTATAAGTATTTTTTAACAAACTTTGATACCTATAAAAACTATTTATGTTATATTTACAAATTCACTAAAATGTCTTTAAGAAATACCAAAATCTTATGAGAAATGCATTTTTAAATAAAACAATATATTAGCTTTTTTTCTGGCTTTATTTTTTTTGGGACATTTAGCCTTTTCTGACTTTTTTTAAAGTCTAATTTAGCTTCTTTTTTTCTTAAGTCCTGGCAACACTGGTAAGTAGTGTGTTTGCATTAATGTAAAATTTTCACTGAGGCAATACAAACAGTAACACTTTTTGCTATAGGATTATAAAACTACATAAATATTAAATTTCCCGTTTTCCCGGGAAAATTTGAAAAAATTCCCGGGAATTCCCGATGAAAAATTTCCGGGAATTCCCGGACCCCAAACCCTAGTTGTAGCTTAATTTCATACTTTTCTGCTATATCTCTCTTAAATAAAAGCATGTACTATAACAACATTTTCATGGGTCGATATAAACTTCCCACCTCCATATAAGGTGAAAGGTCAAAGAAATTTTGTACAAATACTTCATGGACAAATGTAAACACGGAAACAAAAATAGGCGTGGTTCTCCCACTTTACCGCCCATTTCTTATACAACATTTGCGCTTGTTTACATTTGTAACGCTATTGTTGTTGTTGTTTTTCTTTGTATCAATGTTTTTGTTTAGAATATTTTTTACTGATTTTCGATTATTTTTCAACCTATTTTCAAAAAAAGTTTTTGTTTGGAAAGGTATTTCTAATTGCTGAACATAGTTAGCACAAATCATTGCCGCTAGATGGCGCAAAATAATTTTTTATTAAAAATGCATCAAAACACCCTGTATTTGCAAATATTATGAGTTCATATGTTCAGCAAAAATACTCGCCAAAGGATTTTGTACAAAGTTGCCAAACATCATTTGGTCGAATTCTGGAAGTTTGAAGGTCAAACTTTTGATTTTCTTCAATAAACTAAAATTTTGTAATTTTGTAAATAACGGAATTATGAAAAAGTCGCAGAACAAAAGTTGCTACTGAAGCCCTAAAGAACCATTTTCAACAATAAAAGTTCTTTTTCGCAAAAAGTCGATTTTGGCATATTGCAAATTAAAATATCCAAAAACCAATAAAAAAAAACGTATTTCAAAAATTTACTTTTTTCATGAAAATGATCACACTGGTATGGCTCAGAAATAATTTTTCTGTGTTTAACTAACATATGGAAGAAAATATGTATATATTAGTTATTTTTTTGAACTTGTCTTTTGAGAATTTTAAAAATATATTTAGAAAACTTTTTCAAAATTTAAAAAGTTTGGATAGAGCTTGTGGGGAAAACTTTACTCAAAGCGCCTCTGGTTTTACTTTACATATACCTATATTAAGATTTCTTTTGAAAGCATTAAATATTCTACAATACAGAACAAGAAAATATTTTAGAAGTGAAAGAATATAACATCCTTTTTGAAAAACAAAAATTAAATTGAAGTTTCAACTTTAAATTAAGATAATTTTTTTTGGAACGATATACATATGTACGTTAGAGTGTCCCGAGGAAAGCATATCAAAACCTCTAAAAAATTGTTTTTCGTTTTGAAAAAAGTTAGTTGTTCTGATTAAAACCTTCCAAATAACTCGAAAATAAAGAAGATATTAACCGTTGCACGTTGGGGTAAAATGTGTCAAAAGTGGTGATTAATTGAATTTTGAAATTTAAATTTTTGTAATAAAGTTGGGTAGCGAATAAAAATAGACAAAATGATGTATCAATATCAATTAAAATCATTAAGTTAGGATGTATTGTTTTCTTATAAGGAGCTGTCAAAGTTAAACATTTTTTTTTTACATTTTTTGAAAAACAGTAAAAAATTAAATTTTCATAAACTTTCAGTGTATTTATTTGAAATAAAACGTCTTTTAAAGTAAAAATCTAAAATGGAACCATCAACTTCAGGTATTCTTCTTTTCTTCAAGTATTTGTAAATTATATTTTGTCCTAAAATTTTTGTTATTTTTTTGAAAATTGTCCTAAAATACACTAATTTTCATGGAATGCAACTTAAAATGTTACAAAATATTTGGTCTAAAAATTTTCTGAAAAATAGTACATATTGTCCCCTTTAATATAATAAATAAAAAATTGTGCGCATATATAGCCCAACTTGAGAATTTTTTTTTTTTTTTTCGAAATATCACTCTGAAGTCTTTGATAAATTCTTTAAAAAAAGTGCTTGCATATACTATTTCTCTTATATATTCTTCGAGATATATTCATTTGAAATTTCAACAATATCAACTTTGTAAGATATTGATCAAGTATTTTCCATATATATCCCAACATTTTCAACCGATTTTATTATATTTTTTGTAATTTATTAAAGAACAAAATTTTCTATCGAAGAAGAAAATTGAGTCAAAAAATAAACTATTCTGAATTGGCAACTTTGCAAAAATTAATAAACAGACGGACAGAATGACAGACATTAGAATTCTATAAAAAAAGCCTTAAAATTCCAAAAATATATTTTTTTTTCTACTTCTTGATTAATATAAAAACTAAATCTAAATATTAAAGTATTAATATCACCTTTCCCTGAAATAAGTGTCATTTTCGAAGCATTGTAAAAATGCATTTTTTTACTAACTTAGAAAAAATAGAACGTGATTATCAAAATTCGTATATCGGCTTTTCCTGAATTAAACGCCATTTTAACCAAAATGTATAGACGGACGGTCATTACCCTTCAGCTAAAAGACATCTCATAATTCTGAAAATGCATTTTTTACTTAATTATAAATAGGAAAATTAAACGTGATCATTAAAGTGTTAATATCACCTTTCCCTGAATTATGCATAATTTTCGACCCATTTAACTCTAATGTATAGACGGACGGACGGACATTACCATTCTGCCAAAAAAAAAATCTTAAAATTTTAAAACGGATTTTTTTTATCTAATATTTAGTAAAAATAAAACATGATCATTAAAATTTTGATATCACATTTCCTTGAATTAATCGCCATTTTCGATCCCTTTTACTCCAATGCGCGTTGGAGATGTATGAATAAAATTTCACATGATCAGAGTTGACGTTTTATTGAGTAGATTTGGAGGAGAACAAATTCCTAGCGGGTCAGGGGGACAGTGGGTAGCCCTCTAAAGTTGGCCTTCTCGGATATGTAATTTTTTTTTAAATCGCTAAAAGTTAATTTATGATTTGACAGAAAAGACATTTTATATATAAATAGTATACAAAAAATTAGCTTACAACATGTGTAGGTTATCTCCTTTGGTTTTGGAGATATTCAGGTCGAAATAAATTTTTGTATCATTTTTAGTATCTTTTTATTAGTTTTTTTTTTTACTTGTCGGGCTTAATATTACCCCTAAAATATTCCCCAGATTTAAAAAAAAAATTAAATAATATTGCTGTAAAAATCATATAAAATTATAAATCAGATAAAGTTATATTAGTCTGAAGTTGGAACTCTAAAAATATTTAAAATTTTTTGATTTTTTTTTTTTTTTTTTTTCAATAAGGTGACAATATTTATTCACTTATTGTTTTTTATTTTATTCTTCGAGACTATATAACTTTTTATAATGTTTTCAAAAGAAATCTTAACACAAAAACGTGTAAAGTAAATCCGGAGGAGCTTTGGGCTACGGTTTCGCCCCAGTCCCTATCGTAAATGTTTAGCTATATATGTATATGGAACCAAGATCTTGCAAAATTCAGATAGTTGAAATTTTAAATGCTAATAACTCGAAAACTATAAGAGATAAATATTATTCATGTCAGTGGTACGCTGATATGAGGTACGCTCCTGAAGGATTTATGGGGCCTCCATTACAAATTTTATTAAAATCTAACCAGCCGATTAGAAGTTACAGATATATTTTAGAAAATTTTCGATCCTGCTCCACTGTGGACTGTGAGGGCAGGCAGACATTCCCAATGTAATGTTTGCAGTTAAAAATTTCGGTAACAATCTAATGTAATCTCTGGGGTAACTATTAGCTTTGTAATAGTCGTATAAATGCAACAGGAAAGTAAAATTTTTACTAATGCTATTTATAGTAAGACAAGATACTCAATTATGTAGGGTATTCGTTATGTTTTAGATTACAGCCTGTATGTTAACAGGCCTTTATACAACAACTTACATACATATGTACAATATGCAACAAACCACTTTCATTGTTTTCTTTTGCTATTTTTTGTTTTCTATAAAAATACTGACTGACTTAATGTCATGGTTTATATTTCTATTCAGTAGTTTTTTTTTTAGTTATTGCAACTAACTTATCGGCATACCATTTGCCTTTTATATCCATCATACATAATGACCAAGTAAGTATTACATGAATGGATAGTGCAAAAAAATAAAAGTAAAAAAGAAAAAGATACAAACACGCAAACGAACTACATAATTACCATAAATATACTAACAAACAAAAAAACATTATTATTGTTATTGCATATTAACATCATTGATGCAGAGAGTCAGATTAAAGACTCTTAACTAAAACACTTTTGGTTAAAAAAAAGAGTCTTTGACCGGTTTTGGCGCACTTAGCAGACATAATATTTACGATTGCCATCTTTATTGACTATGTAAAGATATTTTTATTAAATAAACTGCAGAAAACATTTGGATTTGAAACGTTTAAGTCAACGGTTTAAAGTGGCGGTTAAAATTAAAAATAATAATAAAAGCAAAATTTTTAGTAAAAGTCCTTTAAAGTGTTTAAAAAATGTTTTTTTCTTATAAATTGTTTGGTCTGGTTGTAATTTCCTTAACAACCATAATGGCTTATACACGAGAAATTGTAAATGATAAACCGCAATTAAAAGAAAAACGTAAGAAGAAAATACTTATATAAAAAGTATTAATGAAAATATTTTTTAAAGGATACCTGTATTGAAAATATGAGGAGGGATAAAGTGAATTAATATTTATGTATTATTAATTTAAAAAATGTAAATGCAATTATAACAAAAATTAAATACTTTATATAATTATTAAAGAAAATATTTAGTGAACATTAATTTTTATATATTTGTTTTATCCTAACGAACAAATTAAGTCTTAATTTAAAGTGTTTATAATTATTCCAATCGAAAAATTAAAATTTGCATTGTTTAAAATTAATATACAAAATTTTATTTTTTTAATAATTTAGAAAATAATAAATAATTTTGCAACTTTAACACAAAATATTGTTTTAAAATATCTAGTAATTGTGTAATTTTGCTAAAATGAAGTTTGTAAGTTTAATTAAAAACAATGGAAAGTTTAAAACGAAATGAGAATTTTATAGTTCCTTAAAAGATCCTAACATACCCCAGAACATAATTAAATATTTTTATGTAAACTTAAATGAAATCATATAGATTACACTGGTCGACAAAAAAAAAGTTTTTTCGTGCTCCTTCAAAAAAATAAAAAAATAAGTGGACTAGATTGAATTCCGCATGCTAAACTCGAATCTGCTTTCAGTTTTTTCCCATCAAGTCGATATTTCGTCCTCAATAAGCCGATTACTCGAATATATTTCACTATAATTCGAGAAAGGTATGCACGATTTATATAAATAATACACCAATATATGTGGAATAAAACTGGCTTTACTACTAACAAATTTGTATCCGCTCAATAGTTTTGGAGATATTTCGAAATAAGTGTTCGAAAAAAAATTTGTTCATGCTAAATTCAAGATTTCTTTTTTTTTTTTACTAAAACTTCTTTTTAAAAGTGAAAACATCAAAAATGTTTCAGTTTATCATCTTTATCTCAAAGCTGGCGAAACTATGAGTATCATAAAAATTTATACACAAATCTTGATTGCATTCACAGTTAAGTTAGAATACCCATGAATACCTACAGTTAAGTGGAAATACACTAATGGACAAAAAAAAATCGTCTTAAATAAAAAAAAATAGGTTTATTAGATGGAATTTAACGTGCTAAATAAGAAACAGCTTTTACTTTTTTCCTATCACGTATCGATTTTTTTTATGGGCATGACTACAATGACACCGCATTTAGGCAGTTACACTTGTATAACTAGAGAACGGTATATAGCGACTTAAATTGTCTGTTTAGTTAATATTTCCGTAGTTATTTGGTAATTAGTGAGTTATTGAAAATCGTTTTGTCCATAACTCTGAAATTCTTGAGCAAATAAAAAATACTGTTGATGAACCTTGAAGATAATTTTCGTATACATCTTTTGTTGTATCATTTATCAAAATCGTGTAAACGGTTCTTGAGTTATAGCCTAAATTTGACAAACCATTCTCGAATTTTATAGTGTGACCGCTGAATAAGGTGATGATATTAATAATGCCCATAAAAAGAAATCAATACGTTATAGAAAAAAAGTAAAAACAGATTCTTGTTTAACTCGTTAAAATCCGCTTAGTTCACCTATTTTTGTTTCAAGAAAAAATAAAAAAATAAAATATTTTTTTTGCACACCACTGTATTTCTATACAATTGTATGTAACATGGGTAACATCAAGATTTATGCATCAATTTTAAAGATACATACCTTATTTGATTCGCACCATTACCAGCTTTATTAAAAACTAATGCAAATTTTTGTTTCAAGAAAAAAAAATAAAATAAAAAATATTTTTTTTTTTTTTTGCCCACCACTGTATAACATCAAGATTTATGCATCAATTTTAAAGATACATACCTTATTTAATTCGCAGCATTACTAGCTTTATTAAAAACAAATGCAAATTTTAATGTAACGATAATCTTGAACCTATTCTGTTGACCGGCAGTGTATATATTTGTGAAAAGACTAGTACCCAACTTCTCCAAACATCTTAACAATTTGTAAAGAATTTATTATTAAAAAACTACCTTCAACAATAAAACAATTTGGAGTGCAAAAGTGTTGAAATATTTTAATAATTGATTGGTAATGTCCGTCCATGTATATATTTTAGGTAAATAATTTAGATAAAGATGATATCAAACACTTTTTTTTATAGTATGCAAAAAGGGATATTTTTAGAATTATAAGATTTTTTCTAGCAGAATGGTAATGTCCGTCCATCCGTCTACACATTGGGGTTAAATGGGTCGAAAATGGCGCTTAATTCAGTCTTGTGATTTTGTTTTTCGATTTTTATAAAATTTTGCACGTAGAAGGTCTATGGATATCTATATAGATTTCCGTTTTCAGATTCGCGAATTTCAGAAAATTCGCGATTTTATTTTGCTTTTTTACTTTCGAAAAAAACCTAAAAAATCTCGAAAGCATACAACTTTAAACAACAATATTTCTGGAAAGGCTTTGGGGAAATCAATGGTTTGGATTGTAATTTTATCAGCTTAAACATGAATATTTTAAAAATTAAAAAATCTTTCTTATTTTTAAAATGTTCGTCGGTAAAGCCGACATATGCGAATTTCAAAGGTCGTTTAAATCATTAAAATTCACAAAGTCTTCCCAGAGTTACATACTTTTGAAATTTTTTTTTTTTTTTTTTTGGTTTTTGAGAAAATGAAAAAGCAAAATAAAATCGCGAGCTTTTGCAATTTCATAAAACTGAAAACTGAAATTGATAAAATGCTTAATGGAGTTTGTGTATACAAATTATTATAGAAATTGAAAGCCATCAAGTAAAAAAATACCCTTTTTCGGGCGTTCTTTCATGTAATGGACGATATATTTTTGGAACTCAAAATTTTTTCTTCTGATGTCCACATCGTCCGTCTGTTTGTTAGTTTGTTTTCCAATTCAAAATCGTTTATTTTTGGACTCAATAAAGATTTATTTAGCTAGATAGCTACTTTTGCTATCTAGCAAAAATAATAATAATTTCTATAATCGGGCAATATGTATATGCGAACGATTTTTTTCGTAGCATTAAGTTTGCATTCCGTTAAAAAGAGTATTTTCAAATAAATAATAAAAATATTTGATACAAATATAATCTACAAATACTTGAAGAAAAGTACACTTAAATACCTGAAGTTGATGATTCCATTTTAATTTTTTTACTTTAAAAGACTTTTTATTAAAAAAATACATCGAGAGTATTTTTCCCGTACAAGAAATCAACACAACCTTGCTAGATGATTTTAATTGATATTGACATATAATTTTGTATATTTATTTAGTATCCATTAATGGTGATATTCAAAAACATAATTTTTGTAGTGAATTGCAATTCGAATATTCAATATTTAACGATTAATCGTGAAACAAATAAAACATAAATGTTTATATTTTTATAAATACAAATTAACACAAACATGTTTTCAGGGACCGGTTGAACGTTGGTGTTTATAGTGTTATTATTTTTACAATGCATATTGAATAATGAAATTTTAAATAATTATTTTTCCTCTACCTTTCAGCCGATTGGTTAAAAATTTGCCCACGTGATAAACCAAACGAAAATAAATGTTTTCGAAAAATGTTTGAGGGTTGTTTTCCGGCTTTGGCCAGTGGTATACCAGAAATTGGTGTCAAAGGTTTTGAACCACTGCACATCGATCAAGTGTCAGTACAAAAAGGCAGTGGAAATTTAATATTGGCTGGAGGATTTCAAAATCTAATTATAAGTGGTCCATCAAATGCTACCGTCAAAAGAGCCATGTAAGTTAATTTTTGAATAAATTTAAATTACCTCAAAATAAATTAAATTAAATTTATTCTCCACCACAGTCTAGATCTAGAGAAGAAAATTCTTAATTTTGAATTAGAAATACCAATACTGCGTATTAAAGCCAAATACAATTTAAATGGTCATATTTTATTATTGCCACTAATTGGTAATGGTGATGTTAATTTAGCCTTAAAAGATGTTAAGACAGCTGTATATACCCGTATTAGTTTAAGAAATTCTCCAGAAGTAAGTATTACATAAGTGTCTTATTGTCTGTATAATTATGATATAATGAACATTTTTAGGAAATCATACATATTGATGATATGAAAGTTACTTTTAATGTGGGCTCTATGCGTATTCACCTAAAAAATCTTTTCAATGGCAATGAAATTTTGGCTGCTTCCATTAATGCTTTTCTGAATCAAAATGGTAATGAGGTTATATCAGAACTGAGACCTGATTTAGAAAAAGGTTTGGCTGATATATTCCATGGCCTATGGAATAATGTTTTCTCAAAAATGCCACTTAAATTGTGGTTAGTATAATTGTTAAACATTTTTATTTAATATTCTGTTGTTGTATTTATTTTAGTTGTGTACATTTTTTATATATAGAATAGACTAATTTTATAAAATAAATTTTAATAATTAAAAAAAAAAATATATATATGTGTTAAAGAAGCTTGTTTAATTTTGTATGAAAATTTTAATTGATTTGATTAAATAAGTTTTTTATGGAATCACATACAAATTTAAAACTGTTTTAGTATTAATGACAATAATAAATAACAATGAAAGTAGTAAATTTTTTGTGAAATAAATATAATAATGAACTTTATTAACTTATTATGAGATTAAAAATAATTTAAATATTTCATTAGGAGTACATTTATAATGAAAAATGTTGTAATTTCTTACTTTTAGGTTATATATATAATTTTTTATATGGGCAACAATTCATCATAACTATAAGTTTTAAATAATTTATCAGTCGATGATTGTACTACCTCGGTTAAGGCCTTCTCCAATAAAGGTTTCAATTCTTCCGACAAAGAATCCCAATTTTCATTCAAAAATGAATTCATACGATCACCCAAATCATTATCACCATTGAATAAATCATTTAGATTTAATTTTACTTTACCCACATTATAGTCCACTTTAATGTCTTTAATCTTTAAATAATTGCGACCATTTTTCTTTTGACGTTCACCCAAAATGACCGTTGTTAAAGCAACATCAGCTAAATAATTTTTAAATTAATAAAAAAAATTTAATTTTGTTTTTAATAATTAATCGAATACTTACTAAAATTTGCATTACATGGTCCCGAACCCGTCAAAGGCATCATCATTATTTTACCATCAATTTCATAGTCAGCATTAATGGTAATATTGGAAAACATTAAATTTGTAGTGAATTTCATTTTAGATGGTTCTATATTTAACGATTTAATGGTGAAATTTGATAAACCATATATGTGTATATTTTTATAGGTTGATTTCACATAAACAGCACCCGTATCTTGATTCATTTTAATTTCGGGTATTACTAAAGGTTCTAAAGCTGGTATATGCAACTCGGGTATACCATCCTGTAAACGATCCTTAAGAAAATTCAAAGCTGTACGGGCACATTTATTTAAATGAGGATCATTACGACGACAGATTTTAACAAATGATGCTAATCAAAGGAATATATTAAGTTAAATTTTAAATTATTAAAAACACAAAAGGATTGTTGTATTAAAAAATCCTTCCTTTAAATACTTACGCAATTTGGAACGTTCTATTTTTGAAGGCACAGCTGCTATAACTAAACTCCCCATGAAGCCTAAAGTCCATATTAAACAATATAATGATTTTAAATTTATCATTTTCTTTGATAACTATTGTTAACTGTGTTTAGTTTTAATTAACTATGAATAATTTCGTTTGCAAACTTGATTTATAAATAAAAATTTTTGCTGACTATAACAAAAATTTTTGACATTGCAAAGTAAGCTGTTATTTTTATTATTTTTTAATCTAAATTATATAATAATAAAACAACAAAAAATTTGTCTGTAGTTATATTTTTATTTTTATATAACACAATTTAACAATAAATTCCCAGTTGGAAATTTCATTGCATTGATGAAATGTATGAGAAAGTCAGGTGACATTAGTCATGGATACGCAGGCTAAAAAAATCAACAAAGACAGGAAATTTCCAACTGAGTTTTATGCATTTTATTAACATGCGTACACTATACTAATATATTATAAAATATGTAAATATATATCGTTAATTTTTTTATTGTAGAAAGGATGAAAATAAATTTTGAATAATTTTTATTTTTTATCTTACCAAAACATTGCAAAGTAACTAATTGTGGCTCTATGGAAGACTAGTGAAATTAATGTGCTGGGCCTATTTTCAAGATATTCAGAAAATTTTATTAAATTTATTATTTTTAATGTCGATAATTCGTTTTAAGTTTTTTTTTTTTTTTTTTTTCAAGGAGATAAAAAAGCGAACAAAAATGGAATAACGAAAATTCTCATGTACGTATATGAACCGTTATTTCAAAGTTTATTTTGAAACTTCTCAATCATGAACTAGAGGTGTTGCTGTTTATTGATTGTAGCATCGAGGCAGTGTAGTCTGTTTTATTGAAACTACAATGGAATGTGTTCTGATAAAATCAGGCTATTTATAACAATAGAGGGTATTATCCTCTTTAAAATTTTAAAATGTTTTTATATTACATAAGAATTTGATTGTTTTGGACGAATAATAGCTAAATTGAGATCTTTTAGATCCTTTCTACTTTAAATCAACGATATATATACATTTTATCACAATATCAAAAAACTAAAAACAATTTAAAGTAAAATATTTAAAATAAAAAAATATGTAACTATCTACATATTTACATAAAACATTTTAGATTTTTTTAACCATAGGAACAGCATTAAACTATACATTAATTTATATTCGACTTTTTGTTTTCATATGACACTGAACATAAACTTGAAATTAGATCTAATTAAACATAAGACTTGACTTTACAAAGAATTTATGAAATTCTTATAACAAAACACTATTATTCCAATGGTTAAATAATAGAACGATAAAACAATATTAAAACTGTAAGAATCATATTCAAAATTAACATATACAAATGCTGATATCTTTGAGATTAAGTCAGCTTATGTTTGTTACATTATGAATAAGGCACTTTAGCTTGTTTTCAACTTAAAATAACTTACAACTAAAAGTATTTATTATAAATAACATGAAAGTATTAAAAAGTAAAAAATTATAATAATTGTATGCCCTGCATACTAATTCATATCCATAAGTTCTTCCATGGATTTAAGGCTGTAATGAAAAGAAAAAAAAACTTAATATAAGGTAATGATGCTTGCAAGCAAAAATCCTAAAATAGTCATAAATATAGAAAACATCAAGGACCGCAACAATTATAAGCAATATAAAAAAATCACAATTTAATTATAATTTTTGATTCTTATTTTTTGGTTAAAATGAAATTATTACACTTGTAGGCAATAAAAAATAGTTTTTTCTGTTTCTCCTTAAAAAAAATATTAGACTACATATATGGAATTTGATCTGTTAAATACGAATCTGTTTTAAGTTTTTTTCAATTAGGTCGTAATGTCTAATATATCCCCTTAATTAGATGAATTATAGTGGGGGCAAACGCAAATTTTGGTTGTAATAAATCTGTACCTCCTAAACTACTGCTCGGATCGAATGTAAATGTATGAAATAAATTAAACTCCTACATATGCTAATACAAATTATTTTTGAGTTGTCTTAACATAAGTTTGTTATTCACTCAATATTTTCGGAACTAAGTGGCAAAAAAAAAAAATATAACTCTGAAAATATTAATCGAATAAAGGATAATGTTGGCTGAAGACAATTTTCGTCTGCATCATTTTGCTATATGTAAATCTTACGTAAAACGGTTGAGTTATAGTCTAAATTAGTCAAACTATTCAAGAGTTTTACAAGTATGAATGACAAGTGATCATTCCCACAATGACTCTCAGACAACTACGACTCATACCCAGAAGGTTTCGAATCTCCTAGTTTAAGGGCCTGATTTTGTAAAATGAAATGAAAATTCGTTTCGAAAATTTGTAATGAAAACAACATATCAATATAAAATTTTGAAACAAATTTTTGTTTCGTTTTATAAAATGAGGCCTTCAGACCTGCAATCCGTTCTATACCTCCAGGCGCGATTCGTGTTGACCAAAGTCCAATCCTTTATGGCCCTAATATAATAAATAAATAAATAAAAAGTTGGCAACGCCATGTTGTATTAAACATTAAATTTCATCCTCTTGATTATTAATAATATTTCAGTGTCTAATAAAAGAGTAAAATATATAATTATTGTTAAACTAATTGTTGAACTGTTTATCAACATCATAAATATAAAGTGTGATCAATTTTCTTTAATTTAATTAAATATTTTACTGAAAAATATCAACGTGATTTCTTTAACAATATTTAATGACATATACATAAACACTTCATAAACATAAAGAAGTCATATATACCTGTCTTTGTTTATTCAACATAAATAATCTTAACAGCTATAAGTGTTCAGCTTATGTATTACAATTAATTATTCTGTGACACGTGCTAAGTATAAACAAAAATGCCTTATTTTTGTGGTGTCTGTAAATTGGACATTGGTCGCAAGCGCAGCTTACTCTGTTCTAGTTGTCAAAACTGGATTCACATTGACTGTGATGGAGTGTCTAAAGATCTGTTTTCTATTATGGATAAAAATCGTAATTTGTCGTATACCTGCAAGAAATGTATGGAGAATCCTCCTGATTCAGAGAATGATGATGAGGACTCCTTTAAAAAAGAAATACGAAGGGAATTTGCTGATCTCAAAAAATCATTAAAAATACACTCTGATCAGATGAAAAGTGAACAAGATAAAATCACAGAAAAATTTGAATCTGTTGTTAATGAAATTCGTAAAGATCTGGCGAGTAATTTAAAGGAAATTAAAGATGAAATAGCTAATTGTAAAAGTCAAATTGATTCCAACAACAAATCTACTGACAAAAAACTCCATGAACTTGAATTATAAAATCATTTAATTAACCTCCGTTTAAATAGGTCGGACATTGTAATAACTGGCTTATCTGATGACCTTAAAAATCTTCCTCAAACTATTGTTGCTTTGTGTGGATCTTTAAAAGTTGAAATTACACCTGATGATATTATAAATACATTATACATAAAAAAGAAAACTGCCATCCTAGTTAAATTTCGTCATGTTGTCATTCGAGATAGCATTATGTCTGAATACTTTAAAACGAAGTCTTTGAAGCGGTCCGATGTTGAAGGTGGTTCAATAGCAACACGTATATATTTGAACGACAACTACTCTCCTTTGGTCAATAAACTGTTAAGGTTGTGCTGGAAACTTTCTAAAGAAAATAAAATATCACGTTATAGTATTATAAACCGGGAAACTCCCAAATGTAAAATTACGATGCAGAATGGTGATGTCAAGATAGTTAACTTATACGAATTCTTGAATTTATTTAATTTAAACATTTAAATATTCTAGTATACTATTCTTTGCATTTATAATTAAAATCAGTATTACTTGTTTGCTGTAATTGAGCTTCTCAATTGTATGTTTTATGAAACAAATTATGTTTTTAAAATTTATTTGTTAATTAAGAATTTATTTTCAAATAATGCCTTAATATTTAAAGTATACATGTTAACTGAATTTTATACGAAAAAGTTAGTTTTTCTAATATTTATATTTTAAAATAATTTCTTGGAAATTATTCTATTCATTTTGCATTAATTATATATATTTAATCTCTAGTATATTATTTGATCAAGAGTGATCTCAATTTGAATATATTGATATAATTTTGAATTCAGATTAAGTTATGTTCTTTTTCTTAGTTAATTTTTGGCTCCCACCCCAACACAAATTATACTTCATTTGGTATGTCCCATAATTTAAATCTTGGTCCTGTAGCCAGTAATAGTTCTGTTTTGCGTACTACTCTTTCTAAATTTTCTGGTAATTTAAACATTGGTCATGTTAATGCCCAAAGTTTAAATCCTTCAAATTCGAATGTGAAATTAGAGGAATTTAAGTATATTTTTGAGAAGTCAGGCTTTGATATTATTGCCATATCTGAGACTTGGTTTAAAACATATATTTATACTCAATCTCTTATTTTTCCTGGTTATAAAATGGTAAGAAATGATCGTTCTGATGTTATGCGAGGGGGTGGTGTTTGTTTGTATATTTCGGAGAGATTACGTTATAGAACTGTTTTTCGGGGAGATAAATATGGTGTATGTGAATCTTTATTCGTTGAAATTTTTGGTGATGATTTTTCGGCTGTGGTTGGTGTGGTTTATCTACCCAACGGACAAATTGATGAGTTTGAGGATATGCATTGTGGTTTATTTGATCGTTTTAGTAATATTATTATAACTGGTGATTTTAACTGTGATCTTTTTAAAGTTTCTAATTCTACTAGATTTCGTTCTTTAATTTCAAGATGTGGTCTGACATGTATACACAATTCACTACCAACTCATTACTGTTTGCAGACTAACAGTACGTCTTTAATAGACTATTTTGCTTTAAGTCAACCGTCCTTGCTAATTCATAGTGGACAAATACAACTACCATTCTTATCTTCCAATCATAGTTTTATATTTATAACACTAAGATTTTCCCCACAAGTACAAGAGAATGCCGTTTTAATTAAAAATTATAATAACTTAAATTTTAATGAACTTGCACAAACTGTGAGTCAATTTGATGAGTCTTTAATCTTTTCAACGAATGATGTTGATATGCAGCTTTCTTCTTTAAATATTTTAATAGAAAATCTTCATAACTCTGTTCCAACGTATAGGGCTAGACGAAAGTTTCATGATGTAAATTGGATGAATTCTGAAGATATTATAAGAGCTAGAACTCTAAGAAATTTGGCTTATAAAGCTCATCTTAGAGATCGTTCGTCTGAAAGCTGGAAAAACTATTGTAAATTTAGAAACAAAGCCAAATCGATCATTAGAAAAGTGCGAAGGAATTATGGCATTAAAATATTTCATAATATTGACAATGGTCAATTGTGGCGCACCGTGCGTTCTATAGGGTATATTGGGAATGAACCCCCTGATTTGGTTCAATCTGATATTGAAATGATTGCTGAAGGATTTTTAAATAACTTAAATCCAAATAACCTATGTGATTTAAATTTTAATGAATTTTTAGAAAGGCCTGATATGTTTTCATTTAGTAATATTACTGTGGCTGATGTAATTGTTGCTATTAAGTCAATAAAATCGAATGCAACTGGTTATGATATGATTCCCTTAAAATTTTTTAAAATTATATTTCCATTAATTTCCGTTTACATCTGTCATTTGATCAATACAATATTTACAGTTTCTAAATTTCCAGAAGCTTGGAAATTAGCTCGTGTAGTACCAATTGCAAAAAATAATAGCAACTCTTTGGATAATTTGAGGCCTATTAGCATTCTACCGGTAATGTCAAAGATTGTTGAAAATATTATTAAATCACAGATTCTTTCCCACTGTGAGCGTCTCTCACTAATACACCCTAGCCAGTTTGCTTTTCGTAGTAACCACAATACGTGTTCTTTGCTAATTGCTCTTACTGATTTAATACGAAAAGGACTCGATAAACATGAAAATTGTACTATGGTATCACTTGATCTCACAAAAGCCTTTGATCGTGTAAATCATATTGTTCTTGTTAAGAAACTAGTAGAGAAATTCAATTTCTCTAAGTCTGCCGGGAAATTAATTTATTCCTACTTGCATGGACGTTCACAATTTGTTTCTTTAAATGGGTTTAATTCGAGTGTTGGAAATGTTACATCTGGTGTTCCACAAGGGTCAGTTTTGGGTCCTATTCTCTTTTTAGTTTACTTGAATGATTGCCTTTCAATAATGAATAACGACATTTGCAAATCATTTGCGGACGATATATTTCTTCTTTATAATGCTAATTGTAAAAAAAATGTACTTCAAAATAAAATGAATGATCATTTATGTTTAATTTCGAATTGGATGGATTTAAATTATCTTAATATCAATTTAAATAAATCTACAGCTATGTTTTTCCATTTACCTAATACGTGTACTGAAAGACCTACAATTTACATAAATGGTGGATTAATTAATTACGTGGAGTCCCTTAAATGCCTTGGTGTTATTATTGACTCAGGTCTTAACTTTAATCTTCATATTGACTTGCTTACCAAAAAAATGTGCTTAAACTTAAGAAGACTTTATTCTTTAAAATCGTATACACCAAAATTTGTAAGATACCGATTAGCATATGCATTATTAATGTCGCAGTTTAACTATTGCTTAGAAGTTTTCTCTGGTACTTCTTTAGGAAATATCAATTGTCTATTAAAAGTACTTAGAAAAATTGTTAGATATGTATTTAATATTAGGCTGAGTGATCATGATCGCGTTTCTGAAAATATATCTAATTTTTTGCATTGTAGATTTGTTGATTACATATATCTTCGTATACTGCTACAATTTTATAAAATCATGAAAACTGGTCGGCCAAGTTGCCTTGTAGAACATTTTTCATTTATTCGATCAACCCGTAATATACAAATTAACATACCTCGCATACATCTTGTCATTCTTGAACGATCTTTTGAAGTAAGAATAGCTCGTATTTGGAACCATTTACCTTCTGATCTAAAACTATTTTCACATTCTATTATGACATACAAAAAAAAGCTCCTGGATTATTTTCGCTTATACAATATTTAAAAAATTTTATAAATACTGGTTATCAGGATTTTATGAATATATTATTATACTAAATCTGTGTGGTTGGGAGCCAATTAATATACTTTTTTTTTTATTTAGAATAATAATTATGTTTTGTTAATAATATGGATTATAATATAACAATACATGTATAATTGGCCATGAAATAAATAAATTAAAAAAAAAAAAAAAAAAGGATCCAATTGGAATTCTAACAGATGTCTCTACGAAAGACCTATCCAGTTCCCAGCTACTACGAGTCAGCTCATCGGCTATTTCATTGCCGAGAATGTCCCGGAATCCAACAGAGTCTTATCATGTAGACATCCATTAGTCTTCTCAATAAGTACTACTTTCATCATTGAGCCATTTGTAAAGACAGCACAATCTCCATGGAGCTAACCCTGAATTCAACATTAGTTTCAACATAATCCTTGGATCTCGCCGAGTATGCTAGCATGCCCCGCCCTGAAGTTCCCTAATAATCCTCATTCCTTCAATCTAAATAGACTATTGAAGCACATCTCTGAACTTTAGAGAGAAGGTTCCAATAAGTTTCTTTACTCAATACCTTCCACCAGACTGAACAACCATAATTAAAAATCGGTCTTGCAACCGACGTATAGATCCAAAATACAACTAACGACTTAAGACTAAGGTGATCGATTATTCGACTTTTTTGAGAAACCGGTTTTCGAATAGTTCGAATAGTTGCTATTTAAAAAAAAAAAAAAAAAATCTGAAAAAACCGGTTTCTGTTGTATTATGAAGAAAAATTAGTAAAAGTAGGAAAAAACTTAATTTTTTTTTTGGCGTTTTGAAGTGTTTGCTACAAAACTACGATAATTAAAACACAAATAGAAAATGTTACCAAAATTAGTTTTGGCCAAGAAAAGTGGTCGACGAAACCATAGTGCAATGCCAGGAAAAATAATATAATGAAAATTTTGCACAAACAAATCCGAAAATTAGAAGAAAAATAATATGAACAACATATGGACACCTTCTTCTTCCTAATCGAAGCCAATTATTTCAAGCCGTTAGAATTTATTGGGATAATATTTATTAATGTTTTAAATTCGTAAACCTTTCAAAATAAAAAAAATCGTCGTAAATGCACTCACTGGCCGAAATGCAGAATCAGTTTTTGTAAGGATTTGGAGAGCAAACAATAAGTATAGCAACTCAAAAGTTCTTAATATCAAAACAGACTTTTCGGTCCCTGATAGAAACATCTGGCTCCGTTGAAATTTGTAGAAGGAATAATTTTATAAGTAAGCCGATTTTTAGTTTCTTACGTCATCTGGGAGTTTCAGGAAGCTTTGGAGAGAAAATAATGCTTAGGAAAGATATATTTATATATATATATATATATATATATATATATATATATATATATATATATATATATATATATATATATATATATATATATATATATATATATATATATATATATATATATATATAGAGAGAGAGAGAGAGAGAGAGAGAGATCCACGTATTTCGTAAATTCTTAGAAAAAGACACATAAATCCTCTTATATCCGCTCCCTGATAAAAATTTCAAAATATGGCTCCGTTAGAATTTTTTGGACGAAAAGTTTTATAATTAAGTCAAATTTTAATTTTCTACGTCGTTTGGGAAAGCTCTGGAAAGGAATTATATATTGTGTTTCGAAATTGTAGAAAACTCGACAGTGTAAGCTTCATCCTATTTAATACCGGTAAGCTAAAAGGTTCGACCTTATATCTCCTAGTAACCAACTCAGTATTCCCTGGGTTTACCCTTAATGCCTTACTATCGGTCCAGAGACCTGATTGCATTACCTCACTGATCGTAGGTAGAAATTTACAAGATAACAATATAACTACGTCATCTGTGTAGTCTACAATCTTCCACCCTAGCATCAAACTGTCTTAAAATGACATTCACGGCCAGAGCCACAGTAATGACCCCTCTTGCGGTATGCCGCTCTTTACGAGCTTCTTTATACAAGTGTCTCCCATACTCGAGTTTTTCGAAATCGGTCTAAAAATTTTTTCCCAAGGGATTTAAAGCCATTAAATAACATTTTATTGAATTCTAGTGATCATTTTTATACATACTCTTCAACTGGGAATAGTAAAAATGAAACAATCGTTATTTAATATTCAGTAACTTTTTAGTAACAGCTTTGTTCCAGTGCTTGTCAAACTTGTATGTTTTAGTCAGAATTTACAGGAAAGCTAGCTTTCCCACACTAAGAACTTATGTTTATTTCGTTGTTTTTCTGAAAATTTCTGAATAAATTTTACATGCACTGGGACAGATCTAATCTTTTTGTGAAAAAAGTTTAAAAAAAAGTTAAAAATTAAGAATTTTTTATGAACTATTTCGAGAAGAAATTATTATTATTATTTTTTTTTTTTGTTAATCGCTTGTATTTTTTATATTTCCATCTATTTAATTTATCAATTTATACTTACGTAGAATTAAAATCATTTAACAGCGGTTCAGTATCTCTATCAAAAACACTTAAAAAAGTATTGTTATTTACTAAACTCTTTGACTTTGTACCATCTAAACGCAGAGAATTCATTCTCATAGGCAATTCATCAGTATCATTTCTTATATTCTTCAAAAGAGAACGTGTGCATTCATTTATTTCGTTCTCCAATCGATTCATTTCATTTTTAACAAATACAAGTTGATCTCTTAAAGAAATGAATGCTACTATTTGTTCATTTAATTTTACACGAATACGGAAACATTCACTACTTTTCAATTTTTTAACTTCATCAAACATTTTGTCAATAGCAGTTTGACCACGGTCTAGGCGTTTTTCTTTGGCAGATTCTTTAGAGAGGAACTTACGATAATCTGAACTAAAATGTAAAAATATAAATGATAATTTTTTAATGTAATAATTAAGCTACATATACTTACAGTTGAAAAATATCTTTTGCGGCATATTCATCATAAATTTTAATTGTTGCCAGCTCTCTGCAATTTTGTAAGATTATTTGATAATTTTTTTTTAAAACGTTTATTTGTTTGTCCAACTCTCGCAATTTATTTGTAAAAATATTACCCATATTTTTAGCAGAATTTGATACCTAAAGCAGATAAATGTATAAATTGTTGTTAAGTGAATTTTTATTTTAATTAATCAAAATTTAAGTCTTTAAAACTTATCATCATACTAGTCAGTTTAAAAATACATACCTGTACATTTGTAATAAGTTCATTTAAAACTACATTGAAATGCTTAAGACTTCCATTTAGCTCTATAATTTTGTTTAAGTTATATATTTCAGAACTATATATCAGCACGTGATGTTCGATATCTAATACATAGTTATGAAGACCCATTAAATAGCACTGTAACAGATTTTGTTGATTGGTTAATATGAAATGAATTTCTTTCTCAAACTGTTGCAATAACCAATCTGGAATATCGTCAAATTGTGGACTTATTGACATGCATTTTTTGATCGTTTCTGTTATATAGCTATTTCCATCAATATGTATATCAAAATCGTTTTCTTTTTTAAATTCATCTATAAATAGCATAACTGGCGGATTATCAGGATTCCCGGTATCACACCATTCAGGCACAAAATAATCCTCTGGATTTTGTCCATTTTTCTTGGGGTGTAATGGTGGATAAATAACAAATATATTATCTTTTTCAATATTATTGTCATTACAAATTGTAATAAGAAATTCTTGTAAATTAACGAATGATTCAATGTTGTAATAATATTTTTTATATGTTTTCAACGAAAATACAGTAACAATTTTTGTGGCCAATATTTTCTCTGCATCAGTATAGAATATTAGTTCATTATTTTTATTGCAACCTCTTGTCTTGTAATCATTCATCAACACTGAACGCAACCATTCTTCCATGTAATTTATAAAAATATAACTCGAATGATTTTGTGGTAGTATATAATTAATGAACTCAAAATTGTCTTCATTTTGATTATTGATTTTCTGTACTATTGCTATGCAATCTAATGGTTTCTTTTGAATATACTTTATGCGAGTGTATATTTTTTGATGAGGTATAAAGGGTTGAGTGCCACATATTATTTCGTAAATAACATTACCTATAGAAAAATAATCAACGGTTTTTGTATAAGTACCACCATCTATAACTTCAGGTGCTACATAATTGCGGGTACCAACGACACTTTGTGCAATTGTATTCTCGGGTATTTCACGTGCATAACCAAAATCAGAGAGCTGAAAGTACAAAAAAAAAAAAGTAATATTTAACTAAATTTATTTGATGTCTTCTTAAAAGTTGTTTGTTAGATAAATATAAATGAATTCTAACAACATACCTATTTTTTATATTTAAGATACAGAAATATTTATGAGATTTTTCTAAAGGCTTACCTTATTTTCTATTATAGTACAAAGATTTATATATCAGGACCCAGTAGCTACAAAATGTTAAATTTATGACCCCTCTATGAATAGATGTATTGAAGTATATATTATTGTATGTTTAATAGATTACCCATAAAATTTATGGATTTTACAAAAGTTTTGAGTTTGCTTGCTCCACCGGCAGTTTCTGGTAGATGAGGCTATAAAAATAATATGTATGCAAAAATTGGGTCGATCGGTCGTAAACCGGCCAGTCGACTTTGACCTTTGTCCTAAAACAAGGCTTAAAAGTAACTAATATCTTTATTGCGCTATAACTCTTTAATTTAACATTTTCCGATGAAATACTATATAAGCTTTTCGATTCAGAATAAAATGCACAAATTTTTGACATATAATTTTTTAGCCTACTATGACTTGTTGTGATGTTATAAGCAATCAAAGTAAAAATTTTTTCATGAACTTTTTTTAAAAAAGCCCTGGTTTTAATATGGGTCTAGCCTGCTAGAAACGGTTTTTATTGCTTTGTAGAGCAGGATTTGTAGTTTTTATAAATCGATCAGTTTTATCACATTTGCTTAATATATTAGAATAGATGGACCAAAATCTGAATTTGGGCTATAAATTTTTTACTTATTATACAAATATTGGTACTAAATGTAGGGTGTAGCATGAAATTTTTAATCATTTCAGAGATTGTTTTTAAATAGTTATCGAATTTAACTGCTACTGGAAATTTAAGTGTTGCCGATTAACCAAAAATTGTAAAAGTTGACATGTTAATATTTTTACATAAAAACAACTTTTTTATATCTTTTACCTTTTAAATCGGTGATATATATTAAAAATAGATAACATTTCTAACAATAGCTTTGAAAAAAATAAAAATAAATTTTCAAAAGAACTAGTAAATTAGCTTATATGAATTAAATTCATAGAATAACGGAATTTAGTTTTGTTTCGATTCCATGTGATGTATCTTTTGTCTGTTGCTGTTTCGTTTTCGTTCAGAAAGGAATAATTATGCAATTTATTTTATAATTTACCCCTTTTGAGAGTACATGACATCATAAAGGTTAATTAAAAGTAAACCTTTTTATTTCCGTAATGCATTGTCTTGAACAGTTAAATTGTAATTTTTGATCTCAGTTTCAATGTATTTATCAAGAAATACATATATGGTATTCAAATATTTACTTAAATACAAGGTTTTATAAACTAATTACTTCCATTATACATTTAGAAATTCTATTCTACATTTAGAAATTCTTCATCATTACTTGCTGTTTTAATTTAAAATTTTTACGAATAATAATGAACATTTTTATTAATATCACACATAATTACTTACCTTTTTTTATATTTCTCCGATTTTTAAGGTAAAAGAGATAAAAAAGTTGTTTATATGTAAAAATATTAACATGTCAACTTTTACAATTTTTGGTTAATCTGCAACACATAAATTTCGAGTAGCAGTTTAATTCGATAACTATTTAAAAATAATCTCTGAAATGATTCAAAATTTCATGCTACACCCTACATTTAGTACCAATATTTGTATAATAAGTAAAAAATTTATACCCCAAATTCAGATTTTGGTCCATCTACCCTAATATACTAAGCAAATGTGATAAAACTTATCGATTTGTAAAAACTACAAATCCTGCTCTACAAAGTAATAAAAACCGTTTCTAGCAGGCTAGGCCCATATTAAAACCAGGGCTTTTTTAAAAAAAGTTCATGAAAAAATTTTTACTTTGATTGCTTATAACATCACAACAAGTCATAGTAGGCTAAAAAATTATGTGTCAAAAATTTGTGCATTTTATTCTGAATCGAAAAGCTTATATAGTATTTTATCGAAAAAAGTTAAATTAAAAAGTTATAGCGCAATAAAGATATTAGTTACTTTTAAGCCTTGTTTTAGGACAAAGGTCAAAGTCGACTGGCCGGTTTACGACCTATCGACCCAATTTTTACACACATATTATTTTTATAGCCCCATCTACCAGAAACTGCCGGTGGAGCAAGTAAAATCAAAAATTTTGTATTCATGGGTAATCTAATGTTTAAGAATAAAATCACCGAATTTCATTAAAATATTACTACTTTTAAGGCATTTATAACCACTAAACCTCTATTCCGGGAGGGCATTTGTATGGAGCTAGGTGAAATAATGGACCGATCATAGCCAATTTCAATAGGCTTCGTCCTTGTGACAAAATAATTGTTTGTGCCAAATTTGATTGCGACCTGTACTTTGTACACAAGGTTTACATGGACAGACAGACAGCCAGCCAGCCGACCAGACGGACATCGTTAAATCAGAAAGTGATTCTGAGTCGAACGGTATACTTTAAGGTGGGGGTCCGATAATTTTTTCTGTGCGTTACAAACAAACGCATTATACCCCAACCACCTATGGTGGTGTAGGGTATAATAATAATAATTTATTGTATTGCGGAAATTGTGGTTTCTGTGATGAAAGTTATTCCAGCTTCTTTTTCTACATCATTTAATGTTATGTTCTTTGTTAATTTTGGGTTCTCTGAGAGAATAAACAAATTTGTTCCTGATCCTTATTTAATAGGCGGTATGATAGAGAAATTTTTATTCTTAAAAATTTTTAAAACTTCTAGGGGGTAAATGGCATAAGTTAGGAACCAAATTGGTACTACATTTTTGTAGTTCCTTCTCTCATCTACAAAACATAATAGACATACATACATATACAGTGGCTCACAGCTTATTTTATGTAGAACATACTTTCTTGTTTAATGTTCCATAGCAATGCAGTAAATAGGCACTTTCAAAAAAATAATGGTGGCATATAAAAGAGAAAATGCTCTAGTTTTGCAAGATTATTTCATTTATTGCAAACATTTGCATTCATATAACTTAAAAGTAAAAAATAAAAATATACTAAATTTTTTAACTCACAGCTTATTTTATGCAGCCACTTCTCTTTGGAACGGTACAGAATACCATTTTCGCTCTGATTTTGTTAGTTAGTGTGTCGATTTAAATATAAATGAAAAATTTTTCCACGCACAACGCTAGAAAAAGGAGAATTGCTTATAAATCTTTTTAAAATGGTAACTCGCACCGAAAAATAGCACAAAAAAAATTTAAATTCTATATATTTGGCTTAGATAGTATGTCCAATGTGTGGCGAGAACCGAATAACGAGCTGAACAGAGAAAAATTAAGTATAACAGTGAAGCATGTTTCCGGCAGTTTCATGGTTTGAGCGTGTATATCGGTTAATGATGGTGGAAAGTTGGAATTTATTGGACCAACAATGAACAGTTTAATATACCTTTAGATCCTAGATGATAATTTGTTGCAGAGTGCGGAGAGTCGTGCATACTATCATATTTTTTATATTGCCAAGATAACGATCGGAAGAAAAATTAGGTCTTGTGCAAACTTTGCTAATATATAAATGCCCCAATTTAACTACACTCCCTAAACGGTCGCCAGAACTCAATATGATCGAAAATTTGTGGTCCATATTGGAAATTTGCTTATTAAAATAGAAATAACGCCCTGAAAATGCAGTGGTAACACATTTCTCTTAAAGTTACATGAAAATTGCACGCACCGGTAACAAACGTCCTCAAATCTGTTAAGACTACCATTCCAGATAGTAAATACTGTAATTATCAGTCGCAATTTTTAGCTTTTTGATATCGTAAGTGGCTGCATAAAATAAGTTGTGAGATAAAAATTTTTTTGTTTTCTTATTTTTAAATTACTTAAAGGTAAACTTTAATAATAAATAATGGTTCTATGTTAAACTAGAAATCTTTCTCTTTCAAATAATACCAAATTCAATTTTTAATTCCTGTATGTTACTTTGGTATGGAGCTTTAAAAATAAAATTGTAATCTGCATAATTTAAGCTGAGAGCCACTTCATAATTGTTCTAATTCTAACCTAGACAGTTAAATAAACTGAAAACCTTTTGGGGAAGCTTATTTTCTTTGATCGTCAATGGGTTTAGTTTGAGACGTGATCCTACGAAATTCTCCATGCATGGTTGGGTATTATGCGTTTGCTCTTATGTTTGTAACACACAGACAAAATATCCTAACACCAACATTAAGGTATACCAATCGACTCAAAATAACTTTCTGAGTTGATTTAACGATGTCCATCCGTCTGGCAGACTGGACGGCTGTTTGGTTGTCTGTCCATGTAAACCTTTTGCACAAAGTGCAGGTCGCAATTTTGAAGAAAATTTTATGAAATTTAGCACATTTGTTTATTTTGGAATAATGACGAACGCTATTGAAAATGGTCATGATCGGTCCATTATTTTTTATGTCATTATTTCAATAAAATTCGGTACGAATAAATTCTATATAATGATAAATCGGAGTGCAAAATTTCTGGACGATCGGTCCACAATTAGGCATAGCTCCCATATAAGGCCCACTTTCGAATATCAATTTAAGTCGCAAAAATCGCACATAATGAAAGTATTATGGTAATATTTGACACAAATAAGTTTAATATAAGCAGAAATCGTATTATATAATTTCATAATGAATTTAGTGTTCGCCTTTGTTAATTATTTATGTGAATTTTGTCAAAAAAAAAACACTTGATATGGGCGGTCAAGTGGGCAGACTACATCCATTTTTTGTTTCCGAGTTTACATTTGTCCTTGAACTATTTGTACAAAATTTCGTTGACGTTTCACCTTATATGGGAGGTGGGCGGTAAAGTGAGCGCAACACGCCCATTTTTGGTTTCCAAGTTTATATCGACCCCCAAACTATCTGTACAAAATTTCGTAGTCATACATGCTTTTGTTTAAGAGTTATTAGCAGAAAAGTATGAAATGAAGCTACAACGGACAACCTGTGGTTCTAGTTTTTAGCCCATAACTTTTTTGTTTATTAACCGATTTTGCCAATTTTCAATACCAAACAAACCTTATATAAGATAAATATTTGGGCCAAATTTTGTTGTCCCGTTCGAGCTCTATCCTGCTTTCAACAGACAGACGGACGGACGGACATAGCTAGATCGACTCAGAATCGAATCAGACCCAGAAAATATATACTTTATGGGGTCTTAAATGATTCCTTCGACAAGTTACACACGGAATGACAAAATCATCAAAAAAATGGGGGGGTATAAAACCCGGAAACATGCATAAGTTTACATACAAATCAAAAATTTATCGATATCACACAATCAATAATATTATATTTTACAATCGCTACTTTTTAAATAATTATTTGTATGACAGCCAAAAAATCAGTTGCATACATACAAACTTACAAATTTAAAATAAAAATATCATTGGAGTTTTTTTCAGAGTAGGTAGAACGCTCATTTTTTTGATTCGTTCGGAACATAATTTTTTATCAGCGAATTTAATCCTAATATTTAGAACGAATTTTATTTTTTTTGTTTGCAAATTTAATTTTTAAATTTGTTCGAAGATCAAAAATTTTATTTTCGAAAATAAAAATATTATTCAGGAATTAACCCGAAACGAATTAATCGAATTGAAGTCATGTAACGGTATAAAAATGTTTTTACTTATGTTGAATGAAAGATGTGTGGTCACCTGTGGTGGATGTTTAAAACATTTGTACATGTGCTTGTGTGTTTAATAAAGCTGCAGTTTTTTTTTTTTTTGTTTTTTTGTTTTTTATACCCTACACCACCATAGGTGGTTGGGGTATTATGCGTTTGTGCTGATGTTTGTAACGCATAGAAAACGTTATCCAACACCCACCTTAAAGTATACCAATCGACTCAGAATCACTTTTTAAATCGATCTAACGATGTCCGTCCGTCCGTCTGGCTGGACGGCTGGCTGGCTGGACGGCTGGCTGTCCATGTAAACCTTGTGCACAAAGTACAGGTCGCAATTTTGAAGATAATTGAATGAAATTTGGCACGTGGGACTTTTATGACACAAGGACGAAGCCTATTGAAATTGGTTATGATCGGTCCATTATTTCACCTACCCCCAATACAAATGTCCCCCCGGAATTAAGTTTCAACACTAAAAAATGCCTTAGAAATAAGAATATTTTAATGAAACTCGGTGCAAAGAAGTTTTGTATAAGTATCAATTTTGTTACCGAATTTTATGAAGATCGGTCCACGATTAACCATAGCTCCCATATAAACCCCTGTTCCGAAAATCACTTTAACGTGCATAAATCCCATACTAATGTTAGTGTCAAGTTAATATTCGACACAAATAAGTTTTATATAAGTAGAAACAACATTGCCAAATTTTATTAAAATCGGTCCATAATTTACCACAGCTCCCATATAAACCCACTTCCGAGAATCGCCCTAAAGTGCATAAAATCAAGTAGATGTTAGTATCAACGTATTATTCTGTATTTGTATATTTTATTTTACATTTAGTAAAAGTGTTGATATAATATAGGTCTCCTCCCCGAATTTTTATGGTCATACATAATGGTGTAGGGTATTATATATGGTCGGTCTTGACCGACTATACCTTTTTTTCTCGTTTTTTTTTTTTTTTTTGTTTTGTTACTGCTGAATTGTTTACAATAAAACAACACAATGTTTATGGCAGTAGTTAATTGAGTGTGTGTGTTTTTTATTTGCATATTTATGTATGCATGTAAATATGTATGTAAGTACATGTTTTCAATTTGAAATATGGGAAAATTAGAACTTATTAAACATTTATGTATGAGTATTCGAGATAGCATTTCGTTTCTTATAATTCCGTTATAATTTGTATACTTATTGAATTATTTCGATTAAAATGACAAATATTTATTTGTAATATGTATTTCTTTCTATTTAATTTACTTATGTTTTTTTATTGTTTTATTTTTACAACTAGGATACCAATTACATGTGTTTTAAATAATTTTACATCATTTTATTGTGATTTTGTGTAAATAAATTACTTAAAAAAAGTTACTTCAGTTGAAACCAAAAACTTCATAATTAATCATTTTTAGAAAAAAAAAAAAAAAATAAGAAAATTAAATTGTATAAAAGGCGTGGAAACTAAGAAAAATGTCCCACAATATTATAAAAAATAAAAAAAGTGAAATTTACTTATAAATAGTTCTTAATCAGCAAGATATTGAAGTTTACAAAAGCTAGTTGAACGTAAAATTTTAAGTTAAGTGAAACAAAATTACAAACTAAACTCATCGAACATGGCTAAACATAGTGAAAAATACTTAGGAACACTCTTTGCATTCTAAAAATTTAGAAATATTGAAGAAATACATCATTTTAGAGCCAGGTCTGGTATAAAGAAACCCCCACATCTCAAAAGGGTTATAGAATTGAGATTCGATTTTGTAAGAGGATATAGCAGAAAATCAAAAAAGTTCTGAAAGGATGAAATTTTTGCAATTGGCATCAAGCTAAATCATTTCGTATGTAATATGAATGTTCTAGTCTATCGAAAGCCATATACCGAGCTAGAAGAGAGAAATAAGGTAGCTCCTGTAAAAATCGGTGGTTGAAGTTTTATGGTTAGGGGGTATGTGATGAGGTCTGGAGTAGGTATTTTAGTATTTATAGATTGGTATTATATAGCCATTTTTAAATAAAATTCACATAAAAGTGCTGAGAAATTAGGAATATCTAACAGACTTATGTTTACCAGGATAATAACCCAAAGCATTCTGCCTTAATTATAAAGCTTAACTTTGTCTGTAACTGCACGAAAATAATAACAAAAACGCATTATAATCACCAGATATCAATCTAAATGAACACTTGTGAAGTTTTTATTAGCAAAAATTAAAATTTTTAAACTTTACGAATAAAAATGTTATTAAATTGATATTGTAAATGCAATGAAACAAAATTGATCCTGAATATAACAAAATCCTTATCAAACCTATATCAAAACGCTTAAAAGAGGTTATAAAGTGAAAATAAAAAGCTACATGTTAATAAAAATTTAATTTTTTTGATTTTTCGAAGCATAAAGTATAATGTCGAATACTTTTTTTGCCTTGAATTTTAACGTCATTAGTCCGGGTTCACACACAGCAATTTTTCTTGCCGCAATTCTGACTTGGTAGGCGAGAGAAGCAAAGAGAATGTAAAAGTTTACTCTTCCGTTCTCCTCTCTCTTCTATAAACTCAGAATTGCGGCAAGAAAAATTGCTGTGTGTGAACCAGGACTTATATAAATATATATAATATATAAATATATGCAGACTTGAAATCTTTATGCTCTACCAAACTTTATCCCATTTTTTTACTTAAAAATTCTGTGAAAATTGTATTATTTTTAAAGAAAATTAAAATAGCATAGCTTATGTCGAATAGTTTTTTTTTGGCCACTGTATGTACATACAAGTAAACATGTATGTATGTATGTATGTACTTTTTAAAACAATACCATTATTTTTTACGATCGCTACTTTTTAATTGTTATTTGCATGACAGCCAAACAATCAGTTTATATACTTGCATACATACAAACTTTCAAATTTAAAATAAAAATATCATTGGAGTTTTTATAGTCATGTTTTTTTTTCAACAGTTCGTACCGCTAAAAAATATTTTTTTATACATATATCTACATCTATGTATAAGTGTACATGCACACAATGAACCTTTTGTTTTTTCTTTCAACCACTTTTTTGTGCACATCATTGTACCATGTGTGTGGCTACCGAACCGTTTGGAATCATAAAATAGCGATCTTCCACACAAATACAAATTTAAAAAATTTACGAATAATATTAAAAACAGGAACAAAAAAATTAAAATTAAATTCGAAATCCGAATTTTTCCGTACCTTGATTGGTATCAAAGTGGTCGTTTCACACATACATACATACATATATATTTGTTAAACAACCTAATCACTCGCTTAAAACCAAGGTTGGAAACCGATACCGTTATGAATACCGATACCGATTAAAAATACAAATTTTCAACATAATATTATTCTTAATAATAAGAGTTTATTTAGTGTGATATTTATAGAATTTTGTTTTAAAGAGGACATTTATTGTTCACTTCTTTGTTAGCTTATGTCGAATAGTTTTTTTTTGGCCACTGTATGTACATACAAGTAAACATGTATGTATGTATGTATGTATGTATGTATGTATGTATGTATGTATGTATGTATGTATGTATGTATGTATGTATGTATGTATGTATGTATGTATGTATGTATGTATGTATGTATGTATGTACTTTTTAAAACAATACCATTATTTTTTACGATCGCTACTTTTTAATTGTTATTTGCATGACAGCCAAACAATCAGTTTATATACTTGCATACATACAAACTTTCAAATTTAAAATAAAAATATCATTGGAGTTTTTATAGTCATGTTTTTTTTTCAACAGTTCGTACCGCTAAAAAATATTTTTTTATACATATATCTACATCTATGTATAAGTGTACATGCACACAATGAACCTTTTGTTTTTTCTTTCAACCACTTTTTTGTGCACATCATTGTACCATGTGTGTGGCTACCGAACCGTTTGGAATCATAAAATAGCGATCTTCCACACAAATACAAATTTAAAAAATTTACGAATGATATTAAAAACAGGAAAAAAAAAAAAATTAAAATTAAATTCGAAATCCGAATTTTTCCGTACCTTGATTGGTATCAAAGTGGTCGTTTCACACATACATACATACATATATATTTGTTAAACAACCTAATCACTCGCTTAAAACCAAGGTTGGAAACCGATACCGTTATGAATACCGATACCGATTAAAAATACAAATTTTCAACATAATATTATTCTTAATAATAAGAGTTTATTTAGTGTGATATTTATAGAATTTTGTTTTAAAGAGGACATTTATTGTTCACTTCTTTGTTATATAGATTGCAATAAATATATTTTTAAAGAGGTTTCAATGCCTTAAACCTTATGCGAATTCTATTTGATAAAAAGTCTTACTGCGAACACAAAAAATGCTTTATTCGCCCCTATTATGTATGTCGTTGTCGACAGCAAGTCACGTCGACAAAACAAAAATGGTATTTGTGATGTCAATATTGACTACAAATCTCAATATTGACAAAGTTTTGTAATTTTCTAAGGCGATTTAAAGTCGACGTCGAGTTGAAACGACTCTGATTTTGTCGACACATTTTTTGATGTCGACTCAGAATGAATGTTAGTAAAATTGAAGAAAAGTCATAATAATTTACCTTTTTTAAAATCGAAATATAATTATTTCTTTATTTATAATAAATAAATTATGTATCATTATATTTTTGGTTATGGACCAAGGGTGGTGGCTGAAAAAAATTTGACAGGAGGTAGTAGCAGAGTAAATTTTTTGCAAAACAAGATAAAACGTCTTTTTAATATAAAGTGTGGTCCAACCAAAATGCACGATATTGCAAAAGAGCCATTGTTTCGTTGGCTGTGCGGCAATTCTGCTTGTTAACGAATCCACTGAGGTGAAAGTGTGCCTCGTAGCTGAAGATGATTTTCTTTGTAAAGTCACAATTCACTTCTGTCTGTTCAACTAATCATTCGGCGTCCAATATTTGTGTCAGGACTTTTCTTCATTTTTAGATCTTTTACAGCAATTTAGTGCAAAAAAAAAAAACACATTATTGTGATAAATTTCAAAATAAAATTAAACAATTTTCACAAAATATTTATGTATGACACTTATTTCTTCTAAATTATCGATAACAAGTCGACGTCACACAATACTATTAGAAAATACCGATTTAGCGTCGAGGTGATGTCGATGTCGACTTAATGTGACAACGATTACAAATTGACGACGACATCGACAACGACTTACATAATAGGGGTGATTATCTCAATCATTTATCATTTGAACGTACTGTTGAAATTATTGATAGGTTTTTGATATTTGCTTCTATGAAGATTCTTTCCTTAATTTTGGTTTCTCCAAAAGACCGACAAATGTTCTTCAGAAGGTTACAACTTGGGCTATCTTTGAAAAATGTATACCAGGATTTCTCGAGAAATTTGCGATTTTTCATGTCCCTCTCTGAGGTAATTTTGTCCGTGATTTCCAGGAATTTTAAAAGCACTTAAGTGAAAGAAAACTGCATGAATTTCAACAATAGGTTATATATTTTCAAAATTTGTTTAACTAATATAATATAATATAATATAATATGCTAAATCCAGCTGGGAACTATGTATACATATAATTTCATTATTCTTTGAATTGCTTGTATAGGATGAATCTTAGGTATGGATTCAAATAAACATCGTGTCAGCACTAAGAAGCAGCAAGAAAAAAAATTTAACTTACTGAAAGGATCTTACAGGCATCTTAAATATACGATATAAATTTTTCATTGGTATGGACAACATCCAGAATTAATCTCTAGAAATTTGGAAAAAACATTTAGAATGTGAAGAGAAAAAAATAGTCATGTCAGACCTTATAGAGTCATTCCATTTAAAATCAACCAGCTGATTTTCTCACCTCTTCCGAATTTAATGATATTTAATACAATCATTATTCTTGTCAAAACTAAAGCTAATTCAAAATTTCAGATAATTTCATCATGTGGTTCGCGAAATATCGCGGGTTGAAAGTGCAAAATATCTCAAAATATGTACAAAGTTGCATACACAAAATTACAAATATCTTTCGAAGTATTTATTATATAAGATTTATTGAGATGTCATATTAAAGGTATCCAATTTACCTTTAAAATGACGTATAACATGACTTTCTTCTCAACATCAAAATGGTCCATATCTCGCAAAATATATGTTAAAGTGGTCTTTTTAAAAATTAAAAAAAATGAAATTGAAAAAAGATTCGGCTGTGCCGAATCTTTGATACCCTTCACCATATTACCACCTTACCATCTTATCGACATCATATTACCATATTACCGACAATTAATAAAATTTTCGCCTTAACGTATGCTTGCATATTTTCTAAATCTAAATTTTTTTCAAACTACGAAAATTTGAATATGAAAAAAAAACATAACAGGCTTTGCTTTTAAAAAAGAAACAACAACAATTCCATATATATTTATTTTTGTATGTACAAACTGACTGAATACACAAAGAACAACAACAACACTGTTATTCATTATATTACTGCTGTTGCTAACTAAACTACTTGTCTACACAAAAAACAAAAAACGTCACTAATAGTCATTACAATGCTTAATATACATGTTTGTTGGTGTATTTATATTCTTAACAGATTTGTTTTAGTTTTTAAAAATAAACAACTACAATTCCATATCTATTTATTTTTGTACAGACTGCATATACAAAGAACAACAACACTGTTATTCATCATATTACTGCTGTTGATAACTAAACTACTTGTCTATACAAAAAAACAAAAAACGTTACTAATAGTCATTACAATGCTTAATATACATGTTTGTTGGTGTATTTATATTCTTAACAGATTTGTTTTTGGGCCATAACTCTGTTGATTATGAACGAATTTGGTTTATTAAAAAAACCGAAATTTTATAAAAATATTTATGACTGATCTATATAAAAATAAAAATCTATAGCTTGAACAAGGGCTTCAAAAATAAAAAATTCGTTTTCCACGATATCTCAGTTATTACTGAACCGATTTATTTAATTTTTTCAGAACAAAAATTCAGAAAATAATTTTCGAGCCCCCTTTAAAAATTCGAAGTCCCTGGTATATGCAGAGGCTTCAGAAACTAAAAAACCGGTTCTAAAAACCGGTTTTTAAAGCATATCTCCACCATTTATAAACCGATCTTCCTGATTCAAAAAACTGAAATTTTACAAAAATATTTGTGACCGATCTGTATAAAAATAAAAATCTATAGCTTAAACCAAAGCTTCAAAAAATAAAAAATTCGTTTTGTCCGATATCTCAGTTATTACTGAACCGATTTATTTCATTTTTTCAGAACAAAAATTCAGAAAAAAATGTCCGAGAATTCTTTGTAAAAACGAAGTCCGTAGTGTATACAGAGGCTTCAGAAACTGGAAAACCGGTTCAAAAAACCGGTTTTTTGAACATATCTCCGCATTGTATGAACCTATCTTGCTGAATTCCAATAGCAAAATTCTCGAAAGCATTTCCGATCGTTTGACATACATATTATATATGTCAGTTATCGGTGGGCTTCATAAACGCCATTTCAACCGACACACGGACGGACGGACGGACGGACGGACATGGTCCAATCGTCATCGCTTCTTACAAGGATTCCGAAAATATAAACTTTTTTGCTCTCCGACGAAAATTGTGGAAATTACAAACGGAATGACAAACTTATATATACCCTTTACACCTGTGGTGAAGGGTATAAAAAATATATGTTAATGATGAAAATGTTTTCTATAACCGTGGAAAGTGGCAATCTGGGACTCGCAATATTTTAGGAGTTATTACAACAAATGTCATAATAAATAAGAAATATTTATTGCAATTTGTATTGTTTTGTTTGTAATAAAATAGAAAAATCGCCAATTTCTTCCAAAAATCATCCGAATGTAATAAAATTCGGCAAGAATATTTATATTGACGCAAATGCCGAGTTTAAGTTTGATTACCGCGATAGTTCGCAATTTATAATATCTCAAAAATGAGGAAAATTGTATTTTTAAAAATACAAATATCTTCCAAAATATTTACGTTACAACATTCATTAAGGCAATTAATGAAATTAATTAATGAAATTACCTTTAAAATGATACCTGAAACATGTTTTTATGTTGAATTTTATTAGTGGATAATTCGCGAATTAAATTTCGCGGTCGCGTATTTTCAAAAATATCTTCCAAAGTATTTACGACACAATGTTCATTAAGGAAGATATTTAAAGGTAATGAAATTACCTTTAAAATGATACCTGAAACATGTTTTTATGTTGAATTTTATTGGTGGATAATTCGCGAATTAAATTTCAGGGTCCCGTTTTTTCAAAAATGGTATTTTTAAATTCGTGAAAAATATATATGTAGAGGATGGATCCATTTTGAATGTTCTCTGTAAGTATCATTATGGGACTACCAATGGCTTCTGAGTACCGATATAATTTAAAATACCGTTATCGATACCGTTACCGAAATAAAAATAAATTGAATACCGATACCGTTACCGATACCATTATTTGTTTCGGTTTCCAACCTTGCTTAAAACAAAATCCAATAAATCAACCTAGAGCCATGAGTTTAAAACAATTAATAAAATAATTACCGGGGATACAATGGACAACATCTCATACATATGATCTTTAAATAATATTCCATTTTTGTTTTCTGTATAAAAATTACGTTGAAATTACATTTTCCCAAATCATAAAATTAAAATTTACCTTATAGATTTTTTTCTTCCCCTTAGTATGGCAAACAATATTCTCCGGTTTAATATCACGATGTTCAATTTGACAAGTTTCATGTAAATATTTAATAGCTTGAACTAGTGCACGAAAAATATTTCGCACTTCATACTCCATTAAACCATTTAAATTAATAACTTTATTTAAGTTACTTCTTAGATCACCACCATTACAATACTCCATTACAATGACGGGCAATGTATAACCAATTGAGGGATTTTGGCTGACTAAATACTTTAAAAAATCTTGATCGGAAATATCTACAGCACGTACAATGTAAGGAGTTTGAAGACTTTTCATCCATTTTTCTTCTTGTATCCAACGTTTGCACAAAACATTTATTTCATCAGGCATTAATTTTGCATTGTATTTTAAACGTTTGGTTGCTGTCAATTAAATAAAAATAAACAAATAAAATAAATTAATAAGAAAAAAATAATAAAAAAAATTAAATATAAGCCATTAACAACTATAAGCAATCTATACTTGTTTTTTTTTTTTTTTTCTACAGCGAGAATTGTTATTATCAAATTTCCAAGAATTTAACCATATTTTATTTTATAGTCAACTTGAACATTTGTTAAAAAATTGAAGTAACGATGTAATTTTTATTTTTAGACTGAACAAAAGGCTTTTGAATAAAGCAAACAAACATTTGGAAAAAATAGGAATTCTAAAATTTTCAACATTTGATGATATTAAAGAATTTGGTTAAAAATGCTTAACTTTTTTTAATATGTATTTTTAATTCACACATCTTTACTATGCGGATAGGAGACGTTTGCATGTTGATACAAAATTAATAACAATTCTGTTGAAATTTATTCTAAAGTAAATAAACAATTAACTTAGGCATTTAATTGTTCTATAATTCAAGTATTTTAAATATTACATCGCACAGGGGGGCAGAATTTAAAGTTTTTGGAAATAAATCCATAATTTCTAATACACAAGTATTAGAAGTTATGTTGTCAAACTGTTTCCAATGTTATTAAACATTGATAGGATTTGACCATTGATAGGACACCTGGTTTGGGAAGAAAAAAGATGTCCACATGATATTAGAAGAAAGGCCAGAAAATTGGAATCATATTTATAAGAACCCCAAACACATCTGGTAGAAAAGCAGCCCGGTCAGCTCAGTGCTCTGACTATTTGGTGCGAAAATTTAAAGCTAATGAGCAGTTGAAGACATATAAAGTCCAAAAAATTCCAGACATAAATGCTGCAGAAAATTTATAAGCCAAGAATAGGGCACGGTAATTAAAATCAAATTTCATAAAAAAAATTCTCATGCTGTATAATGGACGAAGAAACGTCAGATAATTAGCCCTTAATTTTTTTTTTTTTTTCTAGAAAAAAGTTTTCAATTATTTTATTAATTCAATATATTAGCCATTATGTACTTAATGCATTGTAGCTAAATCTTGCTACAATTTACTCAAAAACATTGTTCTATAAAATATTCCTATAAAAATCAGGGGACAGCAAATTAGCCCACTTACATTATTTATTACAAAAAAAATTAAGCAAGCTTTGATAAAAGTCATTTTTGATATAAATTACAATTTAAAAATAAAAGTACTGCAATTTTCGTGAAAAATTTCATATCAGAATTGGTTAAATCACCTTAAATTTCAAATATTTGGCATTTAGTAAAATTACAAAAAAAAAAAAAATAATAATAAAAGTATTATGAAATTTAATTATGGTCAACAATCATCTATAACATCGAAAGCAATACAAAAAGTTTAAATTCCTTTACTAAAATTACGGTTTAAGTTACTCCGCGAATTTAGAAGATCAAATAATCAGCATTTAAGTAAGAAAAATCGTTTTCAAAAGAAGAATAAAAGTTGAAAAATCATTTTAAAATTGATAAACTATCTGATAATATTTAATAGATATTATATCGATACTATCTGGTGCAAAAAATTGCTGGTAATTGGTATATGAGAACTTAAAAAGTTTTATTAGTATTCTAGTTAAAAAAGAGTGTAAAATCTTAGCTTTATATTGTAAAATTGAAAATAACTTTATTTAAATCGTTCGTCTATGTAACATACTGACAAATATTTTATGCATCTCATCCAAGCGATTTCTTTAGATTAAATTCTTTGTATTTTCGTTAACTGATAACTTACTTTTTTTTTAAACCTCTATACTTATAAAGCTTTTTAAACTAAACAGTACAACATTTGACAATTGACATGACATCAACAAAAAAAATTACATACGGTAAATTCAAGAGTACTGTCTTTTTATTTATCAAACATAAAATTGTTCCGATCAATTTAATATTTGTTTCGAAAATGGCACTAAACGAACTGAACCGTCGAAAATTAATTGTTAAATTTTGTGAATAAAACCAAAAATGAAATTTTTTGGCACTTTAAGGACATGGGATTCAAAAAAACCTTTATCTACAAGACAGTAAACTTATATGAGAACAATATGCCTATTTAAAGAAAAAGTGGATCTGGTCGAAAATGAAGTTTACAAGACTCCAAACTACGCTCTAAATTAAAAAATGAAGTATTAGGTGCCAGTGCAAAATCGTATCGTCAATTGGGTAGGAAATATAATTGTGACAAAAACACAATTAAGAAATATTTAGAATCCATGGGAGTACAGAAAAGGAAGAAAAGAACAGCACCATTCACCACCATAGCTCAACAAAAGGTAATTAGAAATTACTTTTCTTGCTCATCAGAGTACAAATGTGTAATGGACGACGAGACATATTTTACCGTTGAAGGAAATGAATGGCAACCAAAACTTTATTTTGAGTCTTCTAGTCACGCCGCCACCGAAAAAGTTAAATTTATTCGTAAGACAAAGTTTTCAGGAAAAGTTTTGTTATGGTTAGCCATAAGTGAAAGTGGTATCAGTGAACCAGTTTTTTTTAAAGGTGGATTACCTGTGAATGCCCAAGTTTACAATGAAAAATGTGTGCCAGTACTTAAAAATTGTATCGAAAAATATCATCGAAAACAAAAAAATATTTTTTGGCCAGATTTGGCGTCCTCTCACTATGCGAAATCCACAATAGAAAACTTGAAAAATAAAAAAAAATAGAATTTGTCCCAAAGGAAATGAACCCTCCAAATGTTCCACAATTGCGACCTATTGAAACTTTTTGGGCTAATTTGAAACGAAAAGTTTATGAAAGAGGATACAGAGCCAAAAATGTTGATTCCCTAATTCTGAAAATAAAAAAGGAGCTGAAAAGAATAAATACAGAAGGAATTCAGGCTTCAATGAGTAATCTTCCCAAAAAAATAAGAAAAGAAAATCGCGAAGGAGCTAATTTTTTTTGGTAAATATACTTTAGTATGTAAGCTTAAATATTAATTAAAATTTTAATAAATTTTTTTTCAACTGTTTTCGTTAATATTATACTTGTTCGTATTTCTTTCACCATACGTTATTTACATTTTAAAGTGATTTTTATTTGCCACAAAATTTCTTTCTTTCGCCAATTTTCTTAATGGATTTAATCGATTTTGTCCAATTTGTATGTGTTGTCGAATATTAGTATTTTAAAGCGTGTTTCCATGAAATCTACCCACGGAAATTGCCTTAAATTAATTAAAATGAATTTATACTTGAAATTTATATTAAATGAAATTGAAAAAAGATTCGGCTGTGCCGAATCTTTGATACCCTTCACCATATTACCACCTTACCATCTTATCGACATCATATTACCATATTACCGACAATTAATAAAATTTTCGCCTTAACGTATGCTTGCATATTTTCTAAATCTAATTTTTTTTCAAACTACGAAAATTTGAATATGAAAAAAAAACATAACAGGCTTTGCTTTTAAAAAAGAAACAACAACAATTCCATATATATTTATTTTTGTATGTACAAACTGACTGAATACACAAAGAACAACAACAACACTGTTATTCATTATATTACTGCTGTTGCTAACTAAACTACTTGTCTACACAAAAAACAAAAAACGTCACTAATAGTCATTACAATGCTTAATATACATGTTTGTTGGTGTATTTATATTCTTAACAGATTTGTTTTAGTTTTTAAAAATAAACAACTACAATTCCATATCTATTTATTTTTGTACAGACTGCATATACAAAGAACAACAACACTGTTATTCATCATATTACTGCTGTTGATAACTAAACTACTTGTCTATACAAAAAAACAAAAAACGTCACTAATAGTCATTACAATGCTTAATATACATGTTTGTTGGTGTATTTATATTCTTAACAGATTTGTTTTTGGGCCATAACTCTGTTGATTATGAACGAATTTGGTTTATTAAAAAAACCGAAATTTTATAAAAATATTTATGACTGATCTATATAAAAATAAAAATCTATAGCTTGAACAAGGGCTTCAAAAATAAAAAATTCGTTTTCCACGATATCTCAGTTATTACTGAACCGATTTATTTAATTTTTTCAGAACAAAAATTCAGAAAATAATTTTCGAGCCCCCTTTAAAAATTCGAAGTCCCTGGTATATGCAGAGGCTTCAGAAACTAAAAAACCGGTTCTAAAAACCGGTTTTTAAAGCATATCTCCACCATTTATAAACCGATCTTCCTGATTCAAAAAACTGAAATTTTACAAAAATATTTGTGACCGATCTGTATAAAAATAAAAATCTATAGCTTAAACCAAAGCTTCAAAAAATAAAAAATTCGTTTTGTCCGATATCTCAGTTATTACTGAACCGATTTATTTCATTTTTTCAGAACAAAAATTCAGAAAAAAATGTCCGAGAATTCTTTGTAAAAACGAAGTCCGTAGTGTATACAGAGGCTTCAGAAACTGGAAAACCGGTTCAAAAAACCGGTTTTTTGAACATATCTCCGCATTGTATGAACCTATCTTGCTGAATTCCAATAGCAAAATTCTCGAAAGCATTTCCGATCGTTTGACATACATATTATATATGTCAGTTATCGGTGGGCTTCATAAACGCCATTTCAACCGACACACGGACGGACGGACGGACGGACATGGTCCAATCGTCATCGCTTCTTACAAGGATTCCGAAAATATAAACTTTTTTGCTCTCCGACGAAAATTGTGGAAATTACAAACGGAATGACAAACTTATATATACCCTTTACACCTGTGGTGAAGGGTATAAAAATAGTGTTTTCAAAGCTTACTTAGATTTTTTGTAATAAATAATGTAAGTGGGCTAATTTGCTGTCTCTTGATTTTTAATCCTTCAATTACAAACGCAAAAATACCAATATATACTTGTTGTTCATCAATGTTTAGGAAATTTTGTCTTCTTTTCAAATATGTATAAAAAGTTTTACAATACGAAAATTTGTTAAAGACTTTTTGCAAAAAACACTGAGAAAAGATGGATTTGGGATTTTTTGCATATTTTTCATTTTTAATTATGCAATAAAATTCTTGTTAGTGAATGAAATTTCACACATAAGTAGATTTTTTGAGGCTTAGTTCAAAGCGCTATTCACTTTTTTAGATTTATCTACAAAAATCCCGCAATTCCTAAAAAACTTTAAAAAATTTACAAAAATTGGATTTTTTACTTTTTTTGCTATATCTTTCCAACCGATAACAAGGAGCAAAAATTTCTATTGCGAAAAAAATTAAAACACTTTAGACTAAATAAAAAGTATAACTTTTTTTTAGATTCCAGCTTTGTGATTTGAGAAATTAAGCTGAAAATTCGAAATTAGTTGGAAAAATTGGTCAAATTTGGGAAACCCTGGTTCTCGCAAAAATTGATTATTAAAAGCTTTTTTTCCCTTAAAGTATTTTTTGTTTGGTTATCTTTCAGAAAAATATAAATACTATATATGTTACTTAAGAAGATTTGTATATAACAGAAAAAGAATGGCAAAAAAGGGGTAAAAATCAACTTTTTTGAAAGTTTAAATTTAAATGCTTGTAACTTTTGACTCCGTAAATATTTTTTCAAAATTCTTTTTTTACACAACTTTTCTATTTGTTTTTAATGAAATAAGAAAAATTAGGGCTAAAATTGGACCCGCTGTAGCGAAAAAACTTCTCTTAAACAAAAATAGATAATATAGGCAAGCAACGATGTTTTTTATAGATATCGACTAGCAGAATCCTCATATATAAAAATCTTTGAAATCGGTTCAGATATATCAGGATCGTTTTTAATAAATTTTTTACCCGATTTTCTTAAAAAAGTCCTGTTATTACAAGCTTTATACAGTTGCGGCAAAAAAAGAAAGTCTTTTGTTACAGTCGGCTCTTTAAGTACCGAAATATACATCAAAGAATGTTTGCAAAAAAAGGATCTTCCATTCATAAGAGAGCACAATGTGTCCACACCAGATTTGGCAGCATGTCACTACGTTAAAAAAGCTGTGGAGAACTATAAAAATTATATTTTTCTATGAACTGTAATATAATATCAATTAGATATAAAAAAGCTAAAACTAAGATCAGCCGTTTCCAAATTATTGAATTTTATATATGTTAAGATATTTTTAAACGCACTCTTTATGAAATTAAGAACTAGGACAGCTAAACGTTTATTTAAAAAATCCGAAGTCCATAGTTTTTCTAATTTTTAGAGATTTTGGTAAAAACTATAAATATTGTATTTTTCTTTTTTAAATTTTTCTCATAAAGTTTACATTTATTGAAGTTCCAGAAAACACACTTGCAAACTCTTAAAAACACATTAGGGTTTCTGAAACTACATGCTGTTTGTAGATTCATGTTTTGAGATTATTTGTTTCGTTCGATTCAGAATAGCTTGACTTTAGAATAAGGTATCTATCAAAAATAGGCTTCATTTCTTTCAGGCCTCAAAAAGGGAAAAGTGGTTTTGGAATTAAAACCCTCAATTTCCAGAATGTTGGCAAAAAAAAACTTCAGATTCAGACAATATTTTTGTTCACACCAGTGAACAAATATCTCCAACCCTGATATTACTAATTAACGCCCCCAACTGCAGCCAACTTCCCCTCCAACAAGCTATGGGTAAACAAATTGGCAACAATTATTACTCGAAAACAATATCCCTAACCCGAAGTATATAAAATTAATCAAAATTAAGTTATAAAATTCAAAACCCTAACCCTAAAAACATTATAATTAAAACCTGTATAAGTTAAATAAATAATAATAATAATACGTTTTATAACGTTTAAGAAATTGTACCTTTTATTTACTTTAAAATTTTTCCTAAATTCCCTACCAGCCATTGAAAGTCACGGGTCTAGAAAATTTTGTCTAAATATGTAAAAGTTCTGGGTTTTGTCCCGAAATTGGTATAAAACACACGTAATTTTGAGCCTGTTATGAAAAAAAATATTTGACAATTTTTGGCAAATTTTTTAATTTACAAACCGTCACTTTAGTACATCATGCGAACATGAATATAAAAGAATTTTCTTATTTTGTTCTTTTCATGGGTAAAATATTGAAAAGTTGCATTGACCCATAAGTTATTAAAAAAATGTCTTCACCAAAATGCATTAAAAAGTCATGTAGTAGAAAAAAAAAAATATTTTTTTCCGTAATCAGCTCATCAATACGCTTTGCTTGAGGGGTCTTCCCACATCAAAATCTAAAAAAAACGCTAATTCGAGACGCTCTATATAAAACAACTCGTTGAATGTTTATGGTACATAAGATACAACACTCATGTTTATATTTTTTTATTAGGTATTATTATTTAGTATTATACTAATCGGATGTAAAATTTAAAAAACAAATAATAAATAATTACAATTAATCACGTTTCAAAACGTATTAATAACAGCTGCGATAAGGAGGAATTTTAAAATTCATTATGTACATTATGGGTATAACTTTTTATAAAAAAAAAAAAAAACACAGGCTTCCACTTCATAGCCTATATTGTACTGATAACAAAATCCGTTTTCAAATGTTATTTCAATGAAAAAACCTTCCTCACTCAAAGAAATTTCTACAACCATTTTATATATTTTTTAATATTAAAAAAAAGTTTATATTTTTCATAATAACAATTTACACTATTTTTATTTTGCTCAGTCCTTAATAATCACTATAGATAAAATGGTAAAGTCATAGTGGTCACAACAGCCGCGGAACTAGGTAAAACTTGTTGCGATTATAATCAAGATTTCGTTTGTTAAAAAATTGAAAAATAATATATATTTAGACAATTTACCCCCTTATTTTGTAAATCCCTTCACCGCACTTTGAAAAAATGTTCATACAAATTTTTGAAAAACAAAAACAATTTATATGAAAATTTTTTCAAAGTGAGGGGAAGTGTTTTACAAAATTAGGCCCTTAATTTTTTTATGAAAAGATTTAAATATTTTTTAAATTTTTAAAGTGTGAGATTTTTATATTTAGAAAATCTATTGAAAATTATATAAAAGTACAACTTTCACTTCGATTCTTAATTTTCTTAAATAAACTTGAAAATTGAACAATTGTCTCGTTGAGAAATTATATAAAAAATGCACTTAAAATCAGGGATCATATGATCCAAGGACTTTAGGAAATTATTGTGGAATACTTCTATCATTATTTTATTTATTTATTTATTTATTTATTTATCTATTTATTTATCTATTTATTTATTTATTTATTTATTTATTTATTTATTTATTTATTTATTTATTTATTTATTTATTTATTTATTTATTTATTTATTTATTTATTTATTTATTTATTTATTTATTTATTTATTTATTTATTTATTTATTTATTTATTTATTTATTTATTTATTTATTTATTTATTTATTTATTTATTTATTTATTTATTTATTTATTTATTTATTTATTTATTTATTTATTTATTTATTTATTTATTTATTTATTTATTTATTTATTTATTTATTTATTTATTTATTTATTTATTTATTTATTTATTTATTTATTTATTTATTTATTTATTTATTTATTTATTTATTTATTTATTTATTTATTTATTTATTTATTTATTTATTTATTTATTTATTTATTTATTTATTTATTTATTTATTTATTTATTTATTTATTTATTTATTTATTTATTTATTTATTTATTTATTTATTTATTTTATTTTATTTTATTTATTATTTTTTTTTTTTTTTTTTTTTTTGACGCCCTTTCCAAATATGCCAAAAACTGTTATTTTTCATTTTTACAAAAAGAAAAAAACTCAGGAGTTAAGGATTATTTTTTCGATTTTAATTTTTTTAAATATTTTTTCGATTATAAAATAAAGATTAGTTTTTTTCCTTTTTTTCCCGTGGATCCGCTCCAGGGTCACAAATAGTTATACATCCAATAAATGTACATCTACTATACAGACCAATAGTGGTAGACAATAAAATAAAATTAATTTTTCAAATTTACTACAGATTAAAAAAATATTCATAGTTTAATTATCGAGATGAAAAGGTCTAGAGTGATAGCACCCTTACAAAGTAAATTTTAATTATTGCATATCTAAAGAACTGTACAAAATAATAATAATTTTCTTATCAAGATTCACAATAGGTCAGACAACTCTAGGTAGGGGAGTGGTAGCCCCCATATAGCAAATATTAATTATCTAGCTATGCGATAACTATAACAGAGAAATAGTAAAAAAATTTTGGGGGAATAATTTTCTCATTAAGATTCACAATTAGAATGCGACTAGGAAGGCTGTATCCTATTCTTCTCCCATTTGTAAGTGATAGTGGGACTTTTGTATATATAACAAACTAATGTATTGAAAGTCTTCTTTCGTAGTTGAGTTGGGAATAAGATAAGCCCAAGTAAATTATAGCCCTAGCAAAAATGGCGATTAATTGAATTTAGAAATTTAAATTTTCGTAATAAAGTTGGGTATCGAATATAAATAGACTATTGTATGGGTCAATAACAATTAAAATCATCAAGATGGGTTATGTTGTTTTCTTGTACGGAGTTGTCAAAGTTAAATTTTTTTTACACTTTGGAAGAAACAGTAAAAATTAATGAATGAAATGAAACCATAAATTTCAGGTATTTAAGTGTACTTTTCTTCATTTCTTCAATATTTTTAGTTTTTCTTCTTTTTTTAAATTGTTCTAAAATACAATAATTTTTAACTTTCATGGCATACAACTTAAAATGTTACGGAAATGTTCTGAAAATTAGTACATATTGTCTATTTTAATACTGTGAAAAAATCGTGTGTCCGATTTTAGATTTTTTTTTTTTTTTTTTTGAAAAATTTTTAGTAGGTCTCATGCAAAAAACAGCTTAAAAAATTTTACTTTTTTCTTTGCTTTATCAAACATTAGGCAGAATCAAAGATGTTTGCAAATAAATCTGCAGTTCTAATCAGCTGATTGGAATAACATATAATTTCAAATAGGCGTAGCAGAGAAGAGCAACATTTCAAATTTGGAAGGGGGTTCCTACATACAATTTAAGAGCGGAGATATGGAGGCTCAAAATAAGGTTCTAACGACATAGAAAATGTTTAACTACTTATTATCATATAATATTAAGTAAACGGAATTTTCATATGCTAATGGAATTAATTTTATTAATTAACAAAATTCTATATTATAACCTTAGAAAAAATATTTAAAATTCCAAAAAATCATCTCACTAAAGATGATGTTAGGACAAAAATTTTGATAAATGTAAACTTAAAATTAAGTATGTACTTTCATTTGACGTGGGAATATCGACAACTATATTGGGGGGTCACCCTAATGTAGGTTTTATTATTTCTTAAGCACAATGTCAGATTTTCATATTTCACTTAGACCAAACTAAAACATTTTGATTGTTTATTTTTATAGAAATCTGCAATCAACAGTATTGATATCACCAAAGCATAAAGCATAATTTATAATATTAAGCAAATAAACTTTATATGCTCACACGATTCCTGCTGATGTTAGCACATTTATTTATTATTATTATTTTTATCATGCTGATTAACTCTTTGATGGCATAAGGGAAAATTGTATACATATACCCGGTGTATTTAAAATAAAGGGTTAAATCTGTCATTATCAGAAAAAAAAATATATAAGGTGCTCGGCAAAACTATAAGGTCACTTTTCATTTCAACGTGTATTAAAAAGTACAAGGGGTATTTGGTGGTACTGCTAGCTAAAATACTTATTACTAAAAGGTGTTCCTATATACACCGTTTGGAATCATTTATTTGACACTTGATCTTTTTATAAACAAAAATTTTGAAAATGTGAACTTTTCAATGCGTCAAAATGATAAGGTCAGTTCAATTCTTTTCCCCTAAAATCATATTTTTTGCAATTTATTCCTTGACTATCTTTATTTGTTGATTTATAAAAGTGATTAGAAAGTGAATTATTTTAATTCCAGAAGTGTTCCCAGGAATTCATACCTCCCAGCTTTAAAAATTTCCACTTTTATCAACCTTCTGATTTGTACGATCGTTTTGCAAGATAAAAGTGAAACAGACACTCTAGGGTCCTCAAAACAGGTGCAAATTTTTAAATCTGGGAGGTATGAATTCCTGGGAACACTTCTGGAATTAAAATAATTCACTTTCAAATCACTTCTATAAATCAATAAATAAAGATAGTCAAGGAATAAATTGCATTTTGACGCATTGGAAAGTTCACCTTTTAGAAATAAGTATTTTAGCTAGCAGTACCACCAAATACCCCTTGTACTTTTTAATACACGGTGAAATGAAAAGTGACCTTATAGTTTTGCCGAGCACCTTACAGTGTCTCACTAAAGTATTTGATTTTTTTTTTAATTAATAAAAAACGGTTTTATTACGTGATTTAAAAAAATAATTCTTAGATTTATTAACTGAATTGTGTTTGTCTATTTGTTAACTTTATAATGCAAAAAAACTGCAATCAAAAATATTACATTTTTTCCAAGTTATTCCAGAAATAGTATGAAAAGTAGGGTGATCGATTATTCGACTTTTTGGAGAAACCGGTTTTCGAATAGTTCGAATAGTTGGTATTTTGAAAAAACCGGTTGCACTTTTTTAAATTCAGAAAAAAAAAACGGTTAACCAGTTTTTTTTTTTTTTTTTGCAGAAGTTTATATTTCTACCAAAAAACTACATTTCTTAAAGAAAAATCAATAAATAGTATAATGTTCAAGTTAAAATATATTACACATAATTATTTTTGGAAATAACTATTAACTCAATAAGAACGAGAAAGAAATAGTCAGTCAAGTAATATTGTAGTAATATTTCCTATGTAATAATATTGTATTTCTCTAAAATTAATAAAATTTTTATAATTTATTAACTGATCTAAAATTGTGATCTCGTCTCAAAAATGCCTCAATGGCGCTGAGACCTTATTAAACATGAAATGTATTAAAAACATAAATAATAAAATTATATTAAAAAAAAAAATCCAACAATACCCTACTCAATTATGCACCAAATTCGAGGAAGTGTCTCCTTTCCTAAACCTATGGAATTGTGGGCCAATACTATGGTCAATTATGTACCGATCTTCATGAAATTCGGAACACAGATTTTAACTTATATGGAACTTACATGTCTTAATGGATTTATGATCGTTAAACCCCTTTTCTGGGAGGATATGTGCATGGCGCTAGGTTAAATAATGGAACGATCATAACCAATTTCAACACGCTTCGTTCTTAGACTATAAGAAACCTGTGTGCCAAATTTAAAATTTAATATTTGTTCAAAATTGTGACCTGTATTTTAATTACAATGTTTTCATGAACAGACGGACAGACGAACATCGTCAAATCGACTTAAAGACGATTGGTACAAATTAAGGTGGGTCTTAAACCAATATTTTTGGGTGTTACAAAGTATATGAACGAACGAATAATATAAAATAAACATTTTAAGAAAATAATCATCAAAACAAACAAAACAGAAACCATGGGTTAATATGAACAAAGCCAGAATCAATTTTACTGAAACAATTCTGTAAGAGAAACTTTTTTTAAAACAAAATATTGAATAAAAAAATACTAAAACATTCAAATTAAGTGTAAAAATATTACAGGTGTTACAATTGAAGCAATTATTACTAATTTATTTATTTAATATTACAATAATTAATTTTGTTTTAACATTAAACTATATTTTTAAAACATTAGAAATAATACTCTAAAAAAAAATCATAAATTTCGATTCAAATATCAGTATTTAATACATGTTTTTTGAAATAAAAAGATATTTTTAAAACCGGTTTTTTGTGTTTAAAAAACCGGTCTATTCGACATTCGAAAAATGAACATTTTGAAAAAACCGACAGCACATTGACAGAAAAAACCGGTTGGAAAACCGTATCGATCACCCTAATGAAAAGTCATCGAATTTACCTCACAAAAGTATTTGAATTTGTTTCACCTTTGTATTTGAGAATGTCAAACAAAATAAAAAATATAAGAAATTCTTGCAATTTTTATTAATAATAGGTTTACTGATTTATTTCCCCTAATTGGAGTTAAATTTTGGAGGGTTTTTAGTCCAATTTTTTATTTAATGTTTTTAGAAGATTGATTTAGGAAGAACACGCCTATTTTTCGTCTATAAATGACAAATATGAGATTATCTTTTTTGTCATTATAGTATTTAGTTCCTTATGTCTTTTTGTTAAAACACCATATAAGGAAGATCCAAGTCGTTAATTATATGGCATTGCACCATTAAAAATAGAATATCTTAAATATCTTAATTGAAAACGTATAGTTATGTAACTTATAATATATAACTCTTGTCGCGTTTTATACTATGGCATCAATTGGCTTTGTATTGTTGTAGCCGGTATCCATGTCTCCCATTTTATAACAGCTAATACCTACATAAACACAATCTTAAAGTTTTGTTAAAATATATGGACCAATACTTCAGTAAAATGGGCTTAACCCTGCAATACTAATGTACGTAAATTTTACGTATACCAATTTTTTTTAAAACCTTATATATTATATCCGAAGATATAATGCGACCAAATTTCAGAGGAACTTTCATCAGACATTTTTACATATATAAATGCAAAAATATAAAATTTTTAATCTTTTGGATTATTAGTATAGGGGCAAATAATAAAGTGGTCAAAATAAAATAATGTTGAAGATTTTTCATTTTTAACAAAATAATGAAACAATGTACACGGCTTGGAATGTCAATATTTAAAACTTTTGCAGTAAAAACTATTTTTTCGAAGACATAATAAAGTCCACTTATATTTCCAAATAAAACAAATTAAATTAAAGAAATAGTTTAGGAAAAATTACCCGATTATTTCAATTTTCTTTTTTGTAAGATACATGTAAAGAAATTTTACTTAATTTCCCTAAAATTTTAACCCCAAATTTATAAAAAGATTTAGTAAATGCTTAACGTGATACTTAATAACAATTATTATCCTTCTTTTGTTTTTTGAGTATCTTCAAATATAAAAAATTAAAAAAAAATCAAATACTTTTGTGAGGTACCTGAAATGACTGCATGTGTTATTTTTCTCAATTTCTCGGCAACGATTCAACATTTTGTGCTACTTTTTGCAGCATTTGGTAGAAGACAAATCAGGCAAAAATCACATTCATAAAAAATTATTATTTTTTATTTACCTAATGTTATAAATAAAAAAAATAACTAATTTTTTATTTAAAAATTAATATTAACTAACTTATGTGAGACACTGTATATACAATTTTAAGTTTTTATTGAAAAAATAAAAAACACCTTCGCTCAAAATAAAATATTTTTCTTAAAAATACGAATAATAAAAGAAAGGTTAAAAAAATTGAAGTTAACCCATCTGAAAAGCGTCATACAAGCTTCATTTATGAAAATATATTGAAATATTTACATATGCATAATTTTAAACAAATGAGAGTAGAGTAAAAAATTAACAAAGTCGAATTAAGTGGGAACAACTTCTTATCATGAAAAGCAAATAGGGCGTATAGAGCCAGGGGAAGGGGTACACAGTGCTTTGTTCCATAGACAAAAATCAAAATAAAAATATTTTTCAAATTGAGTTGAAATATACATTTATGGAAAGGTAACAATATAGGTCATATAATTTAAAAAGATTTTTTTAGAAAAAGTTATTTTTTTGGCTACTACAGGGCGCTAAAGTCAGAGAATTTAAAGGCAATATTAATGAACCAAAAACCTGGTTTTAAACTGTTTTAGGAAAAAAATGTTCAAAAATTAATTTTTTGATGAAAAGCGTCGAAGTTTCGTTTTTTCAATACCTCAGAATACTGGTAAATTAAAACTATTATTATCTTTTAAATAAAGTGTTTTTAATATATATTATTGCTCAAATTTACACATATTTTTTACTTAAAACCTAAAAATTCCTTAAATTTGAGGATGGATATAAAAAAATTATAAAAAATTATACAATTTTTTTTACGGTTTATGTAAGTTCTTACAGTTATTTAACAAATTAAAAATAGTTAGAGCCTATTTTTTGACACAACTTTAAAAAAAGTTAAATTAAAAAAGTGTCTGATTTTCCGTTTTTTACTTCAATTTCAATGTTGACGTAATTTATTTTGCTAAATTATAATAAAATAATTATAAAAATTATTCAGAAATTTAAAAAACAAATAAGGAATAGAAAAATATATTTGTTGGACTTAATATATTACGTTAAAAGTCCTCCAGATGGCGCTAATTATAGAGCATTTTTAAATGTTAATACAAAAATTACATGAGTTCGATGGAGTATTAAAAAAAAAAATTATAAAAAATTACATATTTTTTTTTTTTGCTTGATTCTAAAATTTAGTATTGCGTTTTAATATATAAAAGAAGAATTACTTCCTATTTTTTGCCACAACTGAAAAACTAATAATTCCAAAAATTTATAAATTTCCTTTTATTACACAAAAGTCAGAAAATTCTTTATGTTGAAATATTTCGTGTTGTTAAGACATTGCTTTAAAATTTAATAAAATATTGAAATCTTAAAAAAAAAAAACTTGGACCGGAAATTGGGCGAAATTAGGCAAATAATTGATTTACTGTACATAAAATGGGGGTGCAGAAATTAAAATAATATTTAAAAATTATAGGGCTTGGGGGAGGTAGGTATGTTCTTGCTCATAAAAAAGCCATTTCCAATAGGTATCGTAAATTTTGATACTGTTTTGACCAGTATTTTAGAAGAAAGTGCGTTTTTCACATTTCAGAATATATGGGAGGTAGGCGTGATCCGATTTTTTGTATATATTTACTCTGTGTCTTAAGTAATGTATGTGCCAAGTTTAAATTTTCTACGACACCTCCTTTTATTTTTATAAAATTAAAAACGGTGTGTTAGCCAGAAATGCGTTTTTCTCATTTCAGGATATATGGGAGGTTGGCGTGTCCTTGTTCCGATTTAAATAAAAATTGCCGGAATCATAAATAATCTATATTTAACTGCAATTTTGGTGCAATTCTGACCAGTATTCACGCAGTAAATCCGTAAATTAGAAGACGTATAAGAAATCTATTTTTAATGGCTAGCACAAATTTTGGTAAAGTTCAGACCAGTATTTTAGAAAAAATTTTGTTTTTTAACTTCAGGATATTGGTAGTAATATGCGTACCAAGTTTCAATTTGCTACGACAACTCCTTCTACTTTTGTCCCATCGTTGTATGGGATCAAAGCACTGTGGGGTAGCACCCATATTAAGCAAATATAAATTTTCGCATATTTAGTAAAAAAAAAGTTGTAGAAACAATTTTGATGTAAAATTTTGAATAGGGCGGATAGGTCGAGGGGGTTTAGTAGCCCCCATATAAAGTAAATATTAGTTATCACACCAAAAAGGATAGCGAAGCTCACCGGTAAAAGCTAGTAAAATATATTTTCTTTTTATCAAAATTGCAAAAATAAATATTACTCGTTTAAACTTACATTACATTAGCTATAACTGACCATCAACTGGTTAGCGGTGCACAGTGGAGTAGAATGAAAATTTTATGGAAATCGGCAGGTTGATTTTACATAAAAGTGTACAGTTTTAAGTTTAGAAGGAGCGAAGCTATTAGGCTAAAAATAGGGTATCACTGTCAGACAATTTTCTTATATTTTCTTATTTTTTTATATTTTTATATCCTCTCTCAAATAACAAAAACTAGAAGTTGATATCACTTCTGAGTTAAAAAAAAAAAAAAAAAAAAAAAAAAAAGATTTCAAAATTTACGATTTCTGTGTTTTTTGGGCGAAAAAGTTCTACATTATTTTTTCTCTAAAATCAAATTTTCTTTAAGAATATATAATAATATTACACTTTACTGAAATCATCACAGATAAAACATTACAATTAAAAACAAGCCCAAACAATAGAACTATGTACAGATCCTTCCAAATTTAACCTATTTGAAATCAAAATTTTGACTATGTTCTAAAATCTCAAATGCAAACCGAAAGCAGTTTTGAAATGGGTTTTTCCAGACCTGTAATAAAAATGAAGAATTCCCAAAGAATTCCACTTCTGCGACTGTGGGATGACTTTTACAAAAATATTAAAATTTTCTACACTTTACCATTTCAAATGATAAAGTCAACAATTGCCGAAAATTTCGTTAGGACATCTTAACAAACCAGAATTTTATTAGAGATCAAATATTTTTTTTTTTTTTTTTTTCAAAAACATTTTACATTGATTCGAAAAATAAGAAAAACGAATGACTTTATTAAGTTGTGAGAAATTCCAGAAACATTGTACTATTGTGGATGTTAAGAAGTTATAACTAAATAAATAAATTCTTTCAGCAGCCAATGTTTGAATGTGTGTTTGTGATAAAATACGCAAAAAGGAAAATTTTCTGTGAAGTATTCGATTTTAAAATGGCATAGTTTTGATTCTATAAAAGCTATTGACTTCAATCTTTTTGTGTATAATTAAGAATTACTTATGTCGGCTAGACAGGTAGTTTATTTGAAAAAAATACACTCCATAGTTTTTCTGATTTTTAAATTAAAGTAAAATTGTTTTGTAAACATTTAGTTTAACTTATAAGATAGTTGTGTAGAGAAATATCATCACAACTGCCTGAGAATACTTATTGTAATATTTATATTTGAGTCTACAATAAAATCTTACATAATATAACAGTTGTAGTTAGGAATGTCAAATTTAATGTACGTAAAAGTTGAGGGAGTCTATTGCAGTGTCAAAATAATTAAAAATTTTAAATACAAATAAGTAGTTGGCGCCAAAGAAGTCAATCAAAATACTTTTAAACACGATGCGGTCCTATATATGTAGTGTAAACAAATTCAAAAACAAGTCTATTTAAAATCTTACAGTATTTTTAAAACATTTTTTTTTTTTTAATAAGTTAAATTTATTGTGCCTTAGTAGGCATTCAATTATTCGGAATCTATTTCATAAAATTGCTGTTGCTTTTGTTGATTATTTAAAGCTAAATAATTTGATTAATTGATTATTGTTTTTATTATAAGCAAACATTGTATATTAATTTGCTTTATAACCAACACCATAAGTATAAATATATACAAAATTGTATATACGTACTTACATATATTTAGATTCCAACATGTAGAAAAATGTACACATATGAGTCAAATAATAGAAGAGTTACTTAAAATTTATATAAAAAAAACTTAACAGTTTTTATTAATTGTTAAATTAGTTTTCGAAATTCTGATGGCAAGTTTTGTCTTTTATAATAACCCAGCAAAAAAACGATCAAGAACTTCCAAAAAAGAACATTTTCAAAACTTCAAAAGTAGAACAAAGTGAATGTTTTAAACTTTTTTGGAAGTTCTTAGTAATAACTTCCTAAAAAGTGAAAATAAAATTTATTTTAGCTGGAAAAAGGTTAATAATTTCTAATAAAATTAAAATTTTATAAATTTTAATGCATTTTTTTGTAAAAAAAAAATATTTCATAAACATAGTTTTAAAGGAAGTACTTCAAAAGAAATGAATAAGAAGCATAAAAGAAGAACATCCTACCAATGATAACCATGGGTTAAAAAAATAACTTCTGCAGCTCTTTTGCACCAGTAAGTACTTCCTTCCAATGCCAACACAATGTTAAATTCGTGACTTTTTCAGCTTTTTTGCAGTTCCTTTTTTTGCTGGGAATAATAATGATAACATTTGTATACCCTGCACCACAGGTATAAGGGGGTTGTCATTCCATTTGTAATTTCCACAATTTTCGTTGGAGAGCAAAAAAGTTGATATTTTCTGGATCCTTGTAAGAAATGATGACGATAGGACAATATCCGTCCGTCCGTATGTCGGTTGAAATATATATATCAAAGGATCGGAAATCCTTTCAAGAGTTTTGCTATTGGAAACGGTTCATAAATGGCGGAGATATGCTTAAAAATTTTGGGATTTTCTTTTATTTATTTACTTTTTGATTTTTGTGCTGAAAAAATTAAATAAATCGGGCAAAACACATTTATAAAAATAAACAAACTCATCATTTCTGATGCGCTTTAAAAAGCAACAAATGTAACGACCCACATTTTTTTAAAGTTACATTGATGACAAAGTTTTCAAATATTGTTATATTAAGTTTCTTTTTAGAGAAAGTTGAAAAAAAAAAAATAATTTTCTTTAATATATATATATTTTTTTTTAACGTAAGTGAAGTTTATTATTTATGCAAAATCATTTTAGCAATATAGCGGTAGTTATCTCTTATATTATGAGAGAAATTAAAAATGTTTCGATTAAATTAGAAAATTTTATAAAATCAGAAAATTTTTAATTCATACATAATTTCGACAAATAGCGCACAATTAAATGTAGGAAAACTACGAGTAACTTCATACATTATGAAAAATTTGAAACATATAGAAATATATCAAAAATTTTTAATAAAACGTTCATTTCTATTTTAAAGGTGCACAGAAAAAAGTAAAAATGGATTTCAATTACGAAATTGCTTATATTAAATAGTTTTTAATTGATCCAATCATCAAAATGATAATATTAATAACTAGAATAATTAATTTTATTTTTACTACTTTTTTTAAAATAGATATAATGAGCTGAAAATTGTTGGAAATCTTTTATTTTTCTTTATATTTCATTAACATCTGTCAATTTATATTATATATATTAATAATTATATAATTAAATTCCAATATAAAGTTAGTTAACAATTTTACTAAAAAATAATTTGAAATATTTTTTTCTTTGTGGTTAAATGCAAACAGTACAGAAAGAATAGATTCTAATTTAGCTTTAAAATCCTTTCTACTCCAATATTCTTATCAAATGTTCTTCCCAAAGTCCGAAAACTATAGTCTCAGTTTATAAGTCACAGAAAAATATATGAAGACGGAAAACATGAGTGTAATAAATCTCCAAAAATTAATGACGTGCTATGCTGATTAAAATTAAAAATATGAAAGTTTTAGGAAATAAAGAGCCTGGACTGAATAACCTCCCTAGAGTAAAGAGAACCGGTTCAAAACTAGTCACGTGACAGGTTCTCAAGGCTAGTGACCGGTCTCAGTTCCGGAACTTTATATGAGAAGAACCTGTCACTTTTACATGGGGTTGTCATTGGAGGTGGCTAATTACCCCCTTGGGACAGGTCCTAGAACTGGTCAAAGAGGACAGGTTCAATAACGATTAATGTAATAAAAATTTTATAAAAATTCGGTTATTGTTTACTTTTTAAACATTATTTTTATTATTAATCTTTATTAAATTATGTTTATTTCAAATTTTACAATTTTTCGTTAATGTCGATGGCGGAACCCCGGCTCGAACTCATGTTCATCTGACGTATGTTATGTTTTATAGTCTTCAACGCTTACCACTCACTACACTGATTGTCATTGCGCGCGAGTTGCTAATTGAGCACTTAACGAACATGTTAAAAATTAACTCTCAACTGTTAAATAGTGAGTGTGTTTGTGTCAACTGGTTCTCAGTTGGAACTTTGGTGACGAGTTAGGTGTCAATTGGTACTCAACTAGTACAGAGGAACCGGACCATTACTGCAATTGCCACAAATTTCCCGATTCGCATGAAATATAATGTAGGCTAGATGTACGTTTGGCTCAAAAATATTGAAACTTTATCCTTTGAGTATATAAAACCAATACTTAAGTCCGGCAGGAAGGGCTTATTGGTTTGGAAATGCATTTTTATTTATAAAATAGGAAAAACTGTGGTACACAAAAGTAGAATAAATTCCCAGATTTACCTTAATCAAATGTTCAAATGTATTATATATCCAGAAAGTCATTGTTTAATTTTTGTGAATTTTATCCCATTGTGAAGATTCACCCATTTATTTGAGTAAATTTGTTCAAAATACATATATAGCTGAGGAAATAATTAATGTTTCATAATGACCTCCTCAAAGTCCAGATCTGCAACCAATAGAAATTGCATAATTTGACCGTACTGATGGACTTAATTATTACTAACACCCCTACATTATCTCCAGAAATATGTCAAAATAATGGAGGTCACGTGGCTATTAGAAACCATGTTTACTTATTTATGGAACATTGATTTTTTTGACTTCTTTAAAAAGAATCATATTCCCTTAGTAGTAATATGTTGAGTTAAGTCTTTTACTGTTTATTTTACTAACAAGAAATCATATATTTATAATTATATGTTACTTTTGATATACAACTTGAAATAGAACCAATTAAGTTCAAGATACTACCTTGTTTACTTATTTATGACTCACGCTGTATAATTCCAAGTTTTTTAACTTTTACACAAAAAAAAAAATATAGTATATTAAACGATTTATCAAAGATAAATACTATTCTAATTACTTTTTTAATTGTATCAATTATTAAAAGAATTTTAATAGAACCAATTATTTCATTTATTAAAATCCAAATTTTCTAATATTTTTTACTAAAAATAAAACAATTTATAGGCTTTCAATTATTTATCTTATTGCATCAATTAAAATTAATCAAATATAAATAAAAACGAGAAAAGGAGATATAGTCGATCAAGACCGACCATATGATTTCCTACACCATGGTTTATGAGCAAAGAAATTCTGGAAGAGGATTTATATTAGATCTGTGGCTAACTGTAGACCAACACTTTTACTAATGTAAAATAAAATATACAAATACAGAATAATGCATTGGTAATAACATCAAGATGATTTTATACACTATAGGGCGATTCCCGGAAGTGGGTTTATATTGGAGGTGTGGTAAATTATAGACTAATTCTTTTACTTACATAAAACTTATTTGTATCATGGACCAATCTTCATAAAATTTAGCACGAAGATTTAAACTTGGGGGCTAGGTGAAATAATGGACCGATCACAACCAATTTTAATAGGCTTTTTCCATGACATCGTTAGATCAATTTAAAAAGTGATTCTGAGTCGATTGGTATACTTTAAGGTGGGTGTTGGATAACTTTTTCCAAACGTTAGAATCATCACAACAAACACATAATACCCCAACCATCTATGAAGGTGTAGGGTATAATTAATGATAATTTAATATCCAAATTTAACTTTTTTTTTTTTTTTTAATTTTCTCATGAATTTCAATTAATAAAATAATTGAATATGTATTTTTCGTAATTGATATAGGATCTTAGATTTTTCTATATAAAATTTAAATTTCATTTGTTAGAATATTGAGATATATTGTAAACTATTAAAGTATACAAATATTTGCAGTCATTTAAAAATTATGATTAATAATTTAATTGAAGTTTTTTTCGAAAATATTTTTTTTTTATTACAACTTAGAAATAATAATTCTTATACTAAATATATAATCAACTGTAAATTTTTAAATGTTTAATTTGCCAAGTGTTAAATTCTAATCTATTAGTCATTCTATTATTATTTTATTCATAACTGTAGTATGTTGCTTTAAACGTGTGTACTTTTTTTATAAAAACTAAACAAAAAAATACTTTCATACAAATATACAATCTTATACATAAATATATTTCATTATACTTTGTTTGCATACTTTTTTATTTAAACAAAAGAAGAATAAAAATATTTAAAAAAATTTAATCATTTCTTTATCCATTTGTGGTTTGACATTAAATTATATTATGTTTAGAAAAAAAATTAATGCGAAAGTGATTCCCCTATCGATTTTTCAAATTTCCAAATGCTATTTTTGGACAAATTTCATCACAATTTTTCATAACAATAAAAAAAAAAAAAAAAACTAACAAAAATTGGCAAAAATTTTGCCGTTTTTTCACATCATTTTTAGCACATGTTAATATGTATGTGTGATATACATTTTATTTTTAATTCTATGACGTTTAATTCAAACAAAGTTTAAAATATCAACAAATGATGTTTTTTTATAGTGTTTGTAAATTTTTTTATTATGATTCAACAAAAACAATTTTAATTATTAATTAATAAAATTATTTTTTATATCTCGTGTTTTCCCAACAACATGAAACATGCATGTATTAAATATATAATATGTGGAGCCTATTTTATAACGGAAAAATAATTACTGATTAACAATTACGAGTACTATTTATCTTTTATTATTTGTAGAATCCCATATGATAAAAACCTTTTAGTCAACATTTGCTTATCCGGCTTTAGTCAAATATTCGTTCGTTTTAATACATGTATGCGTTAATTTAATTAAAATAATTAGTAAAATTATAAGGTTTTTTAATCAAGTTATTATAACAAATATACTTAAGAAGATATGCAAAGATAAAATACACATATCCGGCCGCGAAATACCTCGGTCAGTAGAGTGGGACTTTAAACCACAAAATTCATTTAACAATGCAGAAGCAAAATCAGTGCATGTGAAAATCATTAGATGATATTTTTTTAATTCTGTTAACACAAGTGAGCTTATACAGTTGCTGTCAATAATAAGCAAACAAAGCAGTATCTTGAACTCTAAACCAGGGTTCCATTTCAAGTTGTAGAACAAAAATATCAAAATATATAATGTCCTGTTAGTAAAATAAACAGCAAAAGATTCAATTCAACACATTACTACATAGTGAATATGATTCTTTTTAAAGTAAAAAAAAAAAACAATGTTCCATAAATAAACATGGTTTCTAATAGCCACGGTGACCGCCTTTTGATACTTTAGTGCTAAACGTGTTGGTTTAATGAGTACATATCTCTGGAGAAATATAACGGATCTTAGTAATAATTAAGTCCATCAGTTCGGTTAAATTATTGTCTACTCAATTTTATGCAATTTCTTTGAAGAGGTAACTCTGAAATGTTAATTATTTCCTCAGCTATATATTTTGAAACAAATTTACCATAATTTATTGGTGAAGTTTCCTATTGTAGTATAAAATCCAGAAATAAGGACTGCGCACGAAAAAATCCGTGCATGCAAATCTGCTTGTAGAATTATGTTTTTATTAGTGACTGTTATGTTCAAGTTCTAAGCATAAAATAATAAATTATTTCCTGTTGGTTTTTAAAGAAATAGCCGATCTTTTCCAGAATTCTTCCAATTTAAGATTTTATTGTGTTTCGGTCACTTTTGTGCTCGAATGAGTCCACTTATTTTTAAAATCCGTTTTATTTTAAGCAAAGCTTTTAATGTTCTTTAAATAATTTTTTACTAGAGCCCAATATCTTTCAATTGCACGGAGTTTCGGACAATTTGATGGATTAGCCTCTATCGGTACAAACTCTTACAATTTCTTTGTTACAACTCCATTGTTTTGTTGCTGTAATAAGAAGAAGCGAAACTAGGCCAGAAAAAAATGGATACACTGTATTTTCTTATGAAAAAGAGAATTATTTTCAAAGGCACGTATATTTCACGTATATTTCTGTGTTAATGGAACCATTTTTTATGAATGAAGTGCTTTTTTCCGCATATACATATGGCTTCCCAAAACAAAAACTTTCTTGGGAATTTTGATTTCTTTGATACACGGTATTTTTCTGCCACATTTCCTCTAGCATCTGCAACATATAATTCCTGTCCAAGAAGTTAAAAATGTCAGGATGTACGAACGTTTCATCGTCTATTATACTCTGATCAAAATTATGGAAAAATTCGTCTGAAGAACTTTCACGTTATTTTTTCACTTCCAAATTCTTGCCTTGTGTTTCAATTAGGACTTTTTTGTACTTTATACGTATTTAGCATAGATTTCCTTTCAACTTTTCTAATAAAAATTCAAAGCAATAAACTTTTTGTAGCACTTTTCTTCTAGAGATGAGGGGAATTTCTCTGAAAATCCTTTCTATTTTGTCTGGGTCCTACAGCCTGAAGATATTATTTTTCTTCCATAATCTGATTTTTATTTAGTAACCATGACTTCTTTATATAATATTATGACCCAAGAAACTGTATATTTTGACACATCTGCCTTCCTAGCAATTGTTTTATATGACCGATGTAAGATTTTATGAAAAATTTCTATAATGTGTTTTGGTGTTTTTTGTTCAATTTCCGTTTTAAGGAAAACTGGCACATAGCGAATGAGCATAATGACAAATCTAAACCAGTTAACAGAATTATTAATTTTTCACCACATCAAAAGTTATAAGCCCAAGAGCATGCACGGATTTTTTCGTGCGCAGTCCTTATTAAACAATAACTTTTTAGAACTATTAAACCTTTGTACAGATTAATGTAAATTTGGGTATTTATATTACCTTTATGTACCAGTGTTTTTCCCTTTTTAAAAATGCATTTCCAAACCTTTAAGCCCTTTCGCGCTGGACTTATGTATTGGTTTTGTATACTTAATGGGTTAAGTTTAAATATTGTTGAGCCAAACGTACATCAAGCCTACACATGGACTTTGTTTCCAAAAAACTTCATATTTTAGATAACAATTTAAAGCTAAATTGTTATCTATTATTTTTGTAATGATTCTTAGGCATTTAGGAGAGTAATTGTGGTAAACGCATTCATTGTGTTTGAAATATTTAACCACCTTGAAAATTAAGTAAGCGTTTTGATAAGATAAGTAAGATTTTTGATATATTTCTATATGTTTCACCTTTTTCGTAATGTATGATAGTTACTCTTAGTTTTCCTATAATTAATTGTGAGCTATTTTCCATCCTATAGGTCTAAATTATGGTTAAATTAAATCTGATTTTATCAAATTTTAAAATTAAAATTTTTATTTCTCTCATAATATAAAAAATAACTACTTCTGTTGTACTAAAATGATTTTGCAACCATAAACTTCAATTACTTAAAAAAAAAATTTATGAAATTAAGCCAAAGGTTTCTTTTTTTATTAATTTTTACTCGCCTGAAAAAGACTTTTCTTAAACATTCTCTAGAAAGAAACTAAAAATAGATTAATATTTGAAAAATGTGTCATCAATGTTAGAGAAAATAAGTTGACTTCATCAAAAACATGTAAATTTTAAAAAATGTACCGTTACATTTGCGGCTTTTAAAGCGAAACAGAAATTATGAGTTTGTTTACTTATTTATGACATGCGCTGTATGTACAATGAATTATCTACAGCTAGTAAGCGTTTCATAATTGATTTAGATGTTCCCGGAGGATAAGTTGGATTCGCCTGTCAGCATAAGTGATCATTTTTTGCCGATTCCAAACGAATTTATTAAAACACATATTACAAATAAAATTGCGTTACCAAAATTACCAAAAACAATGTTAGTTTTTTTATAAACTTTTTAACACTGAGAGAGATTCAAAGTATGCTTTGGCACACAAATTATTTTATAGTTCTATTTTTTTTTTCCTGAAAATTTTCGGATAATTTATAACAAAGTAAACTGTTTTGGAATTTAGGATTTAGGCTACGGATAACATCGTAAAAATTCATCTTTAAGTGATTTTAAGTATATGTATGTATTATACTTTTCATATGGTCTTTTTAACATCAGATGAATGATAGCATTCAGCAGTGGAAATGAGGAATATTTTGGTAGCGAACATTGAAGATGTATTTTTCATAAAAAAACGTTGAATTGAATTAAACTGAATTAATAAATTAACTTTTCTGCCTTGTAGTTTAATTTAAATAAAATGTTTTCTCTGTAAATTGTTTATAAAGATTTACATTTTTGTATAAAAGGAAAATGTATAAAAGGAAACTTTTGACTTTAATGCGTATAATATCTTGAGAGTTTCCCCTTCCAAATCCAAAGGACATCGGTATGAAGTAATAATTTCTTTATATTATTGCAGCAAATATGATCGCGAAATATTTATACCATGTTCAATAATTCTATACACATTTTCGGTCTATTTTGCAGACCTCCTAGATTCGAACCCTCATTTGAGAAACTTTGCTCTAATTTACTTTTTTGCAATTATCTATAGTTCTCGTGATAAATCGCTCTAATTGCAATAAAGAAAAAATTGTAATTTTTAACATTTTTTGAATTTTTATGATTTTTTTAAAAGATGTAGAACATATTTTCATGATTAATGTTCCATAGCACTGCAGCAGATAGGAACTTTCAAAAAATATGGTATCATTTGAAAGAGAAAAAACTCTAGTTTTACAAAACTATTTCATTAATAGCAAAGATTTTCATTTAAATAACTTAAAAGTAAAAAATAAAAATATACTCAATTTTTAAGCTCACAGCTTATTTTATGCAGCGACTTTTCTTTGGAAAATAAATTCAATGTAGCGTTGTCCACTAGACTTTTTTTCTATCTACTTCTAGAAATGCCTTGTGTATTATTTTTTATTTGATTTTGTTAGTTAATGCGTCAATTATAATGTAAATGTAAAATTGGCCCATGCACAACGCTATAGAAAGGAGTATTGGTTATAAAACATTTGAAAACGGTCAATCGTAGCGCATAATAACTCAAATGGTAAATATATGCTTTTTCATTAAAATCTGTTGAACAATAAAGGCAGTTAAGTACCGAATAAACATTTTAACAATGGTGGCTGCGATATATTTTAAGATCAATCCAAGGTTCTCAACACTAAAACCGACAGCCGGAGTTTAAGTTGACTTAGGAAAACAATGTTGTGTCAAAACTTTTTGACTTGTATTGCATAACAAACCGTCTCAAATCTGTTACATACAATTCCAATTATCGATTGTAATTTCGAAATTTTTTATGTCATAAGTGGCTGCATAAAATAAGCTGTGAGATAAAAATATTTGATTTTATGTTTTCATATTTCTAAGTTACTCTTTCTAATGATACCAAATTTTATTTTTAATTCCAGTCTGTTACTTTGTTATGGAGCTTTAAAAATAAAAATTTATACTGCATAATTTAGGCTAAAAGCCATTGTATGTATAAAGGTTAATTTTTTTAAGAAAATAGTCTTAGCCCAGCAAAAAACGATGAAGTTCTTCCAAAAAAAGAACATTTTCACAAGTGGAACAAAGTGCATATTTTAACTTTTTTGGAAGTTCTTAATAATTACTTCAAAAAAAGAGAAAATAAATGAATTTTTAGCGGGAAAAATGGTAGTGACTTCTAACAAAATTTTAATTTTACAAATTTTAAAGCATTTTCATTATTACCCAGCAAAAAAACGATCAAGAGCTTCCAAAAAAGAACATTTTCACCACTTCAAAAGTAGAGCAATGTGCTTATTTTAAACTTTTTTGGAAATTCTTAATAATTACATCCGAAAAAGTGAAAATAAATGAAATTTTAGCTGGAAAAAAGGTTAATAATTTCTAAGAAAATTAAAATTTTATAAATTTTAATGCATTTTTATTATCTTTTAATAAGGCTAAAACTGAATTTTTGTAAAAAAATTTCATAAACATAGTTTTAAAGCAAGTACTTCAAAAGAAATGAATAAGAAGCATAAAAGAAGAACATCCTACCAATGACAACCAACTAGGGGTTAAAAAAAGAACTTCTGCAGCTCTTTTATACCAGTAAGTACTTCCTTCCAATGCCAACACAATGTTAAATTCATGACTTTTTCAGCTCTTTTTCAGTTCCTTTTTTGCTGGGTTTTAATAGGTCATAAACAGAAATTTTATTAAATAATTGTATAAACATAGTTTTAAGAGAAGTGCATCAAAAGCAGTGAAAAAGAAGTATAAAAGAATAAAATCTTACCAATGACAACCAGTGCTTAAAAAAAGAACTTCTGCAGCTCTTTTTCACCACTAAGTACTTCCTTCCAACGACAACACAATGTTAAAATCATGACTTTTTCAATTCTTTTTTTTTTTTTTTTGCTGGGTAATATTTCCATAAATGTTGATCGTATTAAAAAGTAATGTAAACATCATTTGAAAACAATTTTAAGTAGAATATCTTTTTGAATCAAATTAAACAAGTCCTTTTCGAGATATGCTTCAATATATGGTGCAAACTGCTTAATTTTAGAAATCTCTCCAAAGAATGGGGAATAAATCAAACAAGAATTTTGTTTTTATTTATTCAATTTCATTATTATTATTTTTGTTTCTTATTTAAGCAAAAATAACACTTATTTTTTTTTTTTTTTTTTTTTTTTTAGCAAAAATAAAAGTTGTTAAAAACATTTAAAAAAATCGCCAAAAAGAATAAAATCACCAAAATGAAAAAAACGCTAAAATGAAAAATAAATTGTCAAAATACAAAATCATTTAAAATAAAAAAAGATTTCAATTTACTGAAACAAAAATCAAAGTTTGTTGAACTTGAAAAAAGTCTCTAAATATAGAATAAAAAAGACACAATTCCCGTTTTTTAAAAATAAAGATAAAGTCTCCTTCTTACCACTTGGAAACCCAAAAATATTTTCACGTCAAATTTATCAATTTTTGTACATCGCATATGAGCCTACAAACATTATAGAATAAAAATTAACTGCAATAAACAAAAACTGTCAGATTATTATTTATTATTTTCGTTTTAAGGACTGCGCACGAAAAAATCCATGCATGCAAATCTGCTTATAGAAACTAAACCAGTGAGCGAATTTTTTTAAAGTGATATTTTTATGAATGACTGTTATCTTAAAATTCTAAACATAAAAAAATAAATTAGTTCCTGTTGGTTTTTAAGGAAATATCTGATATTTTACAGAATATTCAAATTAAAGGTTTTATTGTGTTTCGGTCACTTTTTTGCTCGAATAAGTCCACTTATTTTTAAACTCCGTTTCATTTTATGCTGAGCTTTTAATATCCTTTAAATTACTTTTTACTAGAGTCCAATATCTTTCAATTGCACGGAGTTTCGGACAATTTGATGGATTAGCCTCTATCGGTACAAACTCTTACAATTTTTTCTTACAACTCCACTGTTTTGTTGTTGTAATGAGAAGAAGTGAGAACAGGCCAGAAAACAGGGGATACACTGAATTTTATTAGGAAAGGGAGAAGTATTTTCCAAAGACACTAATTCACGTATATTTCTGTGCTAATGCAACCATTTTTAAGAATGAAGTGCTTCATTCCTGCTTATGCATATGACTTCTCAAATCAAAAACTTTCTTGAGAATTTTGATTTCTTTGATACACGACATTTTTCTGCCATAATCCCTGTAGCATCTGCGACATTGAATTCCTGGCTAGGAAGTTGAAAAAAGTCACCCTGTACGAACGTTTCATCGTCTACTATACAGAAACAAAATTTCTGAAAAAATTCGTCCGAAGAACTTTTATGTTATTTTTTCCTCCAAATTCCAGCTTGTGTTTCTATTAGGATTTTTTCTTACTTTATAAGTCTTCAGGATAGACATCTTTTTAAATTTTCTGATAAAGATTCAAAGCAATTAACTTTTTTTAACACTTTTCTTCTAGAGATGAGGTCAATTTCTCTCAAAATCCTTTCTATTTTGCCTGAGTCCTACAGCCTGAAGATACTATTTGCCTTCAATTACCAGGATACCATTCAGTGATCATGACTTCTTTGTATAATATTATGACTCAAGAAACTGTATTTTGCGGCACTACAGCCTTCCTTGCAATTATTTTATATGACCAATGCAAGATTTCATGAAATATTTGAATTATTTGTTTATGTGTTTTTTGTTAAACTTCCATTTTAAGAAAAAACAATTTTGCTATTACCATGAAACTTAGCACATGGCAAGTGAGCATAATGGCAAATACTAACCAGTTAACAAAATTATTTAGTTTTCACCACATCAAAAGTTATAAGACCAAGAGCATGCACGGATTTTTTCGTGCGCAGTCCTTATTAAACTGAAAATTTCTTTTTATAAACATTTATCGCATATCTTATCTAAATTCTTGGAAGTAATTCGTTTTTTGAAAAAAATATATATTTGATATTTTAGTACATGAATTGAATAAAAAAATTGGAAAAAATTTATAAATAAAAAAATATTAATAATTAATTTGCAATCAACAAATTTCAAATCTACCAAAATTTTAGTCTTGTAATATATTATTAAAATATATAATAGATGAGTCTATCAGAATTAAATACATATATGTGTTTACGAACTTAAAGACTTACGCGATTTGTGCTTTATAACAAACAGTTCATATGTTTAGTAGTTCCAGTCGTTTTTAAAGCTGTTTAAATAGTTCTCTACTGTACACATTGAAGTATTGATAAATGTGGGTTTTTTTTAATATTGAACTTCTATTTGCAAATGAACTTGATTGAAATACAATGTATGACTTGTGGTTGATTTTAAAATTGACTATAATTTATAATTGATTAGAAAAAAACAACATTTTTAAAATAATGAAAAGCAGACTATAATTCAAGTAACATTTTTAAGAAACTCTTTTTTAAAATATAAGATATTTTAATATTTCCTACATAATCAAACATTTTATATTATCATTGGAAATCCTATTGATCTTCTTGAGGAAATAACATAACAATTTTTAATTCTGAGTGTTACAAACCACAGCATAAACGCGAATGGTGGTATAGAGATTAACAACAGGTGCTCCCAAAGTTAACATACTCATGTCATTGCTTGAATTCAGAATATATATATATATATATAAATATATATATTTTAGCATTTAATCTTCCCTATATATAGGGAAACCCTTTATATTAAACGAAAAAATCCATTATGTCAATATTATCTTTTTATCTATTTAAATTAAAGCTTTGACTATTATTAAGTTTTTCTTTGTGTAAATTTAATTACAAATTGTATGATTTAGGGCTCCATTACTCGACCGTAAATGTAAATGTAGCGAATCAGCTGACACGTTTTGCTTATGAGAGTTATGTGTGTATGTGTACTAAAAAACGTAAATATTACATAGCAACCTAATCAAATTAGGTCGCTCTACGTTTTTACGTGACAGCTGTAACAACAGTGTTGACAGCTTTTTATTTCAATATACTAAACCTGCTAAAAAAATCGCTGTAAAAGGTTTATCAATTGGACAATTATTTTTGCTGTTTTCTTCACTAAAAACTTATTGAAATAATTTAATTAAGACGTAATGTCGAATATTTAATTTAAAGTTCAAAATTTTTGTCAAAAAAACACAAATTTCGTTTTATATACAAATCGCTGAAATACAAACCAATAAATTTAGCGATTTTCAAATTGATTTTGATCCACTGGAAATATGTGTAATTGGCATCACCGATGTTCATGTGTACAAAACAACAACAAATTATTGGCTACATTTACGTTTTTAGAGTAATCATCCACTTACGTTTCTTTTTACATTTACGTTTTTACATTTACATTTACGGTAGAGCCTTTACTTTGCGAAAAACAAAACTCAATATAAAAACAATTACATTGTACACATTCATATCACAATTTATTGAATCTTAACACTTGTGTTTTGCTACTAAATACAGGGTGATATTAGAATAAACTAATTTTTTTAAAGCTGTAATTAAAGTCTGAAAAAAATTGCTCAATCTTTACTCAATATGGATCTTTATTAGTAACTCATAAAAAAGTATAAAGTATCAACAATAAAGACGCGTGACATGAATAAATAAAAAGTAACATTTTATTTTATTAAAAAAAAAATGCAACACCCTTTACATATAATTCCTAGAAAAAACGTCATATACAATTCATATTTATTTATATTAGGGTAGCACTCGAAAAAAAAGTATACAATGTTCCTAACTCAAATAAGAGTTTAGGTTATTTTAAGGTAACTTTACTTTTAATCCTGGACTTTTGCTGATAATCTTTGAGTATTTTATTAAAATATCTTCAATTTTATTTACAAAACATAAAAACTTACAGTTTTTAGTAATGATTATAAATATATTTTAGAATGTACAATTTCAAAAATTAAACCTACGCACAGTGTCACATTTATCCAAATTAGAACAACAAAAATACATAAATAAAAGCTTATTAATTGAAGTAATTCTCTTCGCATTTATTAGTAAACATATCATTTATTATGGAAAAAATACTTAAAGTATTAAAAAATGTGTATAGTTGCAACTTTTAAAAATATTTTAATTTTATTTACAACTATTGTAAACAATTATGTTAACTTTAACTTCATATATCACAGTAAATACTGCAGATAGTGATACGATTTTTTTGGTATGTAATAATAAATATATCCAAATTATTCTACTATAATTTATGAAGTTAAAAAATCATTATTGAAAATATTGTTTTTTAATTAAAAGAAATCATAATATTAAAAATACATTTGTTTGGGAAATTTTATTTTTAATTGGCTGGAACTAAAAAGTTCCAACGAGTTCCAATCTAAAAATACGATTGTTATATGAAAGAACATCTACATATGAAATTATATTTGAGAATATTGGCTGTGACTTCTTGCGATCTTTTAAAATATTATAAAAAATGTGCGTTACCTCATATTAGCCATTTTTTTAAAATTATTTAACATTTTAAGGTAATGACTGAAAATTTGTTATGCAAATGTTACACTAAGACTTGTGTGATTAGATCTCTCCACGCCCACTTTTAAAATATCCTTTATTTACATAAAAATTAAAAAAATGTCTGAAATTCATACAAATAATTTTTTTTAGTATGGGAGTGACAGTGATTCTATCCGCCCATTTTTAGTGAGAATGTTTACGGTTTACAGAATATACAATTTCAGACCATATCTACACAACTAGATTGTTGTCGTTCTAAAACTGCCAAATGTGACACTGTACTGCGGCTCAAATGTTTCTATAATGTAGTTTGTTTGCCCTTTAAACATTTAACCCTAGGATGACTGGTAACGTTATGTGCACTAAGTTATCCTCTTGGTCTGGCCAGACCACACAACGGTTATAGGTAAAATGTTGGCCCTAGGAACTATTTATAGTTGCTTTTTTGGTTTGATTTTGCGGATAGTAGTTAATTTAAGTTATATATGTTAATATAAAGTGGAAATGATTCCCTAGACTTATAATAACAACTATTATGATGAAAACAAAAATAGATGAAAAAGCTCATAAATTTGCACTTTTTTTAAATAAAACGAAGTTTTAGGTTTATTTGTAAATGATATCTATAGAAAGTGAATAAATATTGTTATTTTTATTAAAAAATAATGTTTGTTTAATAAAACATATGAATTTGCTTATTTACAATGTCATAGGTTGATAGTAATGTCACATTTTTTACATCTAAAAATAATTTTGTGATTAATTTTCGGTATTAAATTGCGCATAATTTTGATAATTTCGTCGTCTAAGGCGATAATTTTTCTTTGTATAGTATTTTGTGTCACATTTAGCTAATTATGGCGGAATGCATATTTTGAAACATATACGTAAAAGATAAGATAGACCTATTTATTCATGTAAAAATTTACGACAGGGATATATGATGACTCCATGTTTTTAATCAGAACTGCCCAAAGATCGTTTACGATAGCTGATTTTTTACATTATTGATGCATAGGGTAAGTTTTTGAATTGTCATATCGGAAAAAAATAGCAATGTAGTGAAGCATCTTATTGACATGTTTGCCTTATAAATATCGTGATTATATAATCTTTGATCGACTAAACCTACTCCATTGACTGTTAATTATTTATGGTGCCTATTGCAATTTTTTTTTAATATCTCGAACAATAATATTAAGCTCTTCTGGTGAAAACATTCGTTTAAAAATGTTCATAGTACTCGGTGGAAATTGTCGACTTGGTATTTTTTCGTTATAGTATTATGAGAGTTTTAAGTGGTTCCAAGTAAGCACATTAGGATTTCAGATTGCAGAATGTCCAGTATTTTCCGAACCTAACGTTTCATCAACCTCATCATCACTGTATGGAAATTATAGTTGTTCATTATCTCGATTTCAAAAACAAGACGTCAGTCCCTATTTATCTTCTTTCCTTTTAGTTGCTGTAAGTCGTTAAAATTTGGAAAGACTTTTTTGTAGCATTTAATAACGTCCACACCCACATATTTTTGCAACATGATGTTATTTTTGAGCTAATTACAAATTTTTCTGTAACTCAATTTTCGTTCCCGATTGAAGATCAATTACTCATAAATTTGGGTAAATCCTATTTTATTCAGACATCTTATACTTTCAACAACATATCATGATTGCTTTTAGAATGACTGTACATGGACGAATAAAAAGAAACATGTTTACGAAGAGGAAACACACTGTGGTCTATCCAGACCAAGAGATCAACATAGGGTAATTTCACTTTAAACCCAAAATTTTCCTAGTTATCGTATTCCAATCGACTCAAAATTGATTTTATTCGATGTAGTAGATATCAGTTATAGATATCATGTTCATATTTTTTTAATCTTTTACTTAAAATAAAAGATATTGAACTCCAAAGTAAAATTTGGTCTGGCCAGACCAAGATAGTAATCTTAGGGTTAATCAGGTATAGTGTTCATTACATTTTTTATGCCCACCATCAAAAAGATAGGATTTTGATTTTGTCATTCCGTGTGTATATATTTTCTGGTTAGATTTTGAGCCGATCTTGCTATGTCCGTCCGACTGTCCGTCGGTCCGTCTGTTGAAAGCAGGATAGGGCTCGAACGGGACAAGCTAGAGGGAAAATTTGGCTCAAATATTTATCTTATATAACCTTTGTTTGGGACTGAAAATGGGCAAAATCGGTTAATAAAAAAAAAGTTACACAGGGTGTCCGTTGTAGCTTCATCTGCTGATATCTCTGTAACAAAAGCATGTACGACAGCGAAATTTTGTACAAATAGTTCGAAGGTCGATATAAATTTGGAAAAAATGGGCGTAGTTCGCCTACTTTACCGCCCACCTCCCATATAAGGTGAAATGTCAACAAAATTTTTAACAAATAGTTGAAGGATCAACAAAAAGTAGGCGTGGTCCGCCCACCTTGCTTATAACGTAAAATTTTAAAAAGTTGATGGTGGGTATATAGATTCGGCTAGGCCGAATATAATATTCTCGCTTCTTTATTATTATGTTTGAGCACCAATTGTAAATCTAAATTAAAAGTGTTAAGAAAACATAGGTTTTTATTTGAAAATTATATATGTATTTCCAAAATATATTTTCATTTAAATTTTTTTTAATTCGAATAGTGAAACATCAAGGTTAACATTTGACAGTATCAAATGACTCGAAGGAGTTCTTTGGTACTTTTGAATGTTAAATAGTATTATAAAAATTAATATAATAGGAAAAAAACGATAGTAAAAAGATATAGTCTGTCGAGTCCGAATATGATACCCTACACCATTAAATACATGCATCAAAACTCGGGGAGTGGACTTATATTACACCTGCGGTCAATTGTGGACCGATACTTTTACTAAATGTAAAATAAAATATACTTTATAACGTACATACTAACATTTATATGATTTTATGCACTTTTAGGCGATTTCCGTAGTAGGCCTTATATGGGAGCTATGGTAAATTATAGACCGATCTTTTTTATATTTCTTTATTTTTGGACTTTATTTTTTATATCTACTTCTAGAAATGCCCTGCGTACTATTTTTGATTTTATTTTTTTAGTTAATGCGTGAATTACAATGTAAATGTGAAATTGGTTAAATTGGCTAAATCTAACTCAATTGGTAAAAATATGTGCTTCTTTAGTACAAGAAATCATTATGAGTTTTTTTTTCATGAAAATCGGTAGAAGAATAAAGGCAGTGAAGCACCGAAGACAAATTATAACAATTATGGTTACGATATATTTTAAGGAAAACAAAGGCCAACCCAAGGTTATCAGCACCAAAACCGACATCTGGAGTTCAAGTTGACTTGGGAAAACAAGGTTGTGTCAAAACTTTTTGCCGTGTATTGCACCAACACTATTTTGAAGGCCGACTGTCAAGCAAGAAGACTTTTAACAATTTAAACAAAAGGGGCTGCATGCTCAACTTTGCCAACGAACTTATTTCCAAGGATCCAATGTTTTGGAATTCGATTATTTCTTCTAAATGGGTAAAATTCTATATATTTGGCTCAGATAGTATGTCCTATTTGTGGCGAGAACCGAATACCGAGCTGAAGCAAGAAAACTTAAAAGTAACAGTGAAGCATGTTGTTGGCAGTTTCATGTTTTGGGCCTGTATGTCGGTTAATGGTGGTGTAATCTTGGAATTTGTTGGAGCATTAATGGACAGTATAAGATATCTTTAGATCCTAAAGAATAATTTGTTGCAGAGTGCGGATAATCAGGGCATATTATCATATTTTTGATACTGCCAAGATAGCGATCCGAAGAAAAAATTTGTTATTGTGCAAATACATAAAGGTCCAAATTTAACGATGCTCCCTAAACAGTCACCAGGCCTCCATATTATAAAAAATGTGTGGTACATATTGGAAATTTACGTAAAAAAATAGGAATAAGGCCCTAAAAATGCAGTGGAACACATTTCGCTTAATGTTACACAAATACTGCACGCATCGTTAACAAACCGCCTCAAATCTTTTGCATACATTTAAGACTACCATTCCAGATAATAAATACTGTAATTATCGGTCGCAATTTTGAACTTGTTAATGTCGTAAGTTGCTGCATAAAATAAGCTGTGAGATAAAAATACTAGATTTTTTAGTTTTCATATTTTTAAGGTACTTAAAGGTAAACTAACTTTAACAATAAATAATGGTTCTATATTAAACTAGAAATCTTCCTCTTTCTAATAATACTAAATTTTTTAATTCCAGTCTGATACTTTGTTATGGAGTTTTAAAAATAAAATTGTATACTGCATAATTTAAGCTGAGGGCCATTGTACATATTTTTGTGAGAAACAAGCAATTTCATTGGATATATTTGTATGTTAATTAATCAATATATCGAGGGTCTATATTCAAAACGGGCCTCATGCAAAACAGCATTTTTCAGGAGAACATAAAAACTGTTTATTTCCCTCATTTTTCAATATTTTGCAATCCGTTCTTCTACGATTTATTAATACTATGTTTACTAAACCTCACACTGAAAAATAAATCTTTTAACTCCATTATTCGCGAAGTTGAGGTAGATAGCCCGTTTTGTCTTAATTATTGTTTATGTTTGTTATAAAATGTTCACATAGCCCGTTTTGTCTTAATTATTGTTTATGTTTGTTATAAAATGTTCACATAGCCCGTTTTGTTTATTGGAAATTAAAGAAGTAAAACATAATATTTTTGGAAAAGAAATTGACAATATGTTAAATTTATGATATCATACTAATCAGGAGATAAAAAAAACCAAATTTTGTGGTTGGATGGGCCATTTTTAATCGTTTGAAATTTCAAATAACAGGAATGTTTACTAATAGGACGAAAATGTGTTCAAAATTAAAATTATAAATTAAATTTTCCAAAAAAAATTTTAAACCAATTAAAATTTTATTAAAACCTTTAAAGACGATTTTTATTTCACTTTTTATTTAATTATAATTTTTTTAAGAAACTGATTTTGGTATCTAAGATGTTTTGCTTATAATTACGAATTTTATTAACATTTTTTCATTCCTGTCTTTAAATCTAGAGTATAGTGCTCCCACTTAGCTTCATAAAATGTTGATAGGTGTACCAGCGTATGATCTATAAGCATATAAAAAAAGCTATAAATCTAACTTCAATGGCTTTTTTCTCCAGAATGCATTGAGATAACAAAATTTTTATGAGCCTTAAAAAAAATATACTGTTTGTAGATAGCCCAAAAACAAAAAGTGAAAAACAGTTTCCTAAATCTGCATTAGGCCCGATCCAATAGAGTCGGAAAATATCAAAAATTATCAAAATGTCGAAAATAATCGAAAAATCTACTATTTAAAAATTTAAAAAAAAAAATCGAAAAGTCGACTTTTTGTTCCAACTATAACACCCTAGTTTCCACACGAGAGTAATAAGGATTACAAAAAAATATAAATGTACGTATATCATTTTATATTATTACATCTTTATATACGCCTTTGATTTTCAATTACTGGTAAGTAATTGAACTTACAAACTTCAAATATTTTTTCAGTATTCAGCTCCTAAATATCAGGGACCGTAATGATTATGAGTTTTGAAATAAAAATCAACAAATAATCATTATTTTTTAATTTTTATTTTTTCGCTCAACTTTTAATGATTATTTTTGATTTTTAATTTTTGCTCAACTTTTAATGATTATTTTTGATTTTTATTTTTTTGCTCAACTCATAATGATTATTTTTCATTTTTACTTTTTTTGCTAACAATATAAAACTTCACATGAGAAATTAAACTTTTATCTAGTAAAAAATTTTCTTTAAGTAAAAACTTTGATTTATTGCAAATAATTTTATTTTTAATAAAAAAAATTGATTTTTAATAAAAAAAATTAAATTTTAGAAAAAAATTCGATTTTTATACAAAAAATTTGATATTTTTAAAAAAATCCGATGAAAAATATATCATCACACTTGTCTTTTAGTAAATAAGTAAATCGAATTTACGATGAGAAATCTTTTTTATTAAAAATTGCGTAATAGTTGCGTAATAGTTTCATTCATTTCTCATGTTAAGTTTTATATTGTGAGCAAAAAAAATAAAAATCAAAAAATAATGATTATGAGTTGAGCAAAAAAATAAAAATCAAAAATAATCATTATAAGTTGAGCAAAAAAATAAAAATCAAAAAATAATGATTATGAGTTGAGCAAAAAAATAAAAATCAAAAATAATCATTAATATTGATTTTTTTCATAAAAATCAAAAAAAAAAAAAAAAAAATCATTCCGGATTCTGAAAGAACCTGTTCTGAAGATTACATTTCTGTATTTAACACTTTTATCCGGTTGTTCCTTGTATCTGATTTTTTTTGTTTAAAATTTCAAGAATAATGATTATTTTCTGTCCCTGCTAAATATGCATCGTTTTAGTGGTCTGAAAACTAAACCAATTTCTCAAAGGCATATTTTATTACACGATAATAAAACATAACAAAATATATTATTATATTTTTTATTTTATTTATTATTTAATAGCGTCCAAGCAACTAAATTGTGGTCAGTGCACTATAGTTTTATTTATATATACATTATAATTTTCTATTATTAAAAATTGATCAAAATAATGAGAAATATTTTTTTACCCTTCACCACACATAGGGCAGGGATATATAAAGTAGAAAACGGAAATGTAAACGTTCAGAAGAATATTAATAACAAATCAACATCATAAAGGTTTATTTAATTTCAACTAAAATACAAAAAAAAGATTTAGAAAAAAATTAAAAAAAATTAAAAATAACTTAAATGCAACCATTAGGGTACATTGTTTTTGAAAAAATTCAATTGTTTTTGTCACAAACTTTATCTACGTAGAATTTCTAAGAAAACTTCCCTAAGAAACTATGGGTCCAAAATCAAAACCTAGTTTCCGCTGAAAGAAAGAGAATTTGACAAAATTGCACTTCTTCACAATAGTCTTCTGGTGGATTAAAATCCAATGCTAAAAAACTTAAAAATATTTTTTTTTATCATTGCAGCACATTTTGAGCTTAGCAGCATATTTTGTTATATTTTCATACAAAATCTTTATTTTAGAGCATATTTTAGCAATTTAAATTAATTTTTTATATAATTTTTTTTTTTTTCTTTTTTTTTTCATAATTTACACTAAAAAGCATAATTTTGCATATTTTATTAAGAGAAAAATGTAACACATTTTTCACCCAATAGAATTGTTTACACACATTATCATTTTTACTAACACATACTTTAACTTTTTAACTATAGTGCATAAAACACTCCATTTTTATAAATATAAAGGACTCTATGTATGTGGAATCAGTACGCGTAAATCATTTTGTGCAGGAGAGCGCGAAAATTTTAGTTGATCATATAAACATTTTTTTAAATCTATAAGTTATTCAAATAAAATTTATAATATTTTCAATGTTTGATAGTAAAATTTAAAAAGTCTCTTTTTTTAAATTTATATTTAAAATTTTAATAAAAAAATTAAAAAACTGGTACTTTTAAGACAAAGTACCAATGTTCCAAAATATATAGAATTTTAGGAGGATCGTTAAAAATAATATCTTGGTATTAACGACAGAGTCAGATTAAAATTTCAACGTTTAATTAACCCTTTCGACTCCAAAGTTGCTTATAAGCAACTTCAACTTTAGCACCATTTTATTTTAAACTAACGGAACTAATTTATGTAAAAAGACATTAAAGAATTAGTTAAATAACAAGAAAAACAATAAAAAAGTATCAGATGTACGGATATATACATAACTATTACTACGTTTATACGCATGATTAATGCAGATAAAAATAACTTGCAAAAAAAATTTCATATCGTATTATGTATTTTCAATTGCGAATAACAGGTATAAACATTTATACGCACCTCTTACCTGCAATTAAATATATGAAAATTTATTTGAGATTATTTTTAAGCTCATAGAACTTTCGATCATAACGGTTGTATTTTTCCCATCTGGCACTACAAATAAGGATATATTTCTTTATACAATTTGCATATAAACAGTGAGTAATTTATTTTGCAAGTTATTTTTATTTGCAATAATCATATTTATTTAATCGTAATATATGATGTGTTATTGAGTGAAAAGTCGATAAAATTGTAATTAGTAACATTTTAGTTGAAAATTTAAAAATTAAACTTAAACTCGTAAAAATTTTCAAATCAAGTTAATAAAACATGAAGGTTTTGAATATAATATATATATATATATATATATATATATATATATATATATATATATATATATATATATATATATATATATATATATATATATATATATATATATATATATGTACATATACAGTGCTGTGCAGAACAAAATCAACAAAATTAGGATAAACCTGAGAATAGTTTTATTTTTTTAGAATATTTGGTTTACAACAAAAATAATTTTACGAAATTATATATATATATTTAAGGATTAAAAAAAACACAAACATTTAAAGAACTTTAACTTTGTCTATTAACAAAAACTAGAATAAAACACTACAATCTTCATATAGGAGTGTGAACAACAATAGCAATATGTTTATTCATATTTTGCTTCATTTTGTTTTATATTTTACATTTTCTGTAAAATTTTGTAGTTTTAATGCGATTAAATTGTTAATTGATTATTTCTGGAATGATTTCCATTTGAATTTGTTAACTAAATAACACTTTGAACTGCACTATTGTTGAAGCTGCATAAAAAATCTTTCACAGATCTTGCGTCTGCGTATTAGACCACATGGTTAAAAAATGTTAAGCAAAAATTTTAAGCAATGACGTTTAATCCAATCCTTCAAAAGTTAAAATATTTATAAAAAAAAAACCTATTTATAAAAAATCATAAATTGTTTCTTGTATAAAAACAGAAATAAAAAAAAGGTTTTCAGTGAGCAGTGTTATTTTGCTTAGTCTGTAACTTCTTTAAATATTTTCAATTCACTTTGAGCAGTGTATACATTAAATCTTAGAGACTATATAATCTATCTAAATCAGCGATCGCCAAAATCCAAGCTCGCGTGCTTTTTTCTCTTTTGTTATGCTCTTGAAATGAATAAAAAATACACAGTGCAAGTCAGTCTCACACGAGCATTCGAACAAGAAGGTTGTGTTACGTTTGTTCATTAAGATACACTCATAAAATAATGTTTGATGTAAAGTAGGAATATTTTAGAATATTTTTTTGCCAAAAATATGTTTTTTTTTTTTCTTATTTAGAAAAAAACTATTATATTTTTATTAAAAAATAATTATTATAATTAACTATAATTAATTTTCGTTAATTTTTTATTATAAACCAAAAATAAAATTTTTAAATAATATTTCGTGTTAAGTTAAATTTAATATTATCCGATATTTTTTAATAAATAAATTAAAATCTTAATATAGTAATTATACATATTTGGGGCAAAAAATAAAAATCAGTTATTGTTCTTATTAAAAGAATGAAAAAATAATAAATAAATATTAATTTTTATGATAACTATAATAATCGTTGTTATCCTCGGTTGTTATTACTATTCGTATTCTAAAATAGAAACGTTTATTTCCATTTACAAGTCTTGAATTCATGAAACTTTCAAATTAAAATTACTATAAAAATGAAGTTATTTTTTTTTGGTGTATAAATTCATAATGGAGAGTAAAACAAAACATACACTAACATAATTGTGAATCTATGAGTGTGGCGATCGCTGATCTAAATTGAGAAATCCGTTTTTATTTCGTGTTACCTTTTTATTTTTAATAATATCTGAACGAAGTTTTTGGCGGAAGTTGTTTTTCATGCACTGAAAAGTCATAATTTTTTAAATTGTATTTCCAAAATATGTTTGTATAGCTTAATTAAGCAGTATTCTATAATTTGTATTATAAAACAAAGTTACTTTCCACTTTTCTTATTCCAAATAAACTAAAAATTTATCGGCCTATATTGTCACAAATCATAATTCTTATTAAAAAAAAACTGTAAGTAAAAGAAAAAATTTGTGTAAATAATACTGTATTCGGATATTTTTACTATAAAACTGCCATTTACTTAAAAAAATAGCAATAAATGTTAAAATTTTTTGTCAATTTTAACAATCGGAAATTTAGTTTATCGTTTTTGCGAAAAGAAAGAAAATCACATCTTCTAAGGTACAAATCACAGTAAAATAATAAAGTACTCGCACATCTACAAAAACAAAAATTGCTTGTATTTTGTTAGTGTAAAACTACTGCCCACAATGTCAGAATGCTTTGAACGGAAAAATGAGAGAACGAAAGAGAGCAAGAGAAAAAAAACTCAAAAAATATTTTACATGTGAATACAAAAAAAATTTGACAGTACCGCGAGGTTTGCCAATGAAAAAATTGTAAAACAGCTGGTCTTACGAGTATACTTTATTATTATACTATGGTACAAATGTTTGTTAGTACCCAAGTGTGTTAACAATGTTATGAAATTAGTTTTGTTCTAAATTTAATACTTTAAAAAAATAATTCAACATTTAGGATAAGTTTAATTTTGTTGCTTACGTTCTGCACAGCACTGTATATATATTTTTTTAATTTTATCACTTTTTAATGTTCTAAATCGGCCCAAGCTTGTTTAGAATCTACTACCAATATCTACGGACTCCCAAACTTGAAATCTTTAAAAATCCTTAATTATATAAATAATAGTTTTTAATAAAGTTAGTTTATGTGCGAGCCTTAAAGGGTTAAAATATTTTTCTAAAGCTATATTTTTTAGATAGATCTTGAGATTAGAATCAGCAAACATTGTTGATTATTTGTTTATAATTTATTATCAATTGTATATTATAAATATAAAAATCATCTATTACTCATCATTAGCATGTGTGTATAATAAATTTGATTTCTTCATTAAAAAGACCACTTATACAATGTTTACATTTATTGGGTGTATGCATGAATTCCCATCGTTTTTGTAATAAAATATTAAAGTTTTTCTTTTTTTTTTTTTCTTTTTTCGAGAAAATAGTCAAATGTATTTAATTTAAAGAATTGTCCATCGAAAACAACGACTTTTTTTTCATCTTTCAGAAATAGCAATGATATTAATGCATACACCCAACACATACAATGTGTGTATGGATGTATGTACTATGTACCTTATCAGTAATTATCAATATTTTACCTTTAGGAAATAGATTATAAATTATTTTACTAATTTCCAATGAATTATTTGTATAAATAGATATAGATTTAATATTTTAATTTATCTTTATGTGTTTATGTGTTAACAGCTTCTTAGGAAATGACATCCAATGTTTATGGTTTAATTGTACATATTTACACCCTCATAATCAAATATAAATATACATACTTATAATTACTCTAGTTTTAAAAAACATTTAACACACATACGTAATGCAAAACTTATATTTAATATTAAACTGTTAAGATTGTGGTATAATTTTTCTTAGTTTATTTAAGTGACTTTTTGTTTACATAATTTTTTGCCTGTTCATTGATATCGAACGAAAGTGAGTCAAAAAACAAAATCTGTATTGAAGTCGTTTGAAAATAATTTAAAAGCTGAGTATGTACATTAGAGTGTCCCAAGAAAGAAGAGGATTGATAAGCAGAATAAAGGAAATTTATAAAAAATAAAAATTGTTCTTCTGTGTAAATTGGGGTAAAAGGGGTGGAAAATGGCGCTAAATTCAGGGAAAGGTGATATCAATATATTTATGTTTATATTTTGTGCTTATATTGATCAATACCATTTTTTTAGAGAATTTGATGTCCGTCCGTATATCTGTGTTCATTTTCGTTTATTTTCAAATTCAAAATCGTTTATTTTTGGACATAATAAAGATGTCGACTTCAGATTCTTTTATTTCTTTTATTCGATAGATAATTTTGTTCTTCAACTAAATACAAAACAAGCGTGAATGTTATATTCGGCTCGGCCGAATCTATATACCAACCATTAACTTTTTCAAATTTTACGTTATATGGGAGGTGGGTGGTAAAGTGAGCGGACCACGCCCATTTTTTGTTTCCAAGTTTATATCGACCCTCAAACTATTTATACAAAATTTCGTTGTCGTACATGCTTTTGTTTATGAGATATCAGCAGAAAAGTATGAAACGAACACCCTGTGTTTCCAGTTTTTATCCCATAACTTTTTTGTTCAATACCAAACAAACCTTATATGAGATAAATATTTGTGCCAAATTTCATCCCCCTACGTTGCCCCGTTCGAGCCCTATCCTGCTTTTAACAGACGGACGGACATAGCTAGATCGACTCAGAATCTAAACTGGACCCAGAAAATATATACTTTGTGGGGTCTTAAATGATTCCTTCGACATGTTACACACGGAATGACAAAATCTATAATATCCCCATCTTTTTGATGGTGGGTATAAAAATATAATAAATTCGGTGTATTATGGAAAAATTTACGGCGATCTTGCATTGAAATTAAAATGCATATAACTCGAAAACTATAAGAGATAAATAGTATGTTGAAAGTCCTCGTCAAAAGCCTTAAAGTGATATAAAATCTTTGAAATCGAGCAAGGAATAAAAATATTAATAGATTAAAAGTTACAGATTTTTTTCAAAAATATTAGAATCTGCCCCACTGAATAATGTTTACTAAAGCAATAAAGAAACGATAAAAGAAGATGCAGTCGGTCAAGACCGATACCCCCTACACTATTGTGTATGACCATAAAAATTCGGGAAGGGGATTTATTTTAGACCTGTGACCAATACTTTTACTAAATGTGAAATAAAATATACAAATACAGAGTAATGCGTTAATAATAACATGTAGATGATTTTATGCACTATAGGGCGATTCCCGGAAGTGGTTTATATTGGAGCTATGGTAAATTATGAACCAATCTCATATAATTTTGCAATGTTGTCTACTTACATAAAACTTATTTGTGTCGAATATTAAATTGATACTAACATTCGTAGAGGGGCTTATATGGGAGCTACGGTCAATCGTAGACCGATCTTTATAAAATTTGGTAAAAAGATACTTATACAGAACTTCTTCGCACTAAATTTTATTAAAATATTCTTATTTTTAATGCATTTTTTACTGTTGAAGCTCTATTCCGGGGGGACATTTGTATGGGGGCTAGGTCAAATAAGTGACCGATCATAGCCAATTTATATAGGCTTTGTCCTTGTATCATGAAAGTCCCACGAGCCAAATTTTATTGGATTATCTTCAAAACTGTACTTTGTGCACAAGATTTACTTGAACAGTCAGCCAGCCTGTCAACCAGACGAACATCATTAGATCGATCTAAAAAACAGTCAGCCAGCCTGTCAACCAGACGAACATCATTAGATCGATCTAAAAAAACTTTTATTTAAAAAAAGTACAGCTAAAGTTTATACAATTTGATTTGTTTTTTTTTTTTTTTAAATATTCGATATCGCTGGTAGGGAACTGAAGATGAATTTTAAATTTTGTTTATTATTTTTTAATATTAAAAAAATGTTCTAACTAGAAACTTTAATGCACATATTTTTTTGACTTTAATTCGACATTGTGGGACGGGCAGTAAATAACATTCATATTTATTTAAAATAGTTTTGCTGTTTAAGAACTTTTGATGGCACATTAAAAAACGAGAGAAGAAGATATAGTCGGTCAAGCCCGACTATATGATACCCTACTCTATTTCGATCCACATAATTTTGTTTTTACTTATATACAACTTACTTGTGTTAAATATTACATAATACTAACATTTGTATGGGATTTATGCACGTTAGTGATTTTCAGGAGAGGAGTTTATATGGAAGCTATGGTCAGTTATGGACCGATCTTCATGAAATTCGGCAGACGGATTTTAGCTTATTGGTGCTCAATTTCATTAAAATATTCCTATTTTTAAGCCATCTATAAGTGTTAAAACTTATAGATGGCTTAAAAATAGGAACTATTGAATAGGCTTCGTTCTTGTATTGAAAAAAGCATATGTACCAAATTTCATCAAATTATCTTCAAAATTGCGACCTGTACTTTGCGCACAAGCTTTACATGGACAGCCATCCGACCAGACGGACGGACGGACATCGTTAAATCGACTCAGAAAGTGATTCTGAGTCGAACCACCTATGGTGGTGTAAGGTATAATGAGTTCTTAAAATAATGAATTCTAACTTCAATTCTATTGAAGTTAGAATTCATTGTGTTCTTATATTCTGGAAAAAGCTAAATATTGAATAATAAAATTTTTAATGAATCTATATGAAACTACAAATATTTTTTATTTTTTTTATTTTTAATTGTAAACAAAACTTAACATTTCTAATGAAACTTTCTGTTCTTAAGTTTCTTCTTATACAAAATGAGTTAATTATTCTCTAAAATTACCAAACCATTTATAAATAAACATAATTTATAATATGATACGATATAAACTGTTAAAGAAAATATTTAAGAGTAAACTTTTAAAGTTTTAATATGTATGAATGAATTCCATGATTCATCGATTATGAAAAATACATACATAGAAATTTCAAAAAATATTTGATTTTACTTCAATTTTTAATAAAAAACTAAATATGTATATCAAAAGTAACATACAGTGGCTCACAGCTTATTTCAACCAGCACCTATTCAAATATTTAACTGACTGAGGCTCTCGAACCAAATAATAGATACAGATTCTTTAAAAGCAAATTCATAGATAGAAAGGATCTAACATCAAGTTTAAAAAAAAATCAAAAAATTCTTTATAACTGACCTGCAATGATAAAAAAATCTATTGTGTTGCATAAATTTGCCTCACAGCTTATTTCAACCACATTATTAATAGAAACTTTATTTTGGTTTTACGCTTCAAATATCGTTTTTTTTTCTTGTTTCTACTTTGTTATTGTTTGTAGAACAATTTGTAGTAACAACTTGACAGTCAACTTATTTACGTGAGTTATTTTTTACAATGGGACGACGTACAACTATTGAGCAGCGAGAGTTAATTTTAAACCATTTTAAAAATGGTCATTCACGCCAGAAAATAGCAGAAATGGTATGTTTAAGTGACTCAACTGTGCAGAGCATTATATCGCACTTTGTACGTGAGAATAGAGTTCACGACAAAGGCCGAACTGCTCCAAACAAAATTTTTACCGCTGCGGATGAGCGTTATATTACCCGAAAAATAAAAGAAAATTCGAAGTTATCGGCACCTAAACTTGCCACTGAGATAAAGAATGAGTTAAGGAAATCTTGTAGTGCAGAAACCATCCGTCGAGTACTACGAAACCATGACTTTAAAGGTAGAGTTGCTCGCAAAAAGCCTTTTATAAGTAAAAAAATCAACAAAGTAACTCAGTATTTGGCTTGCGCCAGACATACGATTGTCCGTCGGAGCCAAAAATTTTAAATTTGGACTCATCTGCAAATATGACTTGGTTCCAAAAGTTTAAGTCCTTACTAAAGTGCTCCTTTACAAATGTAAGTCGGCTTTGTTGATTTTTTTTACTTATAAAAGGCTTTTTGCGAGCAACTCTACCTTTAAAGTCATGGTTTCGTAGTAATCGACGGATGGTTTCTGCTCTACAAGATTTCCTTAACTCATTCTTTATCTCAGTGGCAAGTTTAGGTGCCGATAACTTCGGATTTTCTTTTATTTTTCGGGTAATATAACGCTCATCCGCAGCGGTAAAAATTTTGTTTGGAGCAGTTCGGCCTTTGTCGTGAACTCTATTCTCACGTACAAAGCGCGATATAATGCTCTGCACAGTTGAGTCACTTAAACATACCATTTTTGCTATTTTCTGGCGTGAATGACCATTTTTAAAATGGTTTAAAATTAACTCTCGCTGCTCAATAGTTGTACGTCGTCCCATTGTAAAAAATAACTCACGTAAATAAGTTGACTGTCAAGTTGTTACTACAAATTGTTCTACAAACAATAACAAAGTAGAAACAAGAAAAAAAAACGATATTTGACGCGTAAAACCAAAATAAAGTTTCTATTAATAATGTGGTTGAAATAAGCTGTGAGGCAAATTCATGCAACACAATAGATTTTTTATCATTGCAGGTCAGTTATAAAGAATTTTTAGATTTTTTTTTTTAAACTTGATGTTAGATCCTTTCTATCTATGAATTTGCTTTTAAAGAATCTGTATATATTATTTGGTTCGAGAGCCTCAGTCAGTTAAATATTTTAATAGGTGCTGGTTGAAATAAGCTGTGAGCCACTGTATAATTATAAATATACATATAATGTCTTGTTAGTAAAATAAACAGCAAAAGATTCAATTCAACACATTACTACTAAGTCAAAAAAATCAATGTTTAATAAATAAGTAAACATGGTTTCTAATAGCTAGGGTGACAGCCTATATTTTGATACATTAGTGCCAAACGTGTTGGCATAGTGACTACATATATTCTGCATATGAGCCCAAACACAACCAAGCGGATTATTTTTTTTATATGAAGATTTGGCAACTAAAACAACACAGCGGAATCCGCTGAAAATTAAAATGTATTTTAATTTTACAACGGATTCTCAAAAGCTCTCTCCCTCTCTGTTGGTGTTGCCGTTGTTGCAAAATGAATCACATAGATTTGCATTAAATTTATATAAGAAGGAAAGAGATGGAAAGATTTGCTTATATTTTTTTATGTATGGAATTTAAGAGAGGAAGAAAAACATTTTTTATACATGTAGTTTTGTGGTTGCCAATCACAAAAAATATAAACAAACAAAAACAAATTGTATATAAAATGCGCTGCTGGACTCCGTCTTCATTTAATTTGCATTTCTCTCTTAGAGCGGAAAACAACATCCAATTCCGCTTGCTTGTGTTAATAATAATTATGTACTGTCAGATTATGGGGACTCTATTCGTTTATTCAATTTCATGCAAACTCTATCGCTGATACATCTGGACTTTGAGGAGGTCACTCTGAAATGTAAATTATTTTATCACTTATATATTTTGAAACAAAAATTAAACAATAACTTTTCGAAACTATTACACCTTTGAGCAGATTAAGGTAAATCTGAGAATTTATTTTACCTTTGTGTATCACTGTTTTTCATACTTTATAAATAGAAATGAATTTCCAAACCACTAATCCCTTTTCGCCGGACTTGAGTATTGGTTTTCTACACTTAATAGCCTGTTTATATCGAATGAATGCTTTCTTTCGACTTCTAAGCGAACGAAAACTGATTTGGGTTTCTCTTTTAATTTTTGCCAGTTTCAACTATATTTTTGAGGATTAAACGCAATTTCAGTTGAGGACAAGTTGTCTTTTGATACAGCTATCAACATGGATAATTGGTATTCCAATACCAAAACGTATGGTGAGGTGGAGGATGACGAGGCACCTGTTATTCCCTCTGGTAGCGGTAGTGACAGCAATGCCGATGATATTTGTGTTAAAAGGAAAAGGTTAAATGGAATTAGTTTTCCAGTCAATGTGGACGTTTCAGGCTTGATCAATAAAGTAGACATAAGCCGCCAAAATAGATTCTCAATCCTTTCAGATTTAGAAATTAACTACATCAATGAACGAATTATGCCTAAGACCAAAATTGCTGTACATAATAGTACATCTGGCTCTAAACCTAAAGACTCTGCTGAAACCTTCTATCCACCAATATTTCTTTACAATGTTGATGTGCAACAACTCTGTAAACAACTGGAGTCAAAAACGCCTAGAATTTATTTAAAAAAAAAAGAACATTAATAAACACAAAAGTAAAGTGTACAAAACAAAACAAATCTCCTTGATTCTTCGAGGTCTTTATCACAAAACTGATATCGTGGATATAAAAAATGCCTTGGAAAATCTAGCACCTGGTTTTATATCTAAAGTTTCAAAGTTTACAACAACATAGACGAAAAAAATAACACTGATTCAGGGTATTTTCTTGTCACATTATCATCTGGTAAAAACCTTTGTGATGTTTCCAATATTAAGTACTAAGTAAAGTAATAGTGTGGGAGAAGCCGAAACGTAAGCAGCAAGAAATTCAGTGTTATAGATGTCATCTTTGGGGTCACATATCTAGAAACTGCAAATCAAATTTTAAATGCGTTAAATGCAATCAATCACACCAACCAGGCAAATGTACACGCAACACCTCGAATGCATCAGATCAGATCGAATGCATCAGATACAAAATAATGAAAATTCATTGGGACAAAAGTATTTGTACATATAATCTACACCTACTTATAATACTTATATTGGAAAAATTTAATATTTTGTGGGTCCTCCTTTTGCATCTATCACGGCCTGTAATCTTCTGGGCATCGATCGGACCAAATTTCTCGTTTCATCTGGAGATATTTCCTTCCAGGCTTCCTCCAAAGCAATTTTAAGTTATTTCCTGCTTCGGACGTGCTTTGTAGCACGTGCTCGATGGGGTTTAAGTCAGGTGATTGGGGAGGAGAATTAAGTTGTCTTGGTGCATGGTAAAGCAACCACTCCTTCACTGAACGCGCTGTATGTTTTGGGTCATTGTCCTGTTGGAATATCCAACTTTGGCCAAGACCCAAACCATCTACGGAATCCTTCAAATTGTCTTCCAATATACGTTTATATTGATGCTGGTCCATTACACCATCTATAAATACCATTCGCCCTACCCCACTGGCTGCTATTGCCCCCCATACCATAACACTTCCCCCACCATGTTTCACTGTTGGGGTCAAATTGTTAACATCTAACGCTGTATTTTTTTTTGCGCCACACTTTTCCCCTGCTATCATTTCCGAAAAGATTGACTTTGGTTTCATCAGTAAACAAAACCCTATTCCAAAATTCTTCGTCCTTATCAATGTATCGTTTGGCAAACTCTAAACGCAAATGCTGTTTTTTTTTTTACTAATCAGCGGTTTCTTGCGGGGAATTCTACTTGCATATCCCGCAGAATGTAAGATCCTCCCTACTGTTTTTGGATGAACAATTGTTCCGGTAGTATTTGCGATTTGTTCCGCTAATTTTGCCCGAGTTACTCTTGGATTTCTTGCCACTTCTTTTATCACCAAGTTCGCTTCCCGTCTGGAAACTTTTTTTGGCCGTCCAGTTCTTGGCTCATTTTCAACAGATCCGCTGTTTTTATACTTGTTTACAATGTATTGTACTGTGGAATGTTGCAAATTTACTAAATTACTTATATTCCGGAGAGATTTTCCTTTTTTATGTTCATCAATAATTAAATTTTTAATATCCAAACTCAACTCTTTTCGCTTTCCCATTTTTGATGTGCTTATTATTCAAAACGTTAAAACCAACTTCTTATTTTGTAAAATAAAACTCGATTAACGAAGAAAATATAACGGTATTTAAAAAAAATCATCATACAAAAGTCCAACGTAGAAATAATTGTACAAAGTACTGATGTACAAATACTTTTGTCCCAAAGATTTTTACTTAAATTGTACTTTTTTTTAACAATGTGTTATATATTAATTTATTTTTTATCAAATAATTCAATAAAAATGAACCTGAATTAAAACTACATATAATAATTTTTTATTCTTTATAAATTATTGAAGATATACGAAATGCATGGGGTGTACAAATAGTTTTGTCCCTAACTGTATGTTTGTGACATTTTGAAAAGGTTTATAAATAGGCTTGCAGTTCATGAAGATCATCACGTCAAAGGAATATTTTCAGTTCAGAGAAATACAAATTGGCATAATACCAACTATCTCTCACCTATCGGTTTTTGAAATGAAAATTTTCCCAACTTTGACTTAAATATTAATTTAAGACATAGTTTTTTCAAAAAAAGTACGCCTGGTACTCATAGATGATAGTACCTTTTTGAGAATTTTGTTTTTATTATTATTATTTTTTTTTTATTATTATTTTTTTGTATTTAATTTAGAAGTTTATTTTAAGAATTCTCCTCTTAAGATATGTTAGCTTCGGGAGCAAGAGCGTAATTTTTTGTATGTAAAAACATTTGTTTTAATCTGTTTTAACCTTATTGTAAAAGCATGGTGCTGTAAATATTTACTGTACTTTAAGATAATACATTATAGTCTTAAGAAATCTTTGTTATTTTTTTTTTTTTTAGTTAAAAATTAACTTTTATTGTTAAAAAAAAGGCTCAATAAATATTAACATTAACATAAATGGTTCACGGAAGAAAATTTTAATTAGTTCCATTTATATCCATAGTAGCTGTCCTACTACGTCCTTAATGGAGGGATTTAATAAAATTATCATTACGATTTTATCTTTGAGAACAGCAATGTAAAAGTTCTCTACAATTGGCTATCCGATAACACCTTGGATGTCATTCGCTTATGTGATGATAAGCCATCGTATCCTAACGGTCTCTCATACTTGGATCATTTTCTTCTTAGTCATTATCTGGTCAATTATAGTTTCCCAAATTACAAAATATAAACTATTTCTTCTTTTTCCTACCACTACCCTATTAAACTTGAATTACGGTTACAATATGCTGAACTGTTATTGCGCACTCCTCCAACTTTTATTTCTTACAGAAATACTAATTGGAATCAATTCCGCAGGGAAATGGATATCGCCTCTCGTGCCCTTATACCTCCTGAAAATGAATTCAACAGTAACCTTCTTTTAATTCAAAACTCACATTCAGAAAAGTGTTAAAGAATGATAGAATTCCAATTTCAGAAAACATAAAAAATTCTTTAAAATTAAGCATAGATGACAAAAGGACCTCAAGAAATGTTTTCATCATTCAGGAAACAGGATCAGTCCCGAGTACAGACTACTATACACCCAAATTCAACTGTTAAAAACTATTATAAAGAAGATGGTGAATATTGAACAAGCTAATGCTTTTAATAATAGGCTTGGAAAAATAAAACCTGGAATAACGGCTTTCAAAGAAATAAACTCAATGCTGGGTAAAAAAAATTTTATAATAAGAAAGCTTCCACCTTCATCATTGGAATTTCTCACAATTATCTTTAACAACTGCCTCAATAATTACTATTTCCCTACAATAAGGAAATCAGCAAATAATAATAATACCACTGAAAAAGACAAATGTCAGCATGAGAATAACAGACTTCCGTTCTATTTCGTTACTGTCGAATATTGGCAAAATATTCGAACAGGTCATAAAAACCAATCTTGAAAATGAATTTACAGTCAACCCCATATCGTATCAATTCATGAAATTTCAAAGTGGTGTTGTAAAAAAATTTAAGGCAGAAATTTTTCACAGTTGCGATATCATTAGACATCGAAAAAGCGTTCGACTCTGCATGGCATAAGGGAATCATATATAAACTGGTTGACCTTGATATGGATCCTTTTTTGGTAAAATTGCTACAGAGTTACTTTTCTGGTCGTACTTTTTGTATTAAAATCAGAAAGTGGCGTTCCTCAAAGCAGCGTTTTAGCCCCCCCTGTTCAATCTCTTTCTACATGATTTTCTTCATTCGACTGATAACTCAAAAGCTATTTTATATGCCGGCAACTGTATGATTTATTCGCACAATGAATCTCCTATGCACGATATAGGACCATTTTACAGAAAATGGGGTATAAGAATTAACGCAGGCAAATCTGAGGCAATTTGTCTAAGAAACGCATCTGGCAAGTGTGCTAGATTTGTTGTCTCCCAGAGCAAACTCTTGCAGCTGTCGTTAGATGGAATTACTATTCCATTCATCTCGGAGTGAATTTCGAAAAATTCATGAAAATTAATAATCATGGGAGAATTCTCTTATCAAAAGCTAAGCGCATCATAGGCATGTTTTCTAACTTATTTAATAATAAATATTTCCCACTGGTAACAAAGCTCCTTCATTATAAGGTTGTTATTAGACCAGTTCTACTTTAAGCCTTTCCTATATGGTTTTCAATATCTCCAGTTCTATAAGTCACGGAAAATTCCATTTTTTTTTTTTGTGTATTTTTGCACAAACACACATTCGAACATTGACTACGGGAACAAATTATTTATGTTGTTATGTCTTTTTCACATCAACAATAGTACATTGTTTTTGAAAATTTCCGTGACTTATAGAATTTTAAAGTGGCATAGTTTCGATTCTATAAAAGTTATTGATTTCAATCTTTTTCTGTATAACGAAAAATTATGTCAGCTAAGCAAAGTAATTTAGATGAAAAAATCGAGTTTATACTTTTTCTGATTTTTAAAGTTAAACCAAAATTTTTTTAAAAAAGCGTTTTTTTGAGAAACTCAAAATATTTATTATTATAATAATTATATTATCTTTATAATTAAATATATCTTACGAAATTTTCGGTGAATGTAGACTTTATTGTATAAAATGAGAAAGTGAAAAAAACTAAGATTTTTGTAAAAGGAATCGCACAATTCCCAAAAAAACGCTGAAAATCCCAATTTTCATTTTCGGCTATAAAATCCACATTTTTCCGAAGTCCCGTAAATTTTGATTGAAAACTTTTAATAACATATTACAGATTCTTAAACTGCATTCTGTTTGTCGATTCGTGTTTTGGGATTTGAGAAAATATAGGCTAAAGTCAAAACTTTCATATAAAATGGATAGAATTCGGAAGGGTGTGTACCTAGACCATTTGAGTTATTGGTTTTACTTTTTCTCTTAAAGTCTTCTCTGTGAAGATACCTTTTAGAAAAGTAGAACATTATTATATGTTGTTAAAGAAAATTTTATTTTAGAGATAAAAGAGTGTAGATACTTTTTCGACCAAAAAAACACAAAAAGTCCTCATTTTTACAATTTTCATATTCAAAATCGTTTATTTTTGGACTCGGTAAAGATATCGACTTCAAATTTCTTCTATTCAATAGATAATTTTGTTCTTTAATTAGCTAAAGAAAAAAATTGTGGTACTTAAAAATTAAAATGCAAATAACTCAAAAACTATAAGAGATAAATAGGACATATCAGTGCCTACAAAAATGTATAAAAATATTTGAAATTGGACGAGAAACAAAAATTTGGCAAGCGATTAAAAAATTTGTATTTCAGAGGTACCCAACTTTGAGCCCCTTTAGCTCCGCCCACGAAGGGTCTGTTTGGTCCCACTTCCAAACTTAACATTGTACACTCCTCTGCTATGACTATACCAAATTTCATACAAGCCGATCAGAAGTTACAGATTTTATCCAAAAAATTTCGTTTCTGCCCCACTGTGCAGTGTAAAATAAAAAAATAATTATTTTGAAAGAAATTCCAAGCATGAATTTGTTCACTTTATTCGGTGTGATTTTTTCAATAACTCAGAAACTGTTGAGAGTCCCATACTTACAGAAAACATTCAAAATGGTTCCATCCATTTTTTAAAATATGCGACCGCGAAATTTAATTCGCGAATTATCCACCAAAAAAATTCAACATAAAAACCTGTTTCAGGTATCATTTTAAAAATAATTTCATAACCTTTAAATATTCGTCTTAATGAACATTGTAACGTAAATATTTTGGAAGATATTTGTATTTTTAAAAAGACAATTTCCTCATTTTTGAGATATTATAAATCGCGAACTATTGCGGTAATCAAACTTAAACTCGGCATTTGCGTTACCAACGTCAATATTAATATTATTGCCGAATTTTATTACATTCGGATGATTTTTGGAAGAAATTGGAGATTTTTCTATTTTATTACAAACAAAACAATACAAATTGCAATAAATATTTCGTATTTATTACGACATTTGTTGTATAACTCCTAAAATATTGCGAGCCCAGAATGCCACTTTCCACGGTTATAGAAATCATTTTCATTATTAACATATATTTTTTTTTTTTTTAATTTTTAAAAAGACCACTTTTCGAGATATTTACCCGCGAACGAAAAATCGCGAGATATGGACCATTTTGATTTTGAGAAAAGTCATATTATACGTCATATTAAAGGTAATTTTGATACCTTTAATATGACATCTCAATAAATCTTATATAATAAATACTTCGAAAGATATTTTATCAGGAACATTCAAAATAACTACGAAAAGAGGCAGAAGCAAGATTTGGGACACATTTGGAAAGATTGTAAACCAGGAAGGAGCCGAAATAGCAAACAAAGTTGCCTGCATAAAGTGTTTTACTGTTTTAAAATATGATTCGAGAACCACATCGAACTTGGTGAGACATAAGTGCTACTACACCACGAAGGAAACTAATACAGAAAAAGTAGAGGTTAACAACGAGACGAAAAAAAAGCAACGCGATTATTTTCCGAATGGTGTATAAAAAATTGTCGGCCTTTTCAATTTGTTCAAGATACCGGTCTAATGCAGATTTCGGAGTTCTTGATTTCAATTGGAGCGAAGTATGGACCAAATGTTGATGTAGAAAAATTATTGCCACATCCTACCACAATATCGCGGAATATTGAAAAAATATATGAAGCAACATTCCTAAATGTTAAACATGAAATCAATGCTGTCTGCAAAAATGGTTTTGGATTAACTTCAGATATATGGACGGACAACTATTTACGGAAAAGTTATATCTCTCTAACTATCCATTATGACCAATTGATTTCCAGGTTGATAGGTCTTAATTCAATGAATGGGGAAAGATGTACGCGTAAGTAAATTTAAACAGTTATATTACTATTACATAAATGAAAAAATGAATACCAAATGAACCACATATCTTTAATAATTATTTATTTTAGATGATGCCATTAGATTAAAAGCTCAAACTTTACTAGGAAGATATGATTGGAAGATGGAGTTATGGTAACAGACAGAGGTTCCAACATGGTTGCTGCGTTCAATTGTTTTCCACACATATATTGCATTAACCATTTACTTAATAATGTAATCGAAAAGGCTATTAAAAATGTAGAGGAACTAAATGAACTGTGTAATTTATGCTCGAAATTGGTTAAATATTTCAAGAAATCTGGCGATAATTGCAAATTAAGCCAAACATTAAAAAGTCATTGTCCTACACGGTGGAACACAATGTATTACCTTTTGGAATCTGTGGAAAAAAATTGGATGGATGTCAATAATATATTGCAGCAAAAAAAATGAGCTTCAAAAAGTCGAAAAAATAAACATAAGCCACATTAAAGGAATTGTGAACGTCATGAGACAATTTGAACAGGCGTCCAAAACTTTAGAAGGAGAAAAATATGCTACATTTCATCTAGTTTATGCATACATCAATGGATTGAGGGACACTTGCATATCAGAAGATGATGATATTGAACTCGTAAAAAATTTAAGGAAGCATTATTTGAAAATATACAGACAACTGTATTTTTAAATATATCCATGACGCATAAAATTGCACATTTCCTTTTTCCACCCGCGAATAAACTGTTACAATTTTCAAAAGACGAAATGGATAATATAAAATCAAAATGTGCAGAGGAGTTAAAAATTCTCTGGCAAAATGAAGGTGAAGAAATCATGGAATCACCAACATCAACTAAAACATCAGTAATATCATCATATTTCAAGAATTTTGTATCGCCAACATCAAATCTAACATGGGATGATAAAATAGCTAGAGATATTCAAACATACCAAAACCTGGATGTTCCCTTCGAAGAAAACTTTAATGTCATTAGTTGGTGGTATTTACATCGAACACAGTTGCCTTTGTTGTATAAATTAAGCTGCAAACTATTGGCTACTCCAGCAAGTAGTGCAAGTTCCGAAAGAGTTTTTTCAATTGCTAGACAATTGTTATCGGAAAAAAGAACGAATCTTTCCTCCAACTCAACCATCTTTTCACAGATTATGTTTCTTCACATGAATACAGACAACATTATTATCTGTGATATAGTTTAAGTATTTATATACATATGTATAAGAAAGTAGTATATAAGTAATTAAGTATATATTTGTTTTAAGTAATAATATAAAAAAACCTTGTAAAAAACTTTAAATATTTAATAAAATCAGTTTACTAATAAAACTTAATGCATGTTTCTTTAAATTGTTATAACTAGTAACATTAATAATTTATTTGATCGTAAATAACAATAAGTTTATAAACAATACTTTTAAACGACTGTTTTACTTACGAAATTACTTTATACAGTCATGAACGCACACACACACATATAATTTTAATAAAAAAGAAAACACAATTTTTTTCCTTATTGAAGCAAACAAGTGGTCAAAAGGCTTGTATTTTTTTTATACAAGCCTTTGAGAGGCTTGTTTGGTCGCTATAATAGCACACTCATGATTTGTTCATAAAGTTGAAGCACACACGCAGTATTTGTATGGTTTTAAGTGCCTGCAGAACAGTATTTATTACTCCGCACACACACTGATAACAACACTTGAAAAATATCAAGTGGCTTGTACAGCCTTATAAGACACAGTTTGCAGGGCTCTAGTGTCTATGGGGTGCTTTAGACAAGAATAATGATTGTACCAAATATCATTAAATTCGGAGAGGAAAAGTCAAAAATTTTAATTTTTCGTATTGGTTTTAAATGGAATGACTCTATACTACTATATTTACTTAAAAAAAAAAGATTAATTATTTAACACAAAATCAAAAACGATTAAGATATTTCTATTGGTTTTAATTTTTATTAAAATCACTTTTATTGCTAAAAATTAAGAATAATTTAATAGTCATTTAATTCGCTTATACTTTATCAACTCTGTATTTTTACTGATAAGATCAATTTTTTTTTTTTTTTGCAATATTTAAAATCCGTGCAACAATGTTGAGTTCGCTTTGTATGGTTTCTAACTAAGTATATAATATAATGTATATAATTATCAACAAACAAAATTTAGGATGACCAAGGAACAAAAAAAATGACACATCCCAATTATTTGAGTATTTAAAACTTATTGCTTAATAATAAGTAACATAGATTAATAAGTAGATATTTATGTGAGAGAAAAAAACCTAATTAAATTGCAAAAACCTAATTCATACAACAACAAAATACACGTAGTCACATATATTCTGTTTTTGTGCTTTGAAAAAATATTAGTAATTTTTGGGAAAATTTAGTATGAAGTGCCTCTCACATAAACTTCTAGTTCTATTCTCTGATAAGTAATTTTAAAAATTTAATAAAATAAATGTGTATAAAAAATATTATACTATAAGCAAATATTTGAATTCATACATAAAAACTAGAAAGAAAATATCCATTCGTATACGAAATTTTTAAAACAAAACAAAAATATTATATTTCTATCTGGGTATATGTCCATTTAGTATGTGCTATAAACAGTTTTCATAAAAATGCAAACATATTTGTTATTACAATTCAATGAATTTCATAAAGCACTTTTTGTAATTTTTCTCTATTTACATTTTTTTTTTATTTCATATATGATTAGTATGTAACATTAGGGGTGAAAAATTATAAGAAACGCGATATTAAGTTTTCACTATCGTTAAAAAAGTTTATGCACCAAATAAGTTGAAATTTTGAATTTAGAATTTTTTTAATTCGTTCATATAATACATTATTTTTATTAGAAACCAAATTATATTATCTCACTACTGGCATTGCCATCAATAAAATAATTTCTTTTACCAAAAGCGATAACTTTGCATACTTTGTTGCTAAAATTATCCATATTTGTTTTTATAATTTTTTTAACTTTTTATTCTTTAAATATGATTTTAAATGAATTTTTTAGTCAAATATTAATATTAGTGCATTTTAAATTAATTACAGTGGTCGACAAAAAAATCCTCCACCAAAGACAAATAGTTGAACTTGATGCATTTTGATGTACTAAACACGCATCTGCTTTCAGTTTTTTTCCATCACGTCTGGATTTTTTTATGGGCGTGTATAATATTTCGCCCATAGTAAGGCCATTACACTATTATTTTCATCTAATCCACCTAAAAAAAAGTTTTTTTTTTTTGCCCACTTGTGTATTTCCATGGGTATCCCAAATTAGCTGTGAATGCAATCAAGATTTGTGCATCAATTTTTATGAATCGTGGCTTTGTTTACTCGTAGTTTTACCAGCTTTGAGATAAAGATGATAAACTGCAACATTTTTGTTGTTTTCACTTTTAAAAAGAAGTTTTAGTAAAAAAAAGAAATCTTGAATTTAGCATGAAAAAATTTTTTTCGGACATAAATTTCGAAATATCTCCTAAACTATTAAGCGGATAAAAATTTGTTAGTAGAACAACTTAAAGCCAATTTTATTCCAGACATTTTGGTCTATTATTATATTATATAAATCGTACATACCGTTCTCGAGTTATAGTGAAATATACTCCAGTAATCGGCTTATTTAGGACGCAATATTAGACACGCCCATAAAAAAAATCTCGACCCGATGGGAAAAACTGATAGCAGATTCGAGTTTAGCATGCGGAAGTCCATCTAGTACACATTTTTTTTTTTTAAGGAGCACAAAAAAAATTTTTTGTCAACCAGTTTTATCAAACCTTTTTAATTAAACAAAAGCTAAAAAATCCGACCAGTACGACTTTATCATTTGATTTTATAGAGATTATTAAGGAAATAGTTAAGAATCATTTGGTACTGAGTACAATATTTAGTATAATGCAAATTTTTATTACCAATATTAAAAATATAAACTAAAAAAAAAAAATAATTATTTAATAAAAAAATCTCAAATGGTTTTAAAAATTGCTTTCGGTGCGGAATGTTTTTTCACCGAAATAACTTTAAGAACGGTTTTTATTATCAGTACAACATGGGCTATAACGTGGTACCCTGTGTTTTTTGGGTTAAAAAAAAAGTTATTCCCCTAATGTTCATACATATTTGTATATTTTTTTTCCAATACAATGCATGAATCTATTGTTATTTGGATCATTTAGGCTTTATATTACAAATAAATTAAATAAAATCTAAAGACTTTAGTAATTAAAATTGATTTAAACAAATTTTTGCTATTTTCAAAATATAAAAAAATATACATCGGAAAACTGCTTAAATATTAATATTTCAAAAATTAAACGATAAATCGATTGTGTAATTCTGTTTAAAAAAATTTATCATTGGAAATGATTATGATTTTTGAATTATATTCTTGCATTAAAAAATAAGAAAATATAAAAATTTTTGAATTAACAAAATTTTAAAAACGATTTATTTGAAATGTAAATACAATTGTAATTTTTGTGCTTTCTTTTCTTATTAATAACTGTTCGTGTGGAGAAACTTTTGAAATGGTCGTGCCTTCCAATCAAGATTTTCTGAAATATTAAATTTTTTAATGTATAATTAAAACGTTTTTTTCTAACACCATGGTACACTAATGTCCCATAAAAAAATTAAAGAAAAAGACCTCAAAAATACGTATTAATGAGCTGAATATTAAAAAATTTTTAAAATTGATTTTCAATTCCCTGCAAAATATAACAAAAAAAAAAAATATATGGCCCATAAACCGTTTAATTTTTTTTAGTATTTTAGATTTTTCTATGCAAAATTTGAATTTAATATTTTGATTTTGAGTTTAATAATAATTTAATAACTAAAATATTGGAAATTATTTTATAATTTAATTGAAATTTTTTCGAATGGTCCAATAAAATTGTCGATATTGTCAGTTAAAAATTTTAGTTCAGACTTAGACCTTTTTTTTACCTCTAATATAAATACAAAAAAGAAAAGTAAAATCAAGAAAAAAAATAATAAGGAGCATTTATGTCGTAGAAAACTGCCAAACCAGAACGCAATTTGATTAAATGCGACTTTGCAAAAAATTAAAGTTTCCTGATATTATTCATATCCACAAAAGCCATAAAATAATCATCATAACCAGTAAAAATGTGAGGAGCAGCAACCGAGTCTAACCGACGCATATTGGGTTGAAGAGTACCCAAAACGAGGATTAATTCAAAAAATAAATTGTGGATATTGCAATAAAATTTTATACCGCGTAATAGAAAATAAACTGAATTATCATCATCTGTGAAATTTATGGTTCTATGTTGTTTACTTTTTTTGATACACTCTCTCAAAGTCCAATAATTTTTCATAAATAATCTTATAGTAACAAATATTTGAATTTTTAAAATTCCAAGTGAGATTTTTGTTAGTTTTTGTAAAACGATAATTCTTTTTTTAAACAGGTGGATTAAGTTCAGATTCTGGACTAAATCCTGAATTAAAATTTATTCGGTACATTTGTTATTTATTTCAATGTATCAGTAACCTTGCCTAATTTTGCAAAAATTACACTAAAAATGGGCATTTTCGAGATATATTTAGAGTTTTAAAGAGTTATTGGGTACAATTGGGTAAACAAAATTTACATAGTGATAAAAAGTAAGACGTTAACTTGTGTAATAAAGAATAATATTTTGACAATATTTGCCTAAACGAAAAATATTTAATTTGAAATTAAAATAAACCAGTTGAAATTATGCAAAAATCACAATATATTACACTACCAGAGGAATCACATGAAGTTCAAAATGAAGATTTTAAACATTAAAAGTGTTCTAAAAACATTTTTACTAAATTTTTCGTAAGCATTTAAATATATCTTAAATGAAATAAATCGTAATTTCTTGATTTTCTGCATTGTTTTTCCGTTCACCATAAAAATTGCCTTCATTTTTAATATTTTCAATAACATAAATTCTGATATAAAACGCATTAGTATATTTTTTCTTAAAATTATGTATCTTAAATAGTAAGTATACTTCAATTTACAGTTTGATTTATTAATTTATAGCTTTTAGTTCAAAAGTTACAGCAAAAAGTCTAAATGAAGCCCATTTTCCCTGAAAAAAAGTAGCCATACATATTTAAAAAAAAAAAAAAATGTTTTCCAAGATATTTTTATTTTAAATTGTAGTATTTTACGTATTTATGAATATCCATTAATAAAAAATATATATTTTGTAAATTAAAGCTTCCACGAATTAATCCCCTTTTTCGATATAGTTCAACACACTGTGCGACGTATAATAAAATAAATAAAAATATCTGATCAGAATCTTCATAAGATTACAAAATTGAGAAAAAAAAAATGCTTTCAGCATTTTAATTTCTAATTAAGACTTCTTCTAATTGGAAAAGTTAAATATTTTTATTTTTATAGTCACGGCAGTTGCAAAAAGATTGCATTATATTTTGATTACAGGTATGTATTATATGGCTCTTTTAGCAAACTATTTGTTTTGTTTATGTTTACATCTACGCTTTTTCTTTTTTTTTTTTGCTCTATTTTTTGTTTTTATTTTCTATAACCAAAATACTAATGAAGGTGGAAAACATTGTTTGCATTTTAAAATATTAGTACAATTTATGCAAATAATTATAATTATTAAATAAAAAAAATTCTCAAACAAAATTCTGTTGCATTTATTATAATAAAAAAAATATAGAGCCAATAAAAGTATTTTCAAATGAATTCTAAGAATTGATTATGAATCACCAACACACACGAAATTGTTGTGCTTATATATGCACACATCTATTAGGAACAAATATAACCACTTACCTATTTCTTTCATAGTTTGCCGATTTCTCCAGTGATGGACCTCCCCAAACGCCCCCACACCTAAACACTTAACAAGTTCCCAATCACCATAGGATCTTAAAGATTTGCTTCCCTCATTCATTGTTTTTTAATACTTAGTTCTCCATAAACACACAGAAATACATATACGTAGTGTATAATAAGATACAAATTTAAACCTTTTTAAAGGAAATATGATTTAAAACACCACACTTTTATTATTGAAAAGAATATTCCAACAACTGTTTTATTTCTGCGAAACCTGTGTACTATTTGAGATATAAATATTTGAGTATAAAAAAAACGTCAAAGTCAGCTGTGGCTTTCATTTACATGGTTACCGGACTAATTAAAAAGACAACAAATGGTTGGCAACTTCTTTATTAAAAAAAGTATTAGGGATTTTTTTGATTAATTATTAATTATCTTCTTGTTTATTTATTTGTTTATTTATTTATTTAATTATTTTTTTATTTATTTATTTGTTTATAAAGTTTGCGGCAAAGCATTAATAGACCGTACCAGGGTGAATTTCGAGGCATAAAGTTCTTGTAAACTTAAATTTAATAAAAATAACACAGGTCAACACTAAAAAGCATATTTAAAATCATGTTGCAGATATTGTAAGTATAGTTATCCCAATGACCAGGAACATTTTGGTTTTTCTTCACCACGTCACATTTTTAACACATTAAGGACCAATAAAATATGCTTTCTTGAGGAGTTTTTAAGTTATAAAATTTTCCAGGTAATAGGTAGAGGAAATTAGTAAATCATGGGACTACAAAAAGGTAAAACTAGTAAAGTCTCTAACTTGTCACACATAGTCCCTAGAAATCTTTAAAGTTGTAAAAATCAAGAATTTCTCAATCCTCAGTGAGCGTAGGGGACTGTAGATCTCAAAAATGGTAAAATTTTTAGAAAAGCACTGACAGAAAATGTGTAGCCATCAGAGGTATGAAAACATTTTTTTGGAAATCTGCGGTCTTGTATTTGTTATATCAAATACAAATTTTCACTCTACACCCACTCCTTACCCCTCATTTTTTTATGGTTTTATGAGGATTAAATAAGAAATTCTCGGTTTTTACAACTTTAAAGAATTTTAGGGGCACTGTGTATTTCGTTTGAGACTTTACTAGTACTAGATTTTTGCAGCCCCATGTTTTGGCTATAAAACATGAGTGACAAATTTCCAAACTATTACCTGGAAGCAAATTTTTTACTTTCTACACTATATCAACCCTAAGGAATAATAATTTGCAGTATTATTCGAGATATAATTTTTTTACGATTTTGTTGATTGTGTAATTGTTACAAATTTAAAAAAAGAAGTGTTCCTAGAGTAAACAATTTTATTGAAAACTATAAACAAAAAAAACTTTACTAACACATTAGTAGCATTCGTTTACCCAAAAATTTGTACTGTCCAGAAAAACTTTTACTGGATTTGCGATTGCGTACCCAAAATCCAGTAAACTGAGAAACAAAATTGAGAGAGGAAAATGATAGCTAATAAACTGAGTATGTACAAATTTTACTAATTTTATTTCTGTTTGAAAATCCAGTAAATCATTAAAATTTTACTAAAAGTACATAAAAAACAATGTACTTAAGCTGTGTTTTGTTGCTAAATATCAACAAAAATGTAAATTCTTTTAAAATTGATTACATTTTTAATACCAAAAATTGCAACTGTTTTCGTTTAGTTTAAAATTCAACAACCAAAAATAAAACGTAAAAAATATTAAACAAGCGTGAATGTTATATTCGGCTCGGCCGAATCTATATACCCACCATTAACTTTTTTAAATTTTACGTTATATGGGAGGTGGGCGGACCACGCCTATTTTTGGTTTCCAAGTTTATATTGACCCTCGAACTATGTGTACATGCTTTTGCTTAAGAGATATCAGCAGAAAAGTATGAAATGAAGCTACAACGGACACCCTGTGCTTCTAGTATTTTGCCCATAACTTTTTTGTTTATTAACCGAGCATTTGCTCATTTTCAACACCAAACAAACCTTATATAAGATAAATATTTGAGCCAAATTTCATCTCATCAACATACCCTCCATCTTTTTGATGATGGGTATAAAAAAAATATTTTTTAGTTTGTCCAAATACGTTTTAGAAATTAAAATGTAATAAGTGTTTAAAAAAATAATTAAATATTATGTGTGTAAAAAAATGTGCTTGGAAGGATAAATTTGGCAATTTTTTGTTTTGTTTAAATCTCTCACAAGTGTGTAGAATTCACATAGCACACGTACATACATATGTGAAGAGTGGTGACTTGTAGTTGTGAAAAAGAGATCCAATTTCTTTACTATGGTGTAGGGTATCATATGGTGGGCTTGGCTTACTATATCTTTCTATATTTTGTGATTATTTTCCACATCAACCAAACTTTGTTTTCATTATTTCGTAACTTTATTAATAATTCGCTAGTCTACAATCAAAAACTAAACAGCATCAGAATTTTTTATTAACCCTGAAAGGCTTTACTTATTTTTAGTACGTAAAGGCAACACTTCGTCGAATCAACGACGGCATATTTTAAACTCGCTTTAAAAATTAATTATAAACCAAAGCGTTTAAAATTTTATTTAGTTTTATTGTTTATGATGTTTTGTTATAAATTAAATTAATTTATAAAGGGGCCTTTAGACGTTCAAATATATCTAACAATAAATTTGACGACTAAAAAATGCTTTAAAATATACGTTCAGATATGTTTGATGATTTGACGAATGTTTCTAAAGGGTCCTTTAGACGTTCAAATATATCTAATAGTGGAAGGCCAATGTACGCGTCATGCGGCAACGGGCGGCACTATTATTACCAGCTTAAAAATTAATCAATTCTTTACAAAAAAGTGATAAAGGAAAATTTGAGAACACTGTCATAAATTTAATCTGGCAATGCTGTTACACGCGGCAACGCGTCAGTTGAATTTTTTTCAACTTTTTTTATATGGACCGCGTGAAAACATGATCAGTTGATGGCCGCGTGCCGCGTACATTGGCCTTCCACTATAACAATAAATTTTACGACTAAAAATACACGTTCAGATATGTTTGATGATTTGACGAATGTTTCCAAGTCACTTCCACATTTATTTTCTAAGTTTTTGCAAACACTTTTGTATAAATTATTACCAAATGTCTTTAAAAATATATGCACAACTGTGTTTATTGAAAAAATTACGTATAAAATCCAATATTTTAATTTTTACAATTATGAAGATAGAAACTAAATTTTTTTGACATAAACTTTTTTGGATTGTCGAACTTACAAAAATGTGAAAAGTAATTAAGTTACGATACTTTTAATACCGTTTTTTTTTAATTTTTTTTAATTAACATACCAAGCTAGTAAAATAACATATTTTGGGGCGAATTTAATTATATAAAGTACAAGAGGCATAAAGTTAAATTTTGTGCTACTGGCGGGTACTTTTTTATGTATTACCAACGTTTTTTCAACATTTTATTAATTATATCAGGTGTAAATACTAGGGTGATCGACTCTGTTTTCCATCCGGTTTTTAAACCGTTTTTTTCAATGTGCTGTCGGTTTTTTCAAAATGTTCATTTTTCGAATGTCGAATAGACCGGTTTTTTAAAACGCAAAAAAACCGGTTTTAAAAGTAGCTTTTTATTTAAAAAAACATGTACTAAATACTTATATTTGAATCAAAATTTATTAATATTTTTGTAAATATTCATAAAGTATTATTTCGAATGTTTCAAAAATATAGTTTAAGGTTAAATTGAAGTTAATTCTGTAAGATTAAATAAATAAATAATAATTATCCTGAATGAAATTTGTTTTATCTATTGTAACACCTGTAATATTTTCACACCAAATTTAAATGTTTTAGTCGAAAACCGGTTTCTCCAAAAAGTCGAATAATTAATCACCCTAGTAAATACCGTAAAATATATTTTTTTCTATTATGAATTAAAATTTTTGCGATATTTAGCCATTTTTCAGAAATTTCCAAAATTCTGAATTTGAACATTTTTCAAAATTTGGTTGGTTTTTTCATTATTTTACATATTTTACGGTATGTACTGTGTATCACCATTCCAAAACAAAAGCAAATATTCAACCTTCCAAAGAAATTCCATAAAAGGAACGAGAGAGAAACTATAGTCGGTCAAGACCGACCATATGATACCCTACACCATTAGTCCTGTGGCTAATTGTAGACCAACACTTTTACTAAATGTAATATTAATTATACAAATGCAGAACAATTCATTTATACTAACATCTATATGATTTTATGCCCTTTAGGGTGATTCCCGGAAGTGGGTTTATATGGGAGCTATGGTAATTTATGGACCGATTCTCATAAATTTTTGCAATGTTGTTTTTACTTATATAAAACTTATTTGTGTCGAATATTAACTTGATACTATCATTCGTATGGGATTTATGCACGTTAAAGTGATTTTCGGAAGAGGTGTTTATATGGGAGCTATGGTCAATTGTGGACCGATCTTAATGAAATTTGGCACCCCCTATGGTGGTGTGGGTATAAAAAGTTTCGACGACGCATCCTTTGAAAAAAACCTACTTAGACATTTGAAATTGAGCTGTGCAAACGCATATAGAAACATTTCCTCCAATATGTGTACTATACAAAAAATTAAATTAATACATATAAAAAGAAATACTATGGAAAATCGCATAAAAACAGTTAAGCCTCGTCGAAGTGTTGCCTTGCAGAGTAAACAAATCGTATATCGGACTTAGCAGTTCTTAGTAAAAAATCATATTTTTGCAACTTTACTTATTAACAAATAATTCTTTATGATAAACTAGGAAATTATTTACATTAGGGAAAGTATACTGAACACTACGATACTGTAATAAATATTTTATAAGTAGGAAAAATTGTATTAAAAAACATTGAAAATAATTTATATAAGTGAGTGCACATTTAATGTTTTACCATTAAACTTTCTCTAATTATTTGTATGTCTATAGCTGCAGAATGTTATATGATAAGAAAATTACTATTGATACCAATAACAGATTAGTGTATTTGCAAATTCCTTCAGTGGCACTAAGCCTTAAAGCAGTTATAATCTTTGCACAAGATTTTATCAAATACCAAAATCTACGTATGTACATTAGAGTGTCCCGAGGAAAGCCTTTTTCGAGATTTCGATGTAGAAGACCCCTCAAACAATGTGTAAAAATTAGCTTAATGCGAAAAAAAAATATTAAAAAAATTTTTAAAATTAATCTTGAGTTCCCTACCAGCAATTGATAAAGGAACAAAATTATAAAATTCTAATCAATTTTTTAAGAAAAATATCGATTTTTTTTTTTTTTTGCATGTACTAAAATGACGGTTTATTGCAAAAATATTTTTAAATATTTTTCTTATAATTGGCTAAAAATTACGAATTTTTTGATGCCCATTTCAAGACAAAACTTAATATGTACTCTTTTTTGGACGTAATGTTCTAGACACGTGACTTTCAATCGCTAGTAGGGAACTGAAGATCAATTTAAAAAATTTGTTTAATATTGAACTAATTTTTACGCATCGTTTGAGGGGTCTTATTAAATTTTTTTTGTCTACGGGACACTCTAATGTACTGTTGTTAAAGATTTTAAATTAACGTAATTGGTAGTTTTTTTTACTTACGAATTTAACTTAATGGACATCCAAACAAAGAAGTAATTAGTCCAATTTAGAGTATTTGTATAATTTATATAAATTTTGAAGACTCTAGTAAATAGATATAAGATTAATTAATTTAAAAAACTTATAACAATTGTATGTATAAAGTAAATTTTGTTATACAATAAACTTACCTACAAAATAACATATTTTAAAAGATTTTCCACGAAATTTTCAATATTTATATATTAAATTAATGTGTATATAAGATTGTTTTAAAGACCATTTAAAATTGTATTTCATGTAATCAAAATTGTTTTTCTTTACTAAAATTCTTCTTATTAGTAACGCACTTTGTGCTTAAAATGTCAAAATCCCCTTTTTAAATTATTATGGGGTGGCTATTAAGCAAACCGTTGCCATATGTATTTTACTTCACAAAACCAATATGGATTTTTAAGCCCTCTAAAATTAAATTTTCTTAAATTAAATTTTTATATAAATAGATCACCCTGATTCAGGTGAAAATAATGATGTAAAAATTTTTTAGTGCAATTAAATATTTCGGAAGTTATAGAGCTTTGAAAATCGAATTTCCCTAAGAAACTCGTATCAAAAAAATTGTTGTTATAAAAAAAAGTTGGGTAAAAAGAAGAATTACGTTAGCAATGCCACTTTTGGACACACCGCAGAGTTAAAAACCCTTCCGCACGTCCGAAGGCCGGCTATTAATACAAATTATGTCCACAAATTTTTTTTCTAATCTTTGCGATCGGATAAATAGTATAAGAAATATTTACGATTTTAAGTGAGTTAGGGAGGTAAATGAGTACCTAAATTTTTGTACAATTATCTGTTATTACGTTTATACGCACCATTTACTCACAATTAAAAATATTGCGACATGAAAATTTTGCTGTATAAACAGTGAGTTAGTATTATATTTGTAAGTTAGTAAATTTTAGTAACTTTGAGTCTATATTAGAGAAATTTGTATCAAGACAAACGTCAAATTTCTGTTTGAGTTGCAGATAATTTTTTATCACTGTCAATTATAGGGGAAAACGTATATCATAATAAACCATGCAAAAAGTACCAACAACAATCAATATGGCGTCTTTTATCAAGCATTATCAAGACAAAGTTGTCAGAGCTCAAGTGCTGACAATTTTCTTTTAACGCTGCAATAACACTGACAAATTCAGTCTACATTAGACAAATCTTTATCTTGATAAAATTTTGACGTTTGTCTTGATAAAAATTTGTCTAATGTAGACTCAAAGTAAAATTAGTGAAGCTAATTGCAAATAAAACGTACAGCGTTGCCAGTTCCTTTTAGGTTCATAGAATTTTCGATGATAAGTTTCATTTTTCTATCTGGCAAATAAGGAAATATATTTCTTTGTGAAATTTGAGTATAAACAGTGAATTATTTATTTGCAAGTTATTTTTATTTACAATAATCGCACGTATAAACGTAATATGTTATTAATAAACTATAACAAATTGTACGTACGTTTAATTTATCGATACTTTTGAACAAAAAATAGTCCGGCAGCATTTTCGATAATAAAGTAATCATTCCTATCAGGGATGATAAAGTCAGTACAATTGTACTCTTTTTAGTACAACTTGTACTACGAAAGTACATTTTTAGATTTATTTATTTATTTATTGAAAGTATAGCCCAAATTATAATAGCGCGTAGTCAGCAACGGTATCAGCAAAAATTATCAGTTGATCACTGTCAGCACAACATGTTGCTGCCGTTATAATTACAATTCAGCGTAGGCAGTCACAATTTACAACCACCATCTAGCTTTGTTCTACTTGTGTATTTTAGCCTCTCATTTATTTGCTCACTATCTTTGTCTCGCTCTCAATCTGAATGCAGCGCAGTGAATTTAGAAACAGGGCCAAGGTAGATTAAGAAGGTAACGACAACTCTACAACAACTACAACACCAAAAAAACCCCATGTATTTTGTTTTTGCATTGTCATCTCTTATGTCAACTTTAATTTTGTAATTTCACATTTTTCTTTACAAAAAACAAAAACAATTCATGTAGTAAAAAGAGAGGAGAAAGACGCAATAACACAAAAGTAAGCAAAAAAAAAAAAATGTAAACATAAACAAAAATTTGACACTTCAAATTACAAAACATAGGCAGCCATATTGATTTCCAAAACAAAAAAAATTCTCAGCTGTTTTAATGTCGTTACCTTCTTAATCTACCTTGAACAGGGCTAAATGAAACAGCACTGCAAACTGCTGCTGACCAAATGTAATCAACACCATAACAAACAGCAAGGTAGATTAAGAAGGTAACGACAACTCTACAACAACTACAACACCAAAAAAATCCCATGCATTTTGTTTTTGCATTGTCATCTCTTATGTCAACTTTAATTTTGTCATTTCACATGTTTCTTTACAAAAAAACAAAAACAATTCATGTAGTAAAAAGAGAGGAGAAAGACGCAATAACACAAAAGTAAGCAAAAAAAAAAAATGTAAACATAAACAAAAATTTGACACTTCAAATTACAAAACACAGGCAGCCATATTGATTTCAAAAAGAAAAAAAAATTCTCAGCTGTTTTAATGTCGTTACCTTCTTAATCTACCTTGAACAAACAGTGCATTCTAAATAATCAGCTGATTATGGCAGCACACACTGCTGCTGACTACGCGCTATTGTAATTTGGGCTTATCTTACAAATTGAATTTATAAAATACAGATGGGCTACAAGGCCATTACACTATATATGTTAATAAATTTAAACTTCATTTAATACATTGGCATTTTTAAGAATATTTTTTATTTTTGTTGCTGATATCTTGTTCTGGCAATTTAGTAGTTCCTGTAATTGTTCATCTGTCGATGTTATTTTTAGATTTATTTTTTAGTCCAAATTTGTATAAAGTAAATTTTTTTTATAATAAATTTTTCTAAACTTTGTTATATATATGTACGTTAGATGAAAAATATCAAATATCACAAATTCCAGGAGAAATCGATGAAATCATTCCAGTTTTATTACTTTATAACCTCCAATTTTCTTGAAATTAAGCAGACATTTACGCAAGGGAATGAAATTGGTAAATTCATTTTCATATTTCCAAATTTCGAAAAACGTTCTCCATTTATAATTTTTTAGTTCATCTTAAAAAGTGATTTATTTATTGGTTCAACAGTTCAACTTAAATTGTTTGTGACGGAATGACTATCATTATGCAAATATAAACATATAAAGCTCAATACGCAGATGTCTGATTTTATTATTTTAAAAAACGTTTAATGTGTTTTTATACTGTTTTGGTTATTATATGCCATTTACACCAAACAAAAACTAACAGTTTTTGGCTTCATTTGGTTTTTGTTTGAAAAACTACATAAATATTTTTAGTTTTTCCATACAAATCAAAAACCATTTTCATCTAGTTTTTATTAAAAACCTGATAAAAACTACTAAAATAAACATTTATGATACATCCTGTTTAGTTGTTTTCAGAAATGTCAGCTTTTGCATACGATAAAAAATAGAAAATTGTCAAATTTATTGAATAATTTTATTTCTTTTATAAATGTTTTGTGTGAATTATTTATTAAATATTGTTAAAAACATGTTTAGTAACAAAAATAAACTCAATTACAAATGAATACAAAAATATTAGGAAGTAAATACGTCATCAAAAACAACATGGGGAGAAAAAGAGGTATGTAAACGATTTCGTTTATGAAATTTAGGTTTTCAAAAACCAACAGGATTTCGGTTTGGTATAAACGGCATATTAGTAAAAAAAATTGTTAGAAATTGCATGAAGTGCTTTTTTTAGATAATATTTTTGTGAAAAAATTTAAAAAAATATGGGTATTAAAATTTTTATAGTTTTTCTATTTACTTATATATATTTTCAAGTCAAGTCTTCCATTTTTTTTTAGAAATATACTAAAAAATTACGTATAAATAAAAAAATAAATGAGTTTTTGTAGAAAAAATTGTTGGCGTTTATAAAAAAATTAAGTACTAGAACTTTACGTCACATAAAAACTTAAGCGGACTTATTAAAAAAAACTTACCAACTTTTCGGCAGTTTCCAAAAACTTTTTATAGGAATTATGTATTAAAAACGATTGAATGTGGTCAAAGCAAAAAAAAAAAAAACGTAACACAGTTATGCGGCGCCTTAAACAAAAGTTTTTAAATTTTTAAAATTGTTGATATATAAATATAGAAAAAGATAATTTAATAAGCTTATTTGTTGCTAAATATTTTTTATCAATGTATTTTGAATTCAATAAAGCACATCTATTTTTAAGATTTTTTTAATGTTTACAACCTTTCGTCTCATTAAATATTTCCTTTACTATTTATCCGATTTTAAATATTAAGGTGCCATTTTATAAATAATATTTATAAAATAAATAAATCAATAAATAAATAAAAAGTGATAATATATAATATTTTGTAATTTGTAGCGCAAAAAAAAAAAAATTTATTATGGAACATTTTTTTTAATAGCTTCATTTTCATCCAATTTTTTCTTAACAAAAAATGTATTGCTATGAGTTTCTTAGTTTCTCAATAATTTTAACATCATAATTTTTAGCATTTAAAGTACTATCAGTGGTAAAAACAATTAAATAAATCAAAGAGAAATCAGAGCATTAAATTTAATCCGAAAAAAAATATTAACAAATATTTTTAATAAAAATTTAGTATTTTCTTCGGTACTCATTTACCTCCCTAACTCACTTAAATCGTAAATATTTCCTATACTATTTATCCGATTGCAAACATTATGGTGTCAGTTAAAAGCTCTTAATGGTAATAATATAAGTTACAAAAACACACTTTTTTTAAGTATTTAGTAATTTCTAGTGCAAAATATTTTTTTAATAATTTTTCTTAATAATCGGCCTTCGGCCGTGCGGGCGCTAACGTAATTCTTCCTTTTTACCCAACTTTTTTTATAATAAAAAATTTTTTGATACGATTTTCTTAAGGAAATTCGATTTTCAAAGACCTAAACTTGCAAAATATTTAATTGCACTCAAAATTTTTTACATCATTATTTTCACCGTTTAGAGTACTATCAATGGCGAAAAAATCAAATAAATCGGAGCTGAATCAGGGTGGTCTATTTATATCTTTTCTTCATATGTCGTCACCGTTTGTGGCACTAATTGTGATCCGACAAAATTATTTACAAATATTTTTAATAAAAATTAGGTATTTTCTTCATATGTCGTCATCGCTTGTGGCTCTAATTGTGATCGCTTTAACAAAAGTACCAAGCACATTTATTTAAATAAATATATCTTGAAAAGTACCTTGAAAAAAAAAAAACACTTTTTCCCCATCAAACTAGTTTTAAAATCGCTTAATTCTATTAGAAAATAAATCAATTATCATCATTGATTAAAACGAATTGTCAGTTTGATTTCGACAGCCGGCCGCTCAACAACGAAACAGCTCAGGAAGGAGTAAAGCACTGAGAAGAATAAATCATACATCAGTACAAAGTGCACGTTTCAATTTTTACAATTACATTTTTGTGTTTTTACTCTTGTAAGAAATATCTTAAAACAATAGCACCATGTCTTACCACAAGCCAGAAGCTAAAGCTATCCAAGAATTAAAAGATATTGCCCATCGTTTGCGTATACATTCTATAACCTCCACGCAAGCCTCCAAATCTGGGTAAGTTTAGAATGTGCACTTTTTATATATGTATGTTAAGTATATATGTGTGTGCAAGTTTTATTAAAGGTTATAAAAAAAATGTAAATATGAATTAAATAAATAATGTAAAAGTATTTTTGATATTACGGAGAGAGGAAAAGTAGTTTAACCTTCAGGTTACAATAGTGTCATTGAAAATTTAGTGCAATAACTTTTTTTTCGTTTAATTTTTAAAATATTTTCAATGAGTTTTAGTTTTGTTAAAGCAAACCTCAAAATGAAAACCACGTGTTTTGTTTAACATTAAATATGTATAATAGAATACTTTACCATATTTTTTTTTTAAATAAACAAATTTATATTGAAGTATTTTTACTGTTAATGTAACCTCGAACATTTTGATACGAATTTATAAAATTAATTAAACTAAATTAATGACCTTTTTCGACCTTGTTTGACGTTACTTGCAAAAAAATCGAATTACTACTCTAGTAAAGGTTACGTTAGGGGGGGTGTATTTGAGAAAAGAGAATGTTAGTTAATTTTGTAGGTATTTTTTGTACAATTAGGGTTTTCGTTTTATGTATTTATTAACCCATTAAAAAGCAAACGAGGGAACACATAAATTTTTTTCAAGGAGACTTCAAACAAATGGAAGCAGTATTACAAAAACAATAATAAGGCGAATTCATTAATTTTGTTCTACATGGAGTTTCACACTTCGGGTTCCTGTTTGAATTTGCTTTGAGCTTTTCCTTTATTATTCTTGAAAGCAGGGTACACTAAACAGGTATAATCGTCGCGGCAACAAATACAACAATCCAACTTTTTCGTGTTGTTTATGTGTCAAAAAGCACTGATTAAAATACGTTGCAAAATATACAGTCTTATTTTTTGTTTCTATATGTAAACAATGAAACGTAAACAAACTTTGACAGATCTCATACACAAAAACAAATTCAACTGGGCCTACGATTATACCTGTTCATTATACCCTGCTTGAAAGCTGTGACCAAATAGTAACAAGAGACGAAAGTCAAAAACCTAAGTCGGTTGTCAAAAACTTAACTCATGCAACAACAAAATACATGTAATCAAATGCACTTTGTCGTTAGTAAAATAAAATAAAATTACACTTTTGTTTACAAAACAACCATTTTTTTTTTTTTTTCAATTGTCAATCGAGAATTTCGGCTCTATATGTTACTCTATGGCTGTGACTTTTACTTTGGGTATGTTAAACACAAGTAATGACTTATAAAATTGTTTACATATCTCTATTGTTTTTTTTTTTTTTTTAATTTTATTTGTTTGCCCTTAGTTTACGCATTAAAAAGTTTTTAAAACATACCAAAAATATCTTCAATTATACATAAGTATTCCTAATTTTATATAACTCCTTGGGGACAAAATTACTTTCCGTTTGTTTGGAACAAATTAAGATCATCGGACCAGTTGAAATAATATTTTCTTTTTAACGTCAATAAAGGTTTAGACGGCTTTTTTTATTTTTATAAATATAAAAAAAATTTTAAATTCCGGTATATCAATAAAAAAAAAAAAAAAATTTTCCCCAAGGATTTAATAAATATTCATATTATATCATCATTAGAAAGGTATTTGATTGTACTTTTAAACGATATTAATATAATTTAAGTCGCATAAGTATTAATAGAAATATTCAGAAAAATACAGAAAAACTTTAGAGGCACATAACTCGAAAACTAAGGTTTAACATGTGGTATGTTTCTTTATAAAATTAGAGATTTATATTCAGAATTGTTTAAATATTTAAAAAAAATTATATTTGTATATATTTAAATGATTATGACCCAATTTTTTTGTCCGCACTGAAAAAGGAGTACTTGTGCTTGAGACAATGTAACGTTTTTCGGATAATGTTCAAAGATATTATTTTTGTATAGTTTTATAATTTAATATATTCGCAATGATTTGGACTAAAGTTTTATTGTTTTGCATAATATATTGTCCAAAACTCAAATATTTTCTAATACTATATGTATTAGAAAATGTTTGAGATTGTTTGACCCCATTTTTTTTCCATAACTATATATTTGTATGTATGTCAAAAATATTTCAAATTTATAATACCACATTACCACAAAATTTAAAATTGATAATCTTTAGTAAAACTTGATTTCATATTTAATGTGAGAAACTAAAAATCCAAAAATTAAATTGATTATTCGAAACGAAAAAAAATACCAAAAATCAAATTTACTGAAAATGTATATTCTTAAAATCTTTATAATCAATTGAACTATAAACTGACTTTGAAATGTGTGTAAACAAAATTATCAGCTTCGTATTGATCATTCATATGTTGATAAATTTATAGACCATTGGAAGAAACATTTCAATAAAATTCTCCCAATTATTTACTGAATTTTTAAATTTTAATACAACTAATAAACAATAAAATTGTTAATCATTTAAGAAAAACTTGATATTTTAACAATATATTTTGAATAAATTATACTAACCTTTAAATATTCTTAAAGGTTATTGAACTATAAAATTTAAAATTAAATTATCTTAGAAATGTATTCTGTTAAGATGCATCTATACAAAATTATCAGCTGTACATTGACCTTTTAACGATAATTTTAAAGTCCGAAGATTCTTATTTAAATAAAACTCTCAAAATAGGGCAACTTAACTAAATAGATGATTTTTTTTTAATTATTAAGAATTTATTATAACAATCATTGCAATCTTTTATAATTGTATTTATTTATAGTGCATTCATATACTTTTAAATATCAATACTAAAATTAAAATTATTATCGCCTGATTTCATTAAACCAATCATTGCAATTGCTTTCGTATTACCTTATTATTTGCAAATGATAAGAGTATTTTGTCATTTAGCAACAATTTTATTTATAAACAAAAATGCATTGAAATAAAAAAGAAAAATGCTAATACATACATATTATGTTAATTATGATTACGTTTCATTGGGACTTTTATTAATTTATAGAAAAAAACGTAGGTATGTAATTTGTTTAATACATATTAGGTATTACACTCGAGAGCAAATATTAATAGAAAAATAAAAGTTTTTTATTCTATATGTTTGAAAATTATAATTTATTAGAAATTTATATTAAAATACATACTTTACACATATTCATTTTTAGGGACTCTTTTTGAAAACTATTTTTATGATTTAACAGTTTAAATGTAAGGAATATTTAACCAAATAATTTATTTAATTTTTCTTTAATTAATTGAACCATTAAATCCTTAACACAAAAATATTATAAAATAGTAATTAAATATAGTTTAAATTTCAAAGAACACTTGAACTAAGCCTAAAGTATTTCGGACCTGTGAAAGTCTTGAGAGGGGTTAACGTAATTGAATATTTTTTAAAATTTCAGATTTGAAAAAAAAGAAAAAATTCTAATATTTGCCTAAAATTTTTAATTATATGCAGATAGACATACATAATTATTAATACGGAAATAAACAATAGAAATAAAAATATTAACATACTAGACACACCTCTCCAAAAATGTATTATGTTGTATACCTATACATTATACCTAAAATATCATTAATGTAGGTTATCGCAATTAAATTTAATAGATTTCTTTTTCGTAATAATTTTGTTTAATTTTATTTTATAATTAATATTATTTTTCCTGCTTTATCAGTACTACATACAAATTGATAACATTTTAATTCTTATATACGCAAAAAGAAAACATGTGCTCTTTTACAGAGACCATGTTTCTTAACCAATCATTTATGTATTCCGTTGCTAATTGACAAAATAAAAAAATCAAACAAGTTCTCTTTTTTTTTAAATACGCACCAAGACGTTTCCATCTTAAATATTTCTATTGAAGACTTGTTATACACATTAATTATTTTTTTTTATATACATGTGCCACCAGCTAGACGGCGATTTTTTTTAAATAATCATAAAATAGGAAATATAAACAAAATGTGAGCATATGTATTATAAACATATGTATGACAAGCCCCCACATTTAGTTTAAGAGACCACGTGCGAGAGAATTGTATATCCAACATTTAATTTTTGAGTGTATGTAGTATAAGTTATGGTAAAAAAATCGATAGCAATTTAGAGATCATAAGAAAAAGAAAAAAGTGTATACTTGATAAAAAAAAAAAAAAATTTGATGACAAACGATCGCACAAACTAATTTATATGTTTGCTTAAAAAAAAATTAAATTTATTTGTTGTTTTCCATACATTTATTCGAAACGAATTTTTCGTTCGACATAGAGAAACAGGCAGTGAGTCGATTTACCGATGTCTGTCTGTCCGTCCGTCAATGTAAACAAAATATGTACAATAATCAGGGCAAAAAATAAAATAATAATAATAATAATAATAATAATAATAGTAAACAGAAAAATATGCTAAATCAAATTTTTTCCTGCGCATCAAATGAATCAAATTGTTACTTACATATTCGTCAATTCATATTTATCGATTAATACAATTTAAAGCATTTTGGCATCGATTTGTTGCAGCATATTTTTACATATTTTGGGCTTAACCGCATATTTTGTAATATTATCATTAAAAATACTTATTTTAGAAGATATTTTAGCAATTTAATTGATATAAAGACTCCGCACGAAAAAATCCGTGCATATAAATCTGCTTATAAAAACTAAACCAATGGGCGATTTTTTTATTATATTTTTATTAGGGACTGCTATGTCCAAATTCTGCTATGTTTTTAAGGAAATATCTGATCTTTTCCAGAATTCTTCAAATTAATGGTTTTATTGTGTTTCGGTAATTTTTTTGCTTGAATAAGTCCACTTATTTTTAAACTTCGTTCCATTTTATGTTGAGCTTTTAATGTCCTTTAAATTATTTTTTACTAGGGCCTAATATAGGGCCCACACCAGAAAAAAACGGATACACTTTTTTATTTTCTAGGGAAAAGCATATATTTCTGTGTTAAAATTTTTCTACTATATTCCGTCTATCATCTGCAACATAGAATTCCTGGCCAGGAAAAAAAAAAGTACGAATTTTCATCGTCTATTATACACTAGTCATAATTATAAAAAAAATCGTCTGAATTCTTGCTTTTTTTTTACGTCCAAATTCTTGCTTGCGTTTCTATTAGTATTTTTTTTTTCTATTAGTATTTTTTTTTTGTACTTTATACGTCTTCAGGCTAGATTTCACTCAACTTTTCTGATAAATATTCAAAGCAATTAACTTTTTGTGACAGAGATGAGGGGATATTCTCTCAAAATCCTTTATATTTTGTCTGAGTCCCACAGCCTGAAGATACTATTTTTCTTCCACTATCAGGTTTCCATTCAGTGGCCATGACTTCTTAGTTATTAGATTAGGTTAAAAGGATTGGGTATTCACGCCTCCACCCAGAGACCAAACTGCCCATTATGATCCCTTTAAGGAGGAGAAAAGAAAAAACAGATTAAGAAGATAGATAAAGTAAAGTGAAACCTATACCCATCAATCAGTTATGATTGCTCCTAAGCCATTTTGTTACCATTAGAAACACTATGAGATTGATAGGCCCTTTGCTTGTAACCTCTCTAGTTTATACAGTGCGTGGCTCTGAAACCACTTCAGAATTCCGCGCTGAAGCCCTACACAATGACACTCTCTATCTCCTCTACATCATCGCACGTCCTACAAAAATCTGAAGTGCCAATGTCCTACTTACTCATCATATTCCTTATTGAGAAATTACCAGTAATCATGCCCACTATGACTCTCAGACTACTACGACTCATATCCAAAAGGTGTTTCGAATCTGCCAGTTTAGACTAGGCCATAACGCTCTAGATACCCTGCAGTCCGTTCTATCCTTCCAGACTCGATTGTCCAGAGTCTATTCCCTTATGGCCCTAAAATAGGACTCAATTGGAATCCTAACAGATGTCTCCACAAAAGACCTATCTAGTTCGGAGCCACTACGAGCCGAGAAAGTCATAGTGTCCAGGAACCGAACAGAGTCTTATAATATAGACATTCATTAGTCTTCTCAATTCCTTCTTGCACTCAAGTACCAACCTGGACCTAGAAGAATTAGTAGGAGAATTTTTTTTTTTTTTTTTTTGTATTTATTTTTTGAAAATTGGGGTTTTAGAGTAAATATGCAAATATAGGTAGGTAGAAAAGGGTTGCACAGTACTCGGAAGAGTTCCTGTGCATCCACTCGGAGACCTAGGGGTCCATTGTGAGTCCCTTCGAAGAATTGATAAAGTAGTAGTTGTGTTAAAGTGAAAATAAGAAAGGAAAAGATATTAGAAAGCTGAGACCAAGAAAAGAGCAGAAAAGAATTGAAAAGACTTAGGACAGAAGGAAATATGAAAATATAAAATACATATTAATAAATATTTTTTTCATCCTTTTCTAGCCATCCTACATCATGTGCCTCTATTGCCGAAATCATGTCGGTATTGTTTTTCAATACCATGCGTTTGAATTTAAAATTCCCACGTGATCCCTCAAGCGATCGTTTGGTTTTGTCTAAGGGTCATGCTGCACCCATTTTGTATGCTGCTTGGGCTGAAGCTGGTCTCTTCCCAGTTGAGGAATTGCAAAAGTTGCGTAAAATTGATTCCGATTTGGAAGGTCATCCTACACCCCGTTTGAACTTCATTGATGTTGGAACTGGTTCTTTGGGCCAAGGTGTTGCTGTGGGCGCTGGTATGGCTTATGTGGGCAAGAATTTCGATAAAGCTGATTACAGGTGAGTTGTAAGCAAAAAAAATAATAGAGATTAGAAATTTGTATTTTAATTAAAAATAAACCTTCAGAATACACAAAAGAAAGCATTAGTATTCATAGCATTATTTGTTGAATTCATATAGTGTTTTTATCGATAAAAAATTTTATTATTTTTTTTTATCTTTTATTCAATGTATCACGTTGTGAAATTAAACGTATTTCTAATGTAAATATATCTTTTACTACACTTTATCCCATACAGAACTTACGTTGTAGTCGGTGATGGTGAATCTGCTGAAGGTTCTATCTGGGAATCTCTACACTTTGCTGGCTACTACAAATTGGACAATTTGTGCGTCATCTTTGATGTCAATCGTTTGGGTCAATCTGAGCCAACATCTTTGCAACATCAAATGGATGTGTACCGCAAACGTTTAGAAGCTTTCGGTTTCAATGCTTTGGTCGTTGATGGTCACGATGTCGAGGAATTGTGCAAGGCTTTCCATGAAGCTGCCAACACTAAAAATCAACCTACTGCCATTATTGCTAAGACCTACAAGGGTAAATTCTTCCCCAACATTGAAGATTTAGACAATTGGCACGGCAAACCCTTGGGCGATAAGGCCGATGAAGTCATCAAGCACTTGCAAGGTTTAATGATCGATTCATCGGCTCGTCCAGCTGGTTTGAGCCCACAAACTCCTACCAAGTGCAAACCAGCTCCACCAGTAGACATTACAAATGTAAAGTTGGCCAGCCCACCAGCCTATAAGTTGGGTGAACAGGTCGCTACCCGATTGGCTTATGGTACTGCTTTGGCCAAGTTGGCCCAAAGCAATGATCGTGTCATTGCCTTGGATGGTGATACCAAAAACTCTACTTTCTCGGATAAATTGAAGAAAGCTTTCCCCGAACGTTATATTGAATGCTTTATTGCTGAACAGAATTTGGTGGGTGTAGCCATTGGCGCTGCTTGCCGTGATCGTACTATTGCTTTTGTCTCCACTTTTGCCACTTTCTTCACTCGTGCTTTCGATCAAATTCGTATGGGCGCCATTTCACAAACCAATGTTAATTTCGCTGGTTCTCATTGTGGTGTTAGTATTGGTGAAGATGGTCCCTCCCAGATGGGTTTGGAAGATATTGCCATGTTCCGTACCATTCCAGGCAGTACTGTATTCTATCCTTCTGATGCTGTAAGTTGTGAACGTGCTGTTGAATTGGCTGCTAACAAAAAGGGTGTATGTTTCATTCGTACCTCTCGTCCCAACACCGCTGTATTGTACGACAACAATGAACCTTTTGCCATTGGCAAGGGTAAAATTGTCAAACAATCAGCCAACGATCAAGTTTTGTTGATTGGTGCTGGTATTACTTTGTACGAATGTTTGAATGCTGCTGCTGAATTGGAGAAGGCCGGTATTCATGCTCGTATTGTTGATCCATTCACTGTTAAACCTTTGGATGTTGATTTGATTGTTGAAAACGGTCGTGCCTGTGGTGGCCGTGTTGTTGTTGTAGAAGATCACTACCAGTAAGTTTATTTTCTTATATTTTTGCAAAAATATGTTGAAGAAGAAGAAAAAAACTCATGTTTTAATTTAACTTTTTCTTAATTTTTTTACAGACAAGGTGGTTTGGGTGAAGCTGTTCTCTCAGCTTTGGCTGATAAGCGTGACTTTGTTGTCAAACATTTGTTTGTGCCCACCGTACCTCGCTCCGGACCCCCCACTGTTCTCATTGATCTTTTTGGCATTTCAGCTCGTCATGTGGTCAATGCTGCCAATGAAGTTCTTAAATTGTAAATTAAGCAGTAATCATGAAACAGTAAAGCAGCTAAATAGCTTTTTGTCAGCATCTATTCACACACACACACACCCAAGCATATACCCTATGCACATGCATAGCACACACACATATATTGTAGTTGTTTCTCTTTATCTTAACAATTTTATTGTTTTTATATTACTTCTACTTTATTATTTTATAGAACACTTATTATTCTATCTGTAGTTTAAGTAAATATCTGGGCTTAATTTATGGTAGTGTTTATTCTTAACCAAACGCATTTGTTTCATAAATCTTAAGATTTCATTCCTTTAATATTTTGCACAATCAACCGCAAACAAAATAATTATCAAAAAGACAATAGTAAATAAAAAAAAAAAAAAACAAAAATTATCTTCTCAAAGAGGCTATTTTTGTCTCAGAAGCATTATTAAATTTGTAAAGATTACAAAACTATTAAAAAAAAACAATAGAATTTTTAACTATTTTTTATATTTTTTCAAAGTTTTTGAAATAAAATTATGTATACTCTTTAATATTAATGTTAAACAAAGGAGTTTTATTTTACTTTTAAGGCGGGGATTTTTTAAAATTGGCAAAACCTATTTCTACCCGTTAAATTCAATAGTTTTTATTACAATTCCTTGTACACTTTTAATAAAATTAAAAAAATATATATATAAACTTAATTCTCAGGCGAATAAATTCAATACATGGAATGTAAAAAAGGCCTGTTCACCAAAATATTTATTAACACTTTTCAAAACTAATATTACTTGGCGACCATAAATCAAATGGTTACAAAACCAAAACAAGTTTTTTAACTTTAAAAAAGTTTGTAAATTTTGTCGTCGGTACAAGAAATGTTTAAGATTAAGAAATTTTATACTAAATATTTAGTTCACTAAAGGTATAGAAAAATACCTAAGGATGTAAAGGCTTCTATACTTTCAGTTATGTGATTTATGTGTCGATAAAAAGGTACGTCTGCATAAAATTGTATGTACAAAAAACATTTTTTAACTTCCCAAAATTTATCCACGATAGAAACGATTTTAACGAATGCTGAAGAGATTGAATTAAATTTGGAAATGTTGATAAACCAATTTTGTATAGGTAACAAATTTGTTCGGCATAGGGAATTTACCATGGCTGCGTTTTTGGATATTGAAGTTGCGTTCAATAATATTAAGATCTTACCATACATGACCTCCTGGTCGAATGGATAGTTCTTATGCTAAGCAGTAGAATCATCAATTCGAGCTTGGGAGGAATATGTTTAAGGAAACTAGTTACTAGAGGAATACCGCAAGGGGGAGTGCTCTCACCCCTGTTGTAGCTATTGGATGTCAACGTGATTCTGCGTCAGTTTGATAGTAGGGGAGGAAAGATCGTGGCATAAGCTGATGATGTGGTCATACTGGTAACGGGGAAATTTCTTCCCAAAATCAGTGAGATCACGCAGTCTGCGCTGGGTGAGCTGTTCTATTGGGCCACTGATAAGGTGTTAGGAGTGAATCCTGATAAAACGTAGTTGGTTCTGTTCACTAGAAAGTATAAGGTTGAGAGTTTTAGATTACCTTTACTGAGTGAAATGGAACTGAAATTATCTGACTCAGCGAAATATCTTGGAGTATTTCTTGATAGCAAGCTGACTTGGAAAATGAATGTTCATGAGAGACTCAAACGTAGCCTTAATGTCTACTATACGTCTTTACTCATTGAGGAGTATGTGAGAGGTATGGCGGCAATGAGTCTGTTGAGACTCAAGAAATTGGAACTATTAGGTTCATCAGTAACAGGTCACTTCAGGGTCGTGTACGAAGTCAGTTATGTTGAGTACGATCTAAGATCCACGGGGCATCGGATTACATGGCCACTGAACTAGACTTTGGGGTAAATCCTATTGTGGTGATTCCTGATAGGGAGGTATGGTCCGACACTGAGAGGTTGTTTGAACGTTGTGCAGTATTTACAGACGGATCAAAGATGGATATCGGTACTGGTGCAGGGTTTCTGAAGTTACTCTCTATGTGGACAGCCAGGCGTCTTAGATAGCCTTGGATACGCACTTGGTAAAATACAGGCTAGTGGCCACCTGCAAGAGGTCACTGAGGGAACTATTAGAACATTACGTGGTGAGACTCTGCGGGGTACCAGGCTATTGCAATATATCTGGTAATGAAGTGGCCGATGAATTGGCTAGGCAAGTCTCAGCAATGGATGTTTCGGAGAGTGAAACCAACGTTAAAATCCCATTGGGCTTCTTTTTCAGGAAGATCAATGAATGGATCTCGGCTAGAATCAATCAGGCTTGGGGAAGTAGAGTGGACTGTAAGGTATCGAGGGCGATATGGCCGACGCTCAACAGGGCAGATGCAAGTACTCCTCTGAGTTTGCGTAGGAAAAGTCTAAGGACCATGATAGGTGTCATAACGGAGCACTGCATGATAGTGAAGATGAGGTCTAAATGGGACCCAGCAATTCCGATTTTTGTAGAATGTGTGGAGACGTTGAGGAGACAGTTTCTTCCTTCTTTTAGTATTTCGAAGCTGATTACCTCTGGTGGTCATGATACATAATTTGTCGGGCTCGACCCGATAACTTTCATGCTTTGTATTATTGATAAGTAGATTTTTTTAATTTTTTGTGAAAAATCGGATTTTTAAAGAAAAACTCGGTTTATAGTGAAAATTCCGATTTTAAGTGAAGAATAGAATTTTAAGTTTTAAATCGAATTTTTACTGAAAATAAAATTTTTGATGAAGAAACGAATTTTAAGTGATCAATTGATTTTTTAGTGAACAATTAAATTTTTTGTGAAAATTCAAATTTTTAGTAAAAAATCGGTTTATAGTAACAATTTTGATTTTTGGTAAAATTTTAGGAAATTTTTATGAATAGTTTAAGTGAATTACCGATTTTTAGTGAAAATTTTGATATTTTGTGAAAATTGGGTTTTTGATTATTTGCGACAAATACGATTTTTGGTGAAGGTCGGCCCATAATTTAACATAGCTCCCATATAAACACCCTTCCGAAAACCTAGTATCAAGTTAATATTCGACACAAATAAGTATAAAAATAGTGGCAAATTTTATGAAGATATGGTTAATAAGTTACCATAGTTCCCATATAGACCCCACTTTCGGCTATCACCCAATAGTGCATAAATTCATCAACGTAATATACTGCATTCGTATTTTCTATTTCACACTTAATACAAGAATCGGTCTACAATTGGCCACAGGTCTAACAAAAGACCCATCCCCGAATTTTTATACACATACGCAATGGTATCATATGGTCGGGTTTGACGGCCTATATCTTCTAACATTTTTTTTTTTAAATTTCAAGAATAATGATTACTTTCTGTCCTTGATTTTTCAATTTGGAGACTTTTCCGTAGCAGGTCCGCCACCGGACACCTATTCTGCTTTCAAAAGACAAATGGAAAGAGGGAAGGCATAGCTAGATCTAATTTTAGACGTCTCAGAAGAACAGAATAACCCCATTATTCCTTGATGGTGGGTATAAAATGCATCATTAAATTTACATTTTTAGATTCAAGCAAATAACATAGTTACTTTTTGTTATACTCATCCTTCTGTTTTTAATAACATCTCTCGTATATTCTCACAATTATAATTTATTTGAAATACATATAAAAAGTACTTTAAAAGCATAAATAAATGAATAGAATAAAGAATATGCATTTAGTTTTAACATGGTTTCAACAAGAATATTTTGTTAATAATAATGAAGAGGAAAAAATGAGCATTAAAAAAAATTAAACAATATCCAATAGAAATCAAATAAAAAAAAACATAAATTTAAACCACTTCAACTTGTATGGATTTCAAAACATTCTTCTCGTATTCCGATAAATGACTAACAAACATGGGGAAATGTTCACTACTCGAGAAGTTTTGTAAGAATTTCGTAAGATTTTCCTCCATATTTGCTTGGAATAGAGGATCCTTTAGCAGCTCTTGGGTTAATTGATCGTCATCGGTATTGTCTTCATCGTCATCGTTGAAATACAAATCAGAAATGAAACGTGGCTTGGGTGGAGAAGAACCAACGGGTTTATCGCCAGAGGAAGGATCTTCCTCATCATCCGAATCTGTTTCGTAATCAGCCAATTTTGCTTCTTTAAGATGATCCAATTCATTGATAAGTAATTTAAACATTTTAACTAGAGCAGGCATGGCAACCCATTGGTGGTTGGTATTGCTTTGAGAACGTGTTTTAATACGAGGTATATTGCCTGAAGACTCTGTTTCGACAAGATCTTTGACGGTAATGGAAGTTAGACGTGAATCTTGTGTGGTGACACCATATTCAAAGAGTTTACATAAAGCCATAGTGGTTACTTTACGTTCATAGGTGCCAAAGAAAGAGGTTTGTTTGGCTAGCCAATTGGTAAAAACAAATTGCATGGCTGGTTCTCCAGTAGGTCCTGGCACTGTGGAGAGGAAATTCAAAACGGCATCCATTTGAGTTAGGAAGAGATGAGCAAATATTACCACCAAACTCATAATGACTTTTAAACATTCCACCAACTGCATTTTACTGATGACAGCCTTGAGTAAAAGATCTACATTCTCGCCCAACATATTACCCATTTTAGTGATGATGGTTATAACCAAACGACCAATTTGTCCAGCAGTCATTTCATTATTCATGGGATTTAACAACATTGTGGTCAATTGCATGGTGTAATTTAAACCTTCACCATTTTTATACGAACAAATCTGTTCGGGTGAGACAAAAATAAAAGCACGCAAACATTCTCCACCAGCTACCATAACAGCCTGATCGTCCGAGCGTAAAACACAATGAATCATGGCTGGGAATGCATTTTCAATTAAAGCTGGGGGTAGAGGAGCCTGTGAATACTTTACAATGGTGGTGAGTACATCCAAGGCAATATCCTGTTTGGCAGCATTGGCTTGTTCTCCTTGCAAAGCGATTATACTAACAATGGTGGGTATGAACTTCTCTTGTAGTGGCTGTAAACATTGAGGATTTTGACATAAAGCTTTGATTAGATCTTGTACAATTTCCAAAATGAAAGGATCTTCGGGATATTTTAGAAATACTGCAATTGCTAAGGGTATAAGTTTGTTTTGGGCTTGTACAGCAAATGATGGATCAAACTGCATGAAATGTAAAGAAAATTAATAATGAATAAAAATGTAAGCAAAAATGACTGAGTTAAATACCGTTATTATGGTAGTAAGAGATTCGAGCAGCATGCCAAGAACGGAACTTTTACAGCCTGGTATAATGGCCATTATGCCATCTAGGAAACCGGGAAGTTTGGCTTGAATTAAAGCACGTTTATCAGCATCAGATTTTTCGTGAGCCTGCACGAAACCATAAATTGCTCTAGATGTGGTAGAAAAAATATTAATTATACGTTAAGATATTCAAAATTATATTTATTTTAATTTTTACCTGACGGCACTTATTTTCAATACTATAGATTTATCAGGCTGTAGACTCTGTAAAGTAACTGTTAGAATTTCTTCCAACATTTGAGGATTAAAAAGTTTCGATTTGGAATATGTGCTCAAAGTCCATAGAGCACGTCCCACCAAATGAGGACATTCTTGATGATTCAACCAATTACGTACCACGGTCAAATAATTTAGTAAATCAAATTGATCTTCTGAATCTAAAATTAGTTCACGATAGGCATGTACAGCCACCATACAGGCTTCTTGAATTTTCCACCAATTGGCATTACCGGCAGCTTTTTCAGCTTCTGCCACATTCATGTGACGCCCCAAGGCTTCCTGGAGGGCTTTCAAAACTTTTGGACCCAACTCATCATTTAAAGCCTTAAAAATTTATGGAAATATAAAACTTAACTAAAGGAAGATTTATCAACAAACTCATTTTTGAACTTACCGCCAACACATCTTGACCTGATACTCTTATAGTTAATTCTACACCACCCTCATCTTCATCTTCTACAAATTTTTCAGGATCTTCATTCCAATCTTCTATTTGTTCCATAGGCACTTGTATATAGACAATCATTATATAGATTAAATCGGTTAATACATTCTTAATGGTTGAACGAAATTTTCCAGCTCCAATAATACACTGAATAAATTCCATTATTTGTATAATCATGGTGGAGAAGTTTGTTAGTTCATCTTCATCGTCAGCATCGGCGACTGGAAATGGACTTGGTTCGGTTTGATTTACGGTGACTTTAACATAGGTATCGGCAATTTGTGTTAATAGCTGCCAAATGATGGGCAAAATACGTTCCATATAGGGTTGAATATATTTAGGAGTTTCAGTTACCAGGAATGTGAGGACTATGAACAACGAAAATTATAATATTTGTTAAATATAATAAGAAAAATATAGGTGGACAAAAATTATATTACGAAAAATTAATATTATTGAAAACTCATTCACTAGTCGCCAAAAAACTTTTTTGTTTTAGGCCAATGTTTTCCACTTATTATATTTAAGCGAGATTTATGAGCTATTAAGTGATTGTCGAAGGAGTTTATATGGGAAAATGCACATTCCGAGAGGAGCAATCTTAAGTAATTTCAGTATGGTTTGTCCAGTAGAGGATGTGCTAAATTTAATTTATTTATCTTTAATATTGTAGTTTGATTAAAAGGTTTACATGGACAGATGGACAGACGGGCGGACATTGATAAATCGATTCTCGAAAAGACAAATAGTATATTTTGTGGAGGGGGTCCGATGATCAACACTAGGGATGCCAAACGGGACTGGATTTTGCAAATCCCGGGATTCGGGATTTTATAATTTCAAATCCCGGGATTTTTCGGGACCCCGGGATTTTTCGGGATCCCGGGATTTTTCGGGATCGGGATTTATATTTCATATAAAAACACATTTTAAATATATGGAAAAAAATCAATTTTTTATACATATTTTAATTAAAGAAATTTAAATACGAATAAATTTCTAAAATTAAAAATAAATCATAAGGTTTGTTCGTTTGAAATTTTAGTAAAACTAGTTAAATAAAAGAGATATTTAAAAAATAAATCTAAAAACCAAGCTTTTACTTGAAAAAGTTAGAAAACCGAAAATAATAAAATAAATTTTAGGGTAAATAAAAAGTTAAATTTTTATTATTATTTATTTTTTTTTTTTCTTACTTGTGTTAAACGGAAATTTGGAAATATCTCAAAAATACGGGCATATGTTCTTTTGCAGATATTTTTTCTTATAAAATTTCATTAGCTAATGATAAGTATGATTTTTAGCTTTGTTGAATATCATCAGTAGTTAATGTCTATCCATTTTGGAAGATGATTTAACGCAATTTGGTCCTAGAACTTGTATAATCCAACATTTGTTCATTATTTAGTCTTCCATACAAATGTCTTTCCAGATATTATTAATACATATTATTTAATACATATTATTTAATAGAAATCAATATGTATTAATAATTAAAATTACGTTTTAAATTAAAATTCAATAGGAAAATGAAAATAAAATATTTTACTAGTCTTGCTCGTACAAAATATTCAAGTAAAATATGTATAGCAAAATAGAAAATTATTTTCTCTTGAAATGTTTATAACTTTTACTAGTTTTATGTGCACAGAAATGCTTTTCGAGTAAAATACTTATAATAATAGAAATACTAGTAAGAATAGCATACAAACGAACAGACCTATAATGTTCTAATCTTCGTAATCGATTTTTAATATATTTTTGAAAATTTTCTATTAATATTTTGATGTTTTGTATTGCTTAGAGTTAGTTTTTTGGATTGTATTTATGACACTAAATCTCGAAAATGAAATCCCGGGATTTTTTTCGTCCAATCCCGGGATTCGGGATTTTGAAATCCCGAAAAATCCCGGGATTTTCGGGATCGGGATTTCGGGATTGGCATCCCTAATCAACACAAACATAAATACCGCAGGGTATAAAAAAAAAATAATATTGTTGGTGGGTAAAGGCCCTAGGATTAATGGAGGAAAACGTTGAAAAGGATTCTAAGATAATTATCAGACATCACTTTTAACAATGGTCACTATATCAGGTCTAAGCTAGTGCTTGATTGCAAGAGTGAATTAAAAAGGCTAATGGATACTCTGTTGGGTTTCTGGTCACTGTGACATTCTCGGCAATGAAATATTCGACGAGCTAGCTTGCAGAAGCTCTGATATAGACAGATCTTTTGCAGAGGTATCGGTTAGGAATACAATAGTGTCTTACTTCACGGCTATTAGGGAATGGACTTATTTCTGCCAACAATTACACTTATTTCATATTGCAATTTTTAACAAGCATTATATTTTTTTATATTAGAGGGAGACAAAAAAATTAAATGGGTAGACATTTTTCAAAAATGCATTCTAAAATTGCATTAGCATTATGAATGCATTTTTAAATGATTATATTATTTTTAAATTATTACATTTGTAGAACTTTTCGAGGTATTGATGTTTAAAATACAATTTTCGGTTTTTTTTACTTTTCGGAAAATGAAAATCGTGAATAAATTCGCGAATTTTTTAAAATTCAAATAAATAAAAATGGAGATATTCAAATGGATCCATGGGGTATGCGTATGCTAAATATTAGCAAAATCGGAAGACATAAAAAATATTTTTGGTACCTTTTACTAATTATAATTTTTTGAAAATTAGATTTTTTACAACTTTGGAAAATTGAAAGTGTATATGGAGAGATTATATTCAAAACAGGCCATATGCAAAAAATTTTTCAAATCTAACTTTAATGGCTTTTTCAGACTAAAGATTCTGACGCAATTTTTTTTTGAAAATCTGCATATGACTCATTTTTAATATAAGCCCTCGATATAATATATCGAGGGCTTATATTCAAAAAATATTATGTTATTATATTCTAATAAAAATTATAGTTAAAATGTATATATTCATAAATTTAAAATAGTTTTCAAATAAAAAATTTTTACTTACTTTTAACAATTTCCGTCCGTAACATGAAATTCGAAGCAGCTGCACTATTCATTGACAGATAATGCATTAATTTTTCCATAAAATTTGTCAATATCGAATTCATCATAGAAGCCTGTTCCTGTTTATCCATAATATTTACACTGATTGAAACAAACAACGGCTTTAGAATCCTTATGGCAGATGTACGAGTTTTTATCGAATAATTTTGCTCAGATTCAAATATACGATAAACTTCCGAAATGATAACAGGACCAAGTTCTTTAATTTGTTTCTCATCATAAGAAAAGTCTTGTAGTATTTGCATGGCACCATGTATGGAATTCTCATTGCCACCTAAGCATTTAATGATAATGTCAAATAATTCAGTCCAAACACCAGGCCAATCGGTAGCGGCTATTGTAGAGATGGTGTGGGCTACAGAAAGTCTTATTTTCGAATTAGGATCGTATAGACCATTGGGTAAAATATTCCGTATGGTGCGTTTAGCCTGTTCAGTAGCCACTCCGCCGGCACTAGCTTCATTGGGATTGCCTTCCTCATCGCATTCACCCCAATGATTTTCCACATAACGTGTCAGCATAATGCAGGCAATTTGCCTTAAGGGCAAATCAAACGATTGATTCATAATTAATTCGGAAAGATAGACGCCATAACCTTAAAAATGAAAAAGACCATAGCGGGTAAGAAACAGCAAAATACACATTTGAATTGAGAAAAACCCCACCCCTCTATGGTATGCAAATACGTAAGTGTTAATATTTATTTAAACTAACCTTCTGTGAACTCCAACTGCTTCATTCTTTGTTCAGCCGATTGTCGTACATTAGTCTCGGAACTTAAGAGATTCTGTAGTTCCTCGAACAGGGCCTGTTTTACGGATTCTGCATTTTGAAATGCCAAAGACATGTTTCTGCTTCTTTTCTATATACTTTTGTCTAATTCAGTCTTAAAATTCTTAAATAATTTTATCACTTTGTTGTGCACTAACAACAATAAATATACTGCGATATGTAATATTTTTCGTTTTTAATTTAAATTATTGAATATTAAATTAACTTAATTTGACAGTTTGCAGCGTGCTTCTTTTTCGTTTGCAAATTGTCAATTGCAAAAATTATCAATTCACAATTTTGTATTTGCAAATTGTTTGATTGAGTTCGTGTTGGTTTGAATCAGAGATGGAAAAGTCAGTGTTATTTTTAAATTTTTATGTACTTATTTAACAACAAAAATTTCATAGTATTCATATTGATAAATTTTACGTTTTTTACCCATGATGTAGGGAATGGTAAACTATGCCAAAAATCGATTTTCGATTTTACGATCAACTTTTTTCATTTCGATTTTCAAAATCGATTAATCGGTCCCCAAAATCGATTATATTTTGAAATCGATTTTTTATTGATAAAGTGAAATAAAATGTATGTATATCAAAAACAACTAAAAAATAAACCTATGAAATGACCTCAAATATGCAGGTCACAAATAATACATGTATAAAAGTTATGTATATAAAATAGAAATCTGAATATTTAATTTATCCATCAAATCCATCTTCAGTAAGGCGTTGTAAAAAAGCCTTACATTTAAATCAATGCTCACTACTAAGCCTATTCTTTGTTGGGCTATTATAAGAATAGACGTTTACACAGTACTGATATTGCCAGTATTTCCAAAAATTTTCGAGCTATTTCATTAATATTTGGATAAAATGTTTTAATTTTTTAATCCTTCGGAGGATTTAGATGATTTTTTTTTTAAATTTTGATTCGTCATAGAACTGATTTAACATAACTTTATTATTACAAAAAAAAAAAAAAAAAAAATGTTAATATATAAGATTTTTATAATTGTACATATTTTTCTAAACTTTTTAAAACAAAATCGATTTTTAAAACTAAATAATCGATTTCAGTATAAAATCGTTGACATAAAATCGATTGCAAACAACCGATTTTTTTCTCCTGAAAATCGATTTTCGACTAAAATCGAAATCGATTTACCATTCCCTACCATTACAGAACATGAGTATAGAATTACTCTACGTCTCCACGCAGACGTTTTTATTTCCTAACACAAGAAATAACGTCGGCAGAATAACAGGAAAAAGCTTTTATTTCCAACTTTATGTTAAGGGGTGGAGAACACGTACATGAGAAATAAACATTTTAATTTGTCTTTTTTAAAGAAAATTTTATTTTATTCTCGGTTTTTATTTTTTATTTGTCCTTTTAAAACAAAATCAATGCATTTTTCATCTTTGTTTTGTTAAGATAATTAAAATTTAAAAAAATAACAATAAATTTTGACAGCTTATGTTAAACATTATTGCTCAGCTTTGTGTTTAAACATTTATTGCGAAATAGATTGCGCAATAGATTTCTTATTGGTCCACACGCAACATTTTTAAGAGATAGAAATTAAACATCTGCATCAATTCATTTGTAACTCATTTTTAATGATTCCCTTTCTTTTCAATTGTTGACTGTTATTGTTTTTTAAACATAAGATCAATTCGCTGTGTGTGCGTACGGATGGAAAAGACAAAGAAACCAAAACAAAAACAAACAAAATCATTTGTGCAGGGAGTCATAAAAACAATTTAGCAACAAATCATTTGCAACTGAATTGAATTGAATTAAATATAAAATGCAATACTGTCATTTGTTTGTTTTTTGTTTACAAAATTTGAAGTGAAGGAAATATTAAATGAAAAAAATTTAAATAGTATAGATTTGTAATTAAAAGTAAATAAAAATATCATAAATAAAATAAATTTTATTTCATTTAAGATATAATTAATTATAATTGAAATAAAAAATAATTCAATTTTCTTAGCAAAACAATTTAAAGCAAACGTAATAATCTATTTTTTATTTTTCATATTAAAGTAAGGGAATGACAGTAATTCACAGTTTTGATTTTATGTTTTTTATTAAACATTACTGTTTTTGAAAAAAATTCCTTATGACAAACAATTTCTCAAAGAGAACATAACATGATTTGTTTTTGTTTCATCATTTCAATTCAACTCAATTCAAATAATATTTTTTTGCGTGGTTTGTTTTGTATTGTTTTGTTTTTTATTTTAGCAGTAATGTGAGAGCATGTATTAAAAAACATTACTGTGAATTGAAAAGCAAATGATTTGATGCAGATGTTTAATAGAAATTGACAATTGCGGACACAAAAATTTCTGCATGGAGACTAGGGGTTACAAAGAATTCCATTCAATTTTTTATTTATAATTTAGTCCAAGTTCACACACAGCAATTTTTCTTTCGGAAATTTTTCTATTTTTTTTTTTTGAACTTGCATTTACGTTCACATACAAAATTTTATTTCAGCAATTCTTGCTTTAATTGCTTTGATTTGTTTTTGATTTGAAATACGAAAAAGAAAAACAAAACGAATTTCGAAGTACACGCAAGTTTATACTAGTTCATATTCACTCTCTCTCTGACTCACACAAAATCAGAAAAGCAAGAAAAATTTTCTTGTGTGAACGCCGACTTAGTAATTTATTATATAAATACTCTAGCAATTATATATAACCATAATGAAAGGTTATATTATTCCTTAATTGATCTCTTTTTAATACAATTTGTAACTATTGCATATTATTAATTTTTATTTTTTATTATTTACTTTTAATTTTTTTTTAACTTTTTATTGAAGTTTGTAATTTATTTAGTAGCTGAAGAATTAATAAATTAAAAAAAAAAAAATCAATTACCGGACATTTCTCACGGAATTTCTTCTCTATGCATGTCGAACACCGGCTTCGCTGAATAAGCTTTTTCTTAAAAAAAAAAAAAAAAAAATAAGTTCTTGTATATCAATATAAAATTTCAGGTGTATTAAAAAATTTAAAAATCATTAGAAAGGTATTTAAACGTACTATTAAACGTTAATAATATAATTTAAATCGCATATGTATTTATAACGATGTTCAGAAAAATATGAAATTTTTAAAAAGACACTTCTTAGCATAAGTTTTGTGAGTATTCCACTTAATTTATTTCGTTTTTTGTTCACAGAAGTATGATGTGTTGTTTATCACTAAAATGCGCGTATTTTGCTACTAAATTTATTTAAATTCATCTCATATAAACAACATTTGTATATGCAGGAAATTATGTTTTAAAATTCTAATAAAATTCAAGCAAGCTTGAAAATGAAAAAAATGGGAAAAAATTGTTTTGGTATTTGGATTATATTGGCTCTATTTTTTTGAATATTTATATGTAAAAAGTTTAAATATCCAAATTATTTGTAAAAAATTGCAAAATTTTAAACTTATAGACCTCGTCCTAAATTTTTTTACGTAATTAAATGCGCGGTCCAAAGGCCTTTCTTACGGTATTAAATTTTCATATTGTTCTTTTGGCAGAAATATAAGAAAAAATCGGAAAAGTCCAAAATAATAACATTTTGATAAACGGTATCTAAGAATGAAGTAAATTTTTATTTGAGCTGTACATATAAAAGGGGCCAGCTTAATGTATGTACACACTAATGAAAATCTCTTAATGGTATAGTTTCCAGCTTGGTTTTTTAGCTCCTTTTTATTAAAGAAATTATTAAAATATATCAGTGTTTGTTTAAATTTAAATTTAAGCTTTCATTAATATTGTTACATTTCACGTCCATTGTTTTACGGGTATTCCCAGAGCAAAAAGAAAGGTGTATGCAGTTCTACATTTCTAATTTTATTAACGGAGTTACTACGACTATATGTGTTGTAGTGAAAATTGATCACGTGCACTGATAGAATAGCACATTCCTAACTATCTTATCAATGCAACACAGAAAACATTTTTACATATCTGCAATGAATTTTTACATAAACTATATGAATTTTACATACAAATTTATTCCCAAATCTTTATCATTATTAGTATAAAATTAATTTGTTTGACTTAATTTGTTTTGATTTTTACTAGCATTTGTGTATAAGAACATGAAATGATTTCGCTACTTTAATTGCTTCATGGTTTTATTTAATTCTACTTAAAATAAGGGTCAAAGTAATGTTTTTTGAAAGCTGAAAATCATAAAAAAATTAAAAATATTTTAAACAACATTTTAAACATTTTCATATGAAACACAGAAAAAAGTTTGTACATAAATATAAAAATTTAGTTTCATTAATTTTAGTTCATAATATTTAAGAATAATTTCTTAAATAATAAAACTTTTTTCTATATGAATCAAGTCAAGAAGACGTAAACAAATTGTTTAAATTTTATTTAATATTTACATTTGTAAAGAAATGTTTGAAATTTTCTTTGGAAAATTTTTAGTTTTTATTTTAATTTTAGGTACATATTGGGATCGTTCTACAAAATACATATGTGCTGCAGAGTGGTATCAAATTTATGCAAATTTTTAAACATTATTTTCTAACAACTTTTTCTTGAAAATTGCCATTTTTTTTGTGAATATTTTCTATTATAACTATTTTTATTTAGCATTTGCATTAGAATCTTACACAAATAAATCAAAACTTTTATCACTTTCCTGAAAATTACATAAGTAATTCAGTCAGAGCAGGGACGATATTCAACTTTTTATAAATATTATGTATTGAAAGCAATGAAAAAGTGTTCATACTATTTATGTAAAAATGTTATCTGTGAACCATATTCTTTTTGTCAAACATCAGATAATTTTTAGCGGCTAAAGTGGATATCAAATCGATGATATAAATAATTTTCTTTTTTAAGCGTCAAATCAAGTCATTAAATTCTCAAAAATTGGGATTTATTGATCCTAATTTTCTTTGATCTTCAATGTTTAGTAAAAATATACTATGATTGGATTATATTAAGATCCAATTCTTCAATTCGAAATATTTTTGATATCCCTTCATGTTGACTTTGAAACATTTCATAACATCTATTTTCCATTCCTGCTTTAAATCAAATAATTTTTCATACAATTAATTACACAAATCAATGTAAGCAAATTTTGTATGATTCATATAAAATGCCAATGCATTCTATTTTTCGTTTCAAACAAATTTAGTTTGTTTCAAACGAGTTTATGACATTTTCATAATGTCAATAAAAAAAGTCACGGAATTTTGTTGCACAACAACAATACCGGCATTTTTGCCGGCAGCTGTTAAATCCATGATGACAATACACTGATTTTCCTTTAAATCTAGCGATTTTTAAAGCAATTTTGTGTGATTTTTACTCAAATTTTTCAATCGATTTTTTTACCCGTAAACGGCTGGTTTGTGTCTTGGGTGAAAAAGTAGAAATTCACAATATTGTTTAACTATGGTGAATTATAGAATAAGCAAGAAGTTACAATACAGTATGAATGAAGATTGTTTAAACAAAATATATGTGAGTATCAAATCATTTATATAAAATGTATTGATAATTTTGTGTAAAAAATATATTTTTCGATAGAAATAAAAGCTTTTTTAATTTAATATTGTGTACAAAATGTATATAAATAGAAAACTTATTGACAATTTATTATTAATATAAAATTTGTTTAAAAAACAGAATTTATTGATAATTTTTTTTTTTCTAAATCAAACCTTATAGAAATTAAAAAAAAAAACAAAATTTATTGAAAATTTTCTGTAAATAGAAATTCCATTCCTGCTTTAAATTAAATAATTTTTCATACAATTAATTACACAAATCAATGTGAGCAAATTTTGTATGATTTGCATGATGACAATACACTGATTTTCCTTTAAATCTAGCGATTTTTAAAGCAATTTTGTGTGATTTTTACTAAAATTTTTCAAGCGATTTTTTTACCCGTAAAAGGCTGGTTTGTGTCTTGGGTGAAAAATTAGGAATTCACAATATTGTTTAACTATGGTGAATTATAGAATAAGCAAGAAGTTACAATACAGTATGAATGAAGATTGTTTAAACAAAATATATGTGGGTATCAAATCATTTATATAAAATGTATTGATAATTTTGTGTAAAAAATATATTTTTCGATAGAAATAAAAGCTTTTTTAATTTAAAATTGTATACAAAATGTATATAAATAGAAAACTTATTGAAAATTTATTATTAATGTAAAATTTTTTTAAAAAAAGAATTTATTGATCATTTTTTTTCTAAATCAAACTTTATAGAAATTAAAAAAAAAAAGATTTTCCCATTGCGCTTTGCTACCCCTTTTTAGACGATAGAAAATATTCGAAATTTGATATGAAAATTACTGCTAGAACCTTTTAAGGCTTTCACTGTAATACTCATTAAGATATGAATACTCCCCCTGGACAAATCCGAGTAAAAGGTTGATTTACATTTTATAAATTGCTAATATGCTTTTTTATGCAATTAAAAAAAGTCGTTAAAAAATTTGACTTTTTTAACGACTTTTTTTTTGACATTTTTCAAAAATGCATCCTAAAATTGCATTTGCATTATGAATGCATTTTTAAATATAAATATTATTTTTAAATTACTACATTTACAGTGGACTTATTCTTCTTAAATATGCAATTTAAATCATTAAAATCCGTTAACAACTTTTTGAGATATTGGCGTTTAAAGTTAGACACTTTTGTAATTTTTTTCACTTTTTGAAAAATTAAAATCGCGAATAAATCCGCGAATTTTTCAAAATTCAAAAAATAAAAATGGAGATATTTAATTGCTCCATAGGGTATGCGAATGACAAATATGAACAAATCGAATGACCCTCCGTAAAAAAATTGGTATTTTTTATAAATCTTTCGTGGAATTGACGATATAACAAATTACAAAATATTAAAAAAAATGTAACTTCTTATACCTCAGGACTTATTCCCGAAAAACGAAAGAAAGTCGAGGCAAAAAATCAAAAATTCAAAATTCAAGTGTAAATATCTTTTTAACTGTAAAAGATAACTTAGGTGAGTAAGCTTATTTTTATCCTGTCAAGCATATTATAGAAATAAAAATCTTTAAAATCGGACTTCATTTGTAGAAGTTAGAGTGATTCCATATCAAAACGGACAAAAAACAGACATTTTCGTATTTGATATCTCCGATTTTAATTAAACGCATTGCAAATGTTGTTCAAATCACAATTTTTCTGAGTAAAGAATCCTTCCGGCCCAAAAATATGACGTTTCCAAAATCAAAAGGTGGTTCAATTTTTTCCAAAAGTAATCACACTTTATTGCTCATAACTTCTAAAATATACACTGCACAATTCTAATTTTTATTTCGTTTAATAGAAAAACACATTGACTTTAAAACGACAAGTAAAACATTTATATACTTCAAAAGTTCAAAGGTCAAAATTTATAATATAAAGATAATATAAAGAAAATAGTTTTTTTATGAGCACATATTTAAAAAAAAAAATTTATACACAAAATTTGACTTCAGTTTATATTTTGTTACATAACTTCTGAACTAAATGAGTGTCCAACATGAAATTTTGCACAAGCATGAAGTGGAGTTGTAGTATTATTATACAATTTTTTTTTTAGCATTTTAAAAATATCTTTTTCGGAGATATAATGATTTATTTTTTGTAAGACTTAATTTGACCTTTAAACTTTCGATCTAAAGTAACATACTTTTTATCATTTTCAAGATAATGTCCTTGTTTTTAAAATTACACTAAAATTAACTTTTTTTTTCTATAGCTTAGGAGTTATTAATAATTGGATTTTATTTTTGTCCATAACTCCCAAACTAAATAAGGCTCCAACTTGAAATTTTATATCTATATGGAGAAAAGTTATGTCAACAATATATAGTTTTTAAAGATTTTTAAAAATACCGGTTTTTGAGATATAATAGTTTGAATTTTTTTTATCTCCAACTTTGACCTTTTAACTTTTGATGTAAAAAGTTTTGTATATATCGTTATGAAGGTGATATCTTTGTTTTTAATATGCAGCAACAACTAAAGATCTACCATGTATATTTAAGAAGTTATTCGAAGTTAAATAGGTATTCATTTGTAAAGTTTTTAAAATTTTTTCGTTTTTTAAACCGTCATATTTCCGGACCGAAAAGAAACATAGGTCTGAAATTTCATGTTTTCGGAAATGAATTTCATTGAAATCAGAGATGTAAAATCCGGTTGCTGTTAGTTTTGACTTGGAACCACTCTAAAATTTTTCTAAACTTTTACATACTCGAGGTAGCCAATTATGACACCCTGTAGATTATCTTGTGTTATCACAGGGTGACTACAAGATGATTTTTCTAAAAGCTTAGGTCCTCTTCTCCATCTCTTCAATACATTTCAATTTAATCCGAACAGTAGTTTAGGAGATACAGATTTATTACCAAAAAATTTGCGTTTGACCCCACTGTGTTACACTTCATTTTTGTAGTATATAATAAAGATTGTTGTCGAAAGTAGGCGTTCTACATATGTGTCAAATTTCATGCAATCGCATAATAATTAATGTGATAAATTTGAGAAAATTACTTTTTTAAAAAGTAGGCGTAAAATGTGGGTGTGGCAAATTTTGTGTTTATAGTAGTTTGTGTGAAATGATGACTCAAATGTAGACTTATGTTATGGTCGAAAGTGGGCGCACAGTGGGCGTGGCAAACAGTAGGGACATTTTTTTGCATAGAGTCAATGACATTCTATATATGTATCAAATTTCATGCAAATGGAGTCAGAAATAACGTGATAAATTTATAAAATTACTTTTTGAAAAAGTAGGCATAAAATGTGGGCGTGGCATATGATGAAGTCCTATCATAGCTCATATCATTACTAATAAGATACACTGTCTCTGCACCATGTTTTGTGTTTATACACTTGGCAGTAATGATATCTCAAATATAGGCTTATATTCTTGTCCAAAGTGGGCGTGGCGAATAACAAAGACATACTTTTGGATAGGACCAATAAAGTTTTATACATGTGCAAAATTTCATGAAAATCGCTTCAGTAGTAAAGTGGTAAATAGAAAAAATGTAGGCGTGACATCCAATCGCGATTTAATATAGCCTATCTGCTCCCTCACTGGTACTATCTGTGTGTAAAATTTCGTTAACATCGGTTTATGTGTGATTGATACACAAACAAACAAACAAACTTACACCTTATTTTTATAATATAATGTATATATGTATGGATTATAAATTAATTAATATTCGTTAATTTTTCATTTAAAGGTACTAAAAAGTATAAAAAAAGTTTTTTTGTTTAATAAATTCTATTTGTGTAAATATTTGAATTAATTTAATTTTGATTTTGATTTACTATATGAGTCATTCCATTTAAAACCAACCAGCTGATTTTCTCACCTCTTCCGAATTTGATAAGATTTGGTGCAATTATTATTCTCGTCAAAACTAAGACAAAATTTCAGATAATTTCATCAAGCGGTTCGCGTGTACAACGTTGTGTACACATAATTAAAAATATCTTTTAAAGTGTATATCATATATATGTTAAAGTAAAGTCAAAAATTTTAATTTTTCGTGTTGGTTTTAAATGGAATGACTCATATTCAATTTTAATTCTTTCTTTCATTAACTAAATGTAAAAATTAGGGATGTAACTTTCTAGCAATATATTACAATTTCTTACTTTTGTAATTTCCCTTAAAGAGTATTTAAATCATTTAAGAAATTTATTCAAATAAATTACTTTTTTTTGTCAGTTGAAAATTATTTACAGCTAAGTGGTAGGGACGTAATGTAGTTTCCCTAATGTTAATATTTACCTGAAAATTATGAATGAATGTACTTGTTGCTATGAGCTTAAAAAAGAAAAAAGAAGAAAATAAAAAAAAATGTATACATATACTATATATTGGACATTATCGTCAGCATCATCATTTCTAAAGAAAATTTAAATAAACGACAAATTCAATTTACTAAATTCAATTTTAAAATAAACTTATATTTTTCACGAGAAAATCAATATTGATAAATAAAAAAAATACTTATGTTTACTCAAAAAATGATTTTAAATATGATGTATTAATGTAATAAAATATGTCTGGTAGACAACTTAAGGGAAATAATAATTTAGATCAAATGTTACTAAATAAATATTTTTATTGAATTTTTACACTTAATATTAATTATACGTATTAAAATAACTAATGCCTACCTAACAACAAAGTTTAATAAAACATCAACGGGTAAAATAATGACACATTACACATAGGTCCGTAGCGTAATAAGGAGTGAGATCGAAAAATTCTTAACATACATAATATTCAATAACTTGGAAACGGTTGATTCTAGAGTTTTCATTATTTTTTTAATCATTTGGTAATTTAGCACAGATCACAGAAATATATAATTTTTATGGTTCTAACCACTAATTATAAAATTGTGGACCATTTTTGAAAAACCTTTCTTTGGAGATTTGATAGTTGCTTCAGTCACTTTTTTTGAAACAGTGTGCACATCTTCTGTATTTTGGGATACCTTTTTTGTGCTCTTGAATTTACTTTTCACAAGAGCTCAATATCTCTCCACTGGTCTAAGCTATGGACAATTTTGAAAATTGACCTCTCTTGGTACTAAAACTATGTTATTGATTTGGTACCATTCCAGAGCTTTCTTACCGTAGTGACATGATACCAAATGGGTCCAAAAATATGTGGACACGTTGTGTTTTCTTAAGAAAAAAAGAAGTCTTTTTTGCAAATATTCCTTTATGCATATTTTGGTATTTATAGATCCGAATGTATCAAATGACTTTCCTGTTTTGCCGCAACTGCAAAATGCCTGTCATACCATGAATTTTGTAAGAAATTTTTGCTGCTTTTGGGTCTTAAACTTATCTCCAACATTGCTTTGAGCATAAGCATTAAAAATTTTTGAGACACAAGCTGCGAAGATTCTGCCAGCACCTACGTTTCTTCGTCAATTATACAGCTTGAGTATTTTTTGTATGAAATTTGGTTTTAAATTCCGAGTCCTATTTTTGGCTTGTAATTTTTTTTTGCAGAATTCCAGTTTGGAATTTTTTGAAATTTATATGTTATCAACTTTAAATTTTCGCACCAAAAGATGGGGTATATTGATTTTGTCATTCCGTGTATAACATGTCAAAGGAATCATCTAAGACCCCACAAAGTATATATTTTCTGGGTCCTGGTTAGATTCTAAGTCGATCTAGCTAAGTCCGTCCGTCTGTCTGTCTGTTGAAAGCAGGATAGGGCTCGAACGGAACAACAAGTGAACGTGTTAACTTTTTTTAATTATTGTTTTTGTAATTAGGGATACAATACCATAAAATATTTTTTATGTAAATCGAAGATGATAGTGCGTATTCCATTTAAAAATACTATGTTTTTATTATATTTTGAGAATTAAATTTCTATACAAAATTTATTGGAAAATTAAAAAAAACTTTTCAACCATCAACTTTTTCAAATTTTACGTTATATGGAAGGGGGCGGTAAAGTGGGCAGTAAAGTGGGCGGACCACGCCCATTTTTTGTTTCCGACTTTACATTGGTCCTTGAACTATTTGAACACAATTTCGTTGATTTTCACCTTATATGGGAGGTGGGCGGACCACGCCCATTTTTGGTTTTCGAGTTTATATCGACCTCCGAACTATACGTACAAAATTTTGTTGTCGTACGTGCTTTTATTGAAGAAATATCAGCAGAAAAGTATTTAACGACACTCTGTGTTTCTAGTTTTTAGCCCATAACTTTTTTGTTTATTAACCGATTTTGCCCATTTTCAATACCAAAAAACCTTATATAAGATAAATATTTGTGCCTACGTTTGTCTCCCTACGTTGCCCCGTTCGAGCTCTATCCTGCTTTCAACAGACAGACAGACGGACAGACGGACGGACATAGCTAGATCGACTCAGAATCTAACCAGGACCCAGAAAATATATACTTTGTGAGGTCTTAGATAATTCCTTCGACATGTTACACACGAAATGACAAAATCAATATACCCCCCATCTTTTTGATGGTGGGTATAAACAAAATAAAAAAAATATCCGCATTATCCCAACTGGAAACAATGAAACAAAATTAAAGTGATTTGTTAGACGTTTGATTCATCAATAATATTTTACCAAAACTTGCCAACTCGAATAAAACTAATTTTTTTCTATAGACGATTTTTGTGAAAAAAATTTTGTATTTTTTAAAATTTAGTCGAAAATGGTTCAAAATTAAATTTTTAGTCAATGTATTTTGAACGAAGTTGTCCGACTTCAAAGTGATATTACTTATAAAATTAATTAAAATTAAAAAAAAAAAAAATAATAATGGTCCTCATTTTTATTTTTTGGTCACAAAAGGGTTAAAAAAAAACAAAAATTTAATATACCTATAAAAAATTGATAAAAATACAATTTCCAATGCGAAAAATATATGTATGTATATAGTTTTGGCCAAAAAAAAAGTGGTCACTCGGGCCTATGTGCATTATCTTATTTATAGGGATCGCAATTTCCCGGGATATCGGGAAAAAATGTCTTCACGGGATCACTGATTAAAAATTATATGTAATGCTACTCTCATTAGCTGAACAACTTAGATCTAAAAGGATATGGGCAATTATCAAAAATTGTTGATTTTAGCCCTTAAAAAAATATTAATTTTTTTTGATGGCACATTAAAATTCTTTTGTATATAAAGGCTATATAAAGTGACTCGAATGCATGTAGAATGAGTTCGCGTTAATCATTTCATGTGAGGGGCGCGAAAGTTATGGCGGTTTAAAGTTGAACATATAACAATTTTTACAAACTAGAAGTTTATGTACAATTCTGGTCAAAATTACACGTAATATCGAAACCTACTGAATTATTCAATTAAAATTTATGATATTTTCAATGTTTGGTGGTATTAGTGCAGCATATTTAAGGGTTTCCTAGTAAAATTTCAAAACTTTTCTTTTCAATAAAAATCGCGATTTTTAAAAATTTTGTGAAAAATTTTGATTGAATCTAAGTTATTTCTCCATATATTGATTGAAAATATATTTTGTTAGAGTTCATTACATAGATATGCTTTTTAATATTGTGATCCTTTTTTAACACAAGTAAATATTTTTTGGTCCATAAAATGTTTATCTCTCAAAATTTTTTGATGCGCCTCTGAATTTTCATTAAGCATAACAAATACCTACTAAAACTATAGTTAATTTCATGCTGTCCACACGATGTGCCTTAGCGAAATGTGTTTTGACAAAAGTGTCCCGTTTTCAATTATCAACGACATTTTACTTAAATTTATGATACCAATCAATTATATTTATTGCCACTCTTATATCCATATATCTAATATTTGTTTAAATTGTAATTTTCTATATAAAAATACAAAAAGTGAAATTTTTGCATAATTTTCAAAAAGTCCATAAAATTTTTGTATTAAATTTATTTTTAATGCTCCTCCGATTTTGTTATGTAAAATTACAAAAAATTTCAACCCCTCAACTTTTGGTATCTGGTTGAGGGGCGCACTGACCGCGCCCAAAAAACTGAAAAATTTAAAAAACCAAAAAATTATGTCATCAAAACTTTACTACCCTGTATTTAGTAGTTGAAAGTCTGCACAACAAGAATGATGGTGCAGAATTTATGTACAAAGTAAACTAATCGGTTACTTATGATAGAGTAAGATCAAAAAGTATAAACGCGCGAACAAAAATTATAGAAGAATTGTAAAAACTTAAGTAGTTTTTTATCAGTTTTTCTATATTCTTGAACTTTGAACAACAAACAATTATAGAAGAATTGTAAAAACTTAAGTAGTTTTTATCAGTTTTTCTATATTCTTGAACTTTGAACAACAATCATGGTTAGAAAAAGAAACCTATTGTGCTAAAAATTTGCACTCTATTGGTTTCAAGTCTTGTGAGTTCAGATCTGTAACCAGTTTGTTTAAAATATCATTACCACAAAAGTTATTAAGGATTTAAGTCAGTTTCAGCCAGGTTAAAACTTTTTGATAATTGCCCATATACACTGAACCAAAAAGGTACATAAATACAATTAAAAAGTTCATTGTTACAATGAATTTGTGCACTAATTTTCATTGAAACAATGAATTGTCATACATTAATATTATAATTCAATGTACAAGTTCATTGATTAAATTTATTCTTACATTGAATCATTCATTAAATAAAATAAATAATTTCAGTGAACAGTACATTGGTTTCAATGAACTCATATTTTATCCCAATGAAACTATACATTAAAAATGTATTATAATAATAGGCGTGTTCTGTATTTCTTGTTTCTATTTTATTTTATATTAAATGATTAAAGTATATGATATTGAGTTAATATAAGCAAAAATTAAATATAAATATAAAAATAAAATTATTACATTTCACTAAAAAATTTAAATAAAAAAATGCATGTTACAGATGTTATCGTGTTTGCTTTGTCATTTATAATAATATAGTAATTCCTGTTGTCCTCTATATTGCTCAATGATGGTATGGAATATCCATTTAGATGCCACATTAATATAACTACAGCATTATCCTTAACAAAGAAAGTTTATAAATAAAATTTTTAAAATTTGTTCAATTGCTTAAAATATTTGAACTAGTTACCTTTAAATCTTTTTGGTCTATAGAAATTTCCTTATTTTGACGATCACCAGATGTAGCATTCAAATCTTGATTAGTCTGTAATATATTTTTATTAAGGATTCAATTAAAATATTTCATATATTTATGTATACTTACGAATCGAATCCTCTTGATTTTGAAATCGCAATATTTTCTGAAACCCTGGTATTTAAGGCTAATAACACATTCTTCTGCATCTTAGTGTTTTTATCTACATAAATATAAATGAAATGTAATATTTAAAAACTGTTTAAAATCATAAACATTATTAAACTTACGTGTTATGAAGGCAAGTCTCCAAATTCCTTCTTTTGGGTAATTAATTTAATTTGGTGTATTCAATTATGCTGCTCGACTTCTCCTTTGCGAATAAATTATATTTATGTATTTTAATAATTCGATTTATCTTATTTAGTTTTTAATTATTTTCGTTTTTAATATAACACTCATTTTTTTACTTTTTGCTTTTGTTTAAAACGCGTCATTTCTTGTTAAAAGATAAGAGAAAACTGAGTTGTATTTGTTTTCAGTTTACTTTATTTCCCGTTAGAAATCATTTATTTTAATATAATTTAATGAAATTTATCATTGGTTCAATACTTATGTTCATTGTGTAATGCTTCTTCTTAATTAAATCAATGTATTAGTACATTGAATAAATTAATTTAATGAACTAATACATTAAATCAATTAACTAATTTACCTATTGTAATAAGAAATAAATTTAATGAATGGTTTCAATGTAATGTTCATAATAGCGTTAATAAATTCATTGAATATTTTCATTGAAGCAATGAATTTCTACATTAAGTTAATAATTTTTTAGAAAAAAATTAATGAATTTCATTTAATGTACTTCATTCATTGAAATTACTTTTTTCAGTATACATTTTGTATTAGCAGATTTAAAACAGAATTGTAAATGTACTAAGAAAGAGAAATTTGATCAATTGCTTAATCTACTGATTAATTAACTGGAGTGAAGGCTACCGTAAAAGCAGTATTATTTAAAAGATATGAACCATAAGAAAATGTCGAGTTGGTGACAAAAAATAAATATATCAGTAATTAAATTTAATAATTCTAGAAGTAATGGCTGACGATCGTCTTTCCCGAAAACATTCGGGATAATTCAAATATGAGTTAAAACGTTTGTAGCTTCAATGGATGATCCAACATTATATGAAAATATCAAAAAGATATCTCAAATTTTAACATACCTTCATAAAGTTTTGAACATCATATATAATATCTAGATATAATTTTATTTCAATGACTGTGTAGGAAAGTCATTGTAATAAAATTATATTTTATTACTTTTTTTTTAGTTAAAAATGACATAAACAACTAAGATTTGAGGGACTTATTACATACTTTTTATATCAACTTTCTTAATATTTTGTCTAATTTTTATGAAAAAAATTTCGCATGTTGTTTATACTACTGACTTATTTATAATTTATGTTTAAGATGTCTACATTATTGTTTCAAACAGATATACTTTTTTACTTGCTGGTTTTTAGTACTGACATTTTATTAAAATATTAAATTGAATTTTTGCTATAGAGACATCCATATAAATCATCTAATAAATTCTTTTTCAAAAAATTATTCGAATATATATAAGTTCTTGTTAAAATTCATGCAGCTTTCTTCAAGTTAAGTGATTTAAAATTCCCTGGAATCCCGGACGAAATTGCCCGGAAAGCGAGACAAGAAAAATTACAAATTTCCCGGGAATCTCTACTTATTTATAAAAAATTCAAAATTTTGTGAATATCTTGGATATTTCTTCTAATTTTTTTAATACTCGTACATCACTCTAAACTAATTGTTAAGAATATAAATAAAAATTATGAGTATAATTTCATTAAATTGTTTTAATTTACTCTCTGATGAAAAACTTCCTCTCCAGAGAAAGTGTTCATGTGTAAGTTTAATACGAATACTTTAGCAAAGTCTTAACTGTTCTTTTTTTCTCCTAAATTGTGTCACATCATGTAAGCTTAGCTAAAGGTCATTTCAATTTTCAAAATGTTATTAAAAAAAAAAAAAAAAAAAAAGAGGAATTTAATTTGAAAAACTGCAACACATACACTCATTAATACCCAATACTTACAGTACATCTCATTTTAGACATGACAAACAAAAATTTTCTCAACTAACCGGTCTATGAAATTATATATTTTACTTTTGCAATAAAGCAATAGAAACAATATAGTACTACAATATATGTATGTATGTGGCAGTAAAAGTAGCAATTGTAGTTGCAGTAGCAGAATAACACGTTTAAATTTTACCTTCTAGTATCCTAATCAGCATAATATCCGTTGGCCATTTGTTAACATCCGTTTCCGCTGTGCGGTGTATGGCATTTTCACAGTTGAGCGTTACCTTGTTTGCTACTCTACTTAAAATAGACTGATTCATATGGTAGGTATGTATACGTATACAGTGGAAGTTATAGGGGAAAATCTTAATACAAATTTTTGGAATATACAATTTTATGTCCTACACCACCATAGGTGGTTGGGCTGTTATGTGTTTGTGCAGATATTGTAACGCAGACCCCACCCACCTTAAAGTATACCGTTCGACTCAGCATTACTTTCTGAGTTGACTTCAAAATTTTAGTAGATTTTCAACACAAGGACGAAGTTTATGAGCGACCCATTCAAATGTCCTCTCGATATATATAGAGTCTTAACACTCATAGATTACTTAAAAACAGGAATATTTTAATGAAATTTAGCACAAATAAGGTTTATAGTTACAGATCCTTTTGCCAAATTCCCGAAAATCACTTTAACATTATTAGAGTTTAATATAGATTTCCAAAACTTAATTAAATAAATTAAATAAATCAGTTTGATAATTTAAAAATAATTCACATCGTAATTTATAGACAACTGAAAAACGTAATTTTAACAAATGAAGTACATTGAATGAAATTCGTAAATTTTTATTGTTTCAATGAAAATATTCATTAAAATTCAACGCACATATGACAGGACTGTGAAACCATTGCTTAAATTTATTTCTAAATAAAATAAATCATTTCTTTGATTCAACGTATTAGTTCGTTGATTGATAAATATAATATAAAAATTTATTCAAATTACTAATACTTTGATTTAATAAAGAAACAAGTACATTGAATTGTTAAATTATGTAGAAACGAGCTGTTAACCCGCTACTTCGTTAGCGGAAATTTTTTATAAAAACCATACTATAAAATAAATTTAAAATAGGATTTTCGAAAAGTACAAAAGGCATGTTTGATAGGTTTCATAATTATAGAAAATTCAAAAAGTCCCATTAGAAGAACAAAAAAGTACCACAATGTCCCCTGTTATGGACTCTCATTCACTTAGCATCACATGTCCTTACTTTCATTTTTCTGGATTCATAATAATAGAAAATTCAAAAAGTACCATTAGAACAACAAAAAAAGTACCACAAATCAAACACGGTGGATTCTCATTCATTTAGGACCATAAATCTTTAATTTCATGTTTCTAGGTTAAATATTACCGAAAATTCAAAAAGTACCATTGGAATAACAAAAAAGTACCACAAAGTCCACTCTTATGGATTCTTATTCATTTAGGACCACATATCATTAATTTCATGTTTCTGGATTAAATATTATAAAAAATTCAAAGAGTACCATTAGAAAAACGAAAAAGTACCACAAAGTTCTCTCATATAGATTTTCATTCATTTAGGACCAGATATCCTTAACTTCATGTTTCTACGTCAAATATTATAGAAAATTCAAAAAGTTCTATCAGAAGAACAAAAAAGTACCACAAATCCCCTCTTATGGATGCACATTCACTTAGGACCAAATATCTTTAATTTTATGTTTTTATGCTAAATATTATAGAAAATTCAAAAAGTACTATTAGAAGAACAAAAAAGTACCACAAAGTTCCCTCTTATGGATTCTCATTCACTTAGCACTTCATGTCCTTAATTTCTTATTTCTAGGTTAAATATTATAGAAAATTCAAAAAGTACCATTAAAATAACAAAAAAGTACCACAACGTCCCTCTTATGGATTCTCATTAACTAAGGACCAAATATCCTTAATTTCATGTTTCTAGGTTCATAATTATAAAAAATTCAAAAAGTACCATTAGAAGAACGAAAAAGTACCACAAAGTCCCCCCTTGTGAATTCTTTCCAACATCGGATCATGCGTATTTAATTTCATATTTCTAGGTTAAATATTACAGAATATGCAAAAAAGTACCAAAAGAAGTAGAAAAAAGTACCACAAAGTCCATCCTCTTGAATTCTTACCCATAGGACCATGTATCTTTAAGTACTACAAATTCCACTCTTGTGAATTCTTATCTACACTTTCTTAATTTCATGTTTCTATGTTTAATGTAATTGAAAATTCATTATTAAGTTTGAATAAAATGTAATTTCCCGCCTTTACCCCCTTTTTGGTACTTTTTTTACCCATAGAAGTATCAAAAATTGTATTCCAATGAGTTTCTAAATTATAGTGAGATCCCATATTAAAATACGCATATGGTTATGTCAATAAATATAAAAAAAATGTTTTATGAAAAAAGTACCAAAAATAGGTACGATTTTTACCCCTTAAACGTTCGAATTTCGAAAAAGTACCAAATTTATATTTCTAGATTTTTGATAAGTTATGAATACGGCATAAATTTTATTTGTATGTTAATTGGTTTCAAAGATACATATGCTGACAAAAAAGTACCAAAATACATTTTTTACCCGTTTTCTCCCTAAAAGGGCCGATTTTCAAAAAAGTACCACACACCTGTCCGATTATTTTTTAAACGAATAATGAAAACTATTCAACTTTTTGCGTATCTTTATTAGTTTGGGAGTTATAGAGTTACCGATTTTACCCGTTTTTACCCTTTTTTACCCCCTAAACATTCGAATTTCTTAGTGGATCTATACAGAGGGCGACTTACCTGCGTTCCAAATTTCGACTCTCTAGCTTCAGCCGTTTGGGCTGTGGGATGATGAATCAGTCAGTCATTCAGTCAGTCAGTCACGTTACTCTTTTATATATATAGATAATAGTTTATTGCTTTCTAACGGAAAATATAGTAAAATAAAAACGTAAAAGAAGACGAAACCAATCCAGTTTGTATACCCTAAAAATGTAAAAAATTATTTTCATTAAATAAAAAAAAAGAAAAAAAAAAATTGTTATAAAAGAAACGAGATCGAGTGCTATATTCGGCTATGTCGAATCTTAATGTATTTTGAAGTTAATGAAACAACAACAAATGAAAGCAACATTAATTTAAATAATAATAAAATAAAAAATTATCAAATTAAATTAAAAAAAGGTATTTTGAAAATATATAGATCGGACTTCATAATTCGAAAAAATATTTGTGATACATCTATGCAAGAAGAAATACCTTAGCTTATATTGAAGCTTCAAGAAGTCCAAAAACGCGTTTTGGTCGATATCTGGGTCAATACCGACCAACAACTCGGTTCTTCATGGACCGATTTATTTTATTCAAAAAAAAGAGCAAGTCTGTAGCTTAAATAGGAGTTTAAAAAAATGTAAAAATGTGTTTTTGCCAATATCTCAGATATTTATGGTCCGAATGAGTAAACAAATTTTAAAAAAGTTAGAATTTTCTTTAAAAAAATAAGGTCTTTTACAGGGGCTTCATAAAGTTTAAAAAAAGTTTAGTGCCCACAAAACAACAGCAATAGGCGAAACTGTCATTAAATAAATTTAAAACAAAGATTTTGAAATAACTTGGTTGTTTACAAACCGATTTGTTTGATTTAGAAAATTGAAATTTTAGACAAATATCTATGACCAATCTGTACAAGAACGTAGCTTCAAAAGGTCGAAAAATGCGATGTGGCTGATATCTCGAATACTAACAGGCCAATTTTGTTAATCTCTTCAGTAAAAATAATTGAAAGAAGATTTAGAAGAACGAAGTCGCTAGGTTGTATAACAAATCTCCGAGAAGGCTTTGTGAATTTTAATGATTTAAACTGCCTTTGAATTTCGCATATGTTGGCTTTACGACGAACATTTAAAAAATAGGAAAGATTTTTTAGAAAAAGCATTTTAATGCAATTGCATTTTTTAAATGCATTTTTCTTTAAATATGCTATTTAAAATTTTTAATTTTTTAACATAGTTAAAAAGTTTGGAATCTTTTCATTAAAATAAAAGTGTCAAATTTTTGAGACGCGAAAATCTTATATGTATATTCCAATTTTTATAAAGACATGTACCAAATTTTTCGTATAAAAATTATTTTTTTTCTTGTTTTTTTTTAATTTTTTTTTTTTTTTTAAATTTGTATAAAAGTTAACAAAACATAAAAAGTATGGAATTTTAATATTCATATCTCTTGAAGTTATTGATGGATTTCTGCTATTTAAAAAGTATTCAAAAGGCCATTATATTTATTTTGTGTAGTTTTTTGTCAGCATTTCCAAAATCTCCTTTTCGTTCCAAAATATTTTCAAAATATAAATGCAATTTATAGATGCCTTTTAATTTTTCTAAAAGTGTATTTAAAAATGCTTTGTTTATTATAACTTGAAACAATAATTAGTCTGTTACATAAAGATTTACTATTTTTAACGAATTTTTAAAAAGTAACACAATCAATTTTTTTAACAAAATACACTATGCAACAAATTGAGGTCCATGACGTGGGGGCGGAATCATTCCGATTGCAATTGATAGCTCTTGATATGTGTAATGAACCCTAAAAAGGATTTCTCGCTGGTAGGCAAAATTTTTGTTTTATGACCACTTAAACTTTTCTATTTTTGCACCAAAGTACTTACAGATAAATATAAAAAATATTAAAAATATAGTTTGAAACTAAAATATTTTTACATAAATGTTTAGAGCACTTAAATGGCAATATTTCATTAGAACTTTCTATTAATTTATCTCTAATAATAAGGGGTCATTTCTAGTCCTTTTAAACAAAATAAAACAAAAGTCCATGAAAATTTGAGTTTAATGGGTTAATATGTTCTACAAATATTTTCTACGTCGAAATTTACTAGGGGTCTCCAAAGATAAAAAATTCATCCGACTTATCATATGTTGTTAAAAAAGAAAATTCTGAAATTTTCCCACATTTCTTACATAAACTCCTTAAACTAGGCAATGAAATACAGTGTTGGAAAAAATAATAGGGAAAACCCTTACTTTCGCAAACAGATGCAAGCAGTTTCTTTATATTAAGGCTATTTAACTGTTCCTAAAATAATGGAATTTCATTATTTGTTTACTTTTTCTCTTTTACGCTTTTATTTTATATTTATTTGCAAAAAAAATCAGTAAAGTTATAATTTCAATTGGAAAAAATAATAAGAACGCACTACAAAAAATTACCATTAGTCAATAAAAATTATTATTTTTAACATAAACATATTAAAAATCCGTAAAGCAATGTTTATGTGATTAATTTAATCATATTGGTTTCGTGTTAATGATTTATGTCTTCGATAAATAAATTTGAAAATGGGTCGTGGTGTTCATTGTACTGAATCTGAAAAAAATTTATTCTTAAATTAAATTCGGACGGGTTATCAATTAGAAAAATTGCAAGGATAATGAAGTGTTCCAAAACTAAAGTATTCAATGCCGTTCATTCGAAAAAAGTCATAAAACTAAAGGTAGAAAGCCTAAAACGTCGGCGCGTTTTGACCAACGTTTAGTTCTAGTTTCCAAAAATAACCCCTTTATGTCATCAAGTAGCCTTAAAAATTAATTGTGTGCTTCAGTGACAAGGCGAACAATAAGAAATAGACTGTAGGAAGTCGGATTAATGGGACCCAGTCTGAAAAAAGTACCACTGTTGAGCAAGAAAAACATACAAAAAAGGTTGGAGTTTGCCAGGCCGTAAAAACTGAAACAACGAACCATGGTCAGACGAAAAAAAAGTAAATTTATTTGGATCTGACGGAAAATCATTTGTACGTCGTCCTGAAAATGCTGAATTTGATCCAAAATATACCAAAAAAAAAAAAAAAAAAACCGTCAAACTCGGTGGTGGTTCTATAATGCTATGGGGATGTTTTTCGGCTTCTGGAGTTGGTCCAATAGTTTGGATTCAGGGAAAAATTTATGCTGCTGACCATATAGACATTCTCCAGAATAAAATGCTTCCATTTGCTGAGGATGAAATGCCACTAAAATGAGAATTCATGCAGGATAATGATCCGCTAGAAGCGTCAAAACATGGTTTCAGCAGAATGAGGTGCCTGTAATGGAGTGGCCGTCCCAATCACCGGTCTTAAACCCCATTAAGTCCTCAAAAATAAAATTAGTAGCTTTAAATAAAAAAATAAACAAGAGTTGTGGGAAAAAATTCAAGAAACCTGGTACTCAATTCCGTCCGAGGTATGTGCGAATCTTGTGGGATCTATGATTCGCCGTTGTCAGGAGGTTATAAAAATGAAAGGATCTTCAACCAAGTATTGAAAAAGTATTTGGAAATTATGATAATGTTAAAAAAAATTAATTATTTTTCCCAAAACATTAAGTGTCCCTATTATTTTTTCCAGCCCTTTTTTAAAAAAATATATTTTTTAGCAGAACTAGTTCCTTATTTTTGCTTTATAAGTTAAAATATTTGAAGTTATTTAATTTTATGTATGTACTTTTTAATATTTATGGAATAGTAAATAAAATAGTATGAATATATTGAAAAATTAGAGTGTCCCTATTATTTTTTCCAACACTGTATATCATAAAATTAAAATTTTTGTACAAATCGTAAACAAAATTAATAATAATTTCATAAATTTCATTTATTTGGATGAACGCTTCATCGTATGAACTTTGGACCTTCGGTGACCCCTAGTGAAATTAGACGTAGAAAATTTCTGTAGAATATTTTAACCCATTAAACACAAATTTTAATGGACTTTTGTTTAATTTTGTTTAAAAGGACTAGAAATGACCCCTTATTATTAGAGATAAATTAATAGAAAGTTCTAATAAAATATTGCCATTTAAGTGCTCTAAACATTTATGTAAAAATATTTTAGTTTCGAACTATATTTATATTATTTTTTTCTATTTATCTGAAACTACTTTTGTGCAAAAATAGAAAAGTTTAAGTGGTCATAAAACAAAAATTTTGCCTACCAGCGAAAAATCCTTTGGAGGCTTCATTACACATATCAAGAGCTATCAATTGCAATCGGAATGATTCCGCCCCATACTGTTGCATAGTGATATGTAAAGCTACTTATAATACCAGAAAAATAGAATTTTTATATGAAAAAATTTAAATTAGTTGAAGAAAATGCGAAATTGTGCATAGTATATGTGTTCGTCCCAAAAATTAGAGATTTTTATTCTAATGTAAAGATTCCATGCTTTCCAAATATGTTAAAAAATTAAAAAAATTTAATAGCATATTTAAAGAAAAATGCATTTAAAAATGCATTTGCATTAAAATTGCATTTTTAAAAAAATATTTTTTATTTGTAAAGTATTCATGTTGAAGCTGATATAATTACAATTCAAAAGCCGTTTATTCATAAATTTCCCCAAAGCCTTCCCAGAAATATTGTTATTTAAAGTTGTATACTTTCCAGTTTTTTTAGGTTTTTTCAAATTTTCTGAATTTCGCGAATCTGAAAACGGAATTCTATATAGACATCCATAGACCTTTTACGTGCAAAATTTTATAAAAATTGAAAGACACTTGGTAAATTTTTGGGCGTTCTTTCATGGAATGGTCGATATACTTTTTGGGGTTTTAGATGAATATTTTAGAAATTATAAACGGAATTACACCTGTGGTGAAGGGTAAAAACAGAAATCAATCCATGCTAAGCTAGCGTATTTGATTAATTGTAGTTCAAAAGGAGAGAATTCTAAAAATTTTAAGTAACAGCCTATAATTTTAATTTTATTTTTTCAGCAATGGGGCCTTTTGCAGCTTTGATTTTCTCAAAAGTACTATCAATTAAATTGTTCTTAAAGAATTGAAGCCCTCTAATTTGGTATTAGTTTCAGAAGGAGATTTATAGTTGGAACAGACAAATGAGAGATTAGATTTAAAATTTCTTGATGGTAATGTAGGGGTTTTCAAATATGTATGTTTTTCATATGAAATCAACGAATCAATGTGATCAAAATTATAATGCACCTCCGCTGCTACTGGGTGTAATGAGTTGTGTAAAATGTTTTCACAAAAAATCTTAACGGTAATCTTAATGGTGATTTTAACACATATGGAGCCGCAACCGTTTAATATAAGAGAATTTGATTTTTATTATTAGACCTTCCCCTACTTAATATCTTGAGATAACCGCTTAATGAGAGATAAAAATAGCTAGAACACATTAAAGTTTAAAACAAATTTAAATATGAACTAACAAATTAATGCACTCTAACAAAAAAGTTTTAAAAAAGTGAAACAAATTATTTATGCATTATTAAGAAATATAAGATATTTTTTAAATGCTCTAGAAAAAAGGTTTTCTGTTCATAAGTATTCATAAATATATCAAATATTTTAATTTAATTCTTATTAAAAATATATTACAGATTGATCAAAATTTCTACGCTACATCCAGCGATCGTCAAGGTATTCTTTATAACTTTTCGGAACGATTCTTGAAAATAAGGGAATTTTTCCTGACAAAAGCTAATGTTAAAGGTAAGCAAATTAAAAAAAAAATAAAAAAACAAGCGCGAATTATATTCGGCCCGGCCGAATCTATATACCCACCATCAACTTTTTAAAATTTTACGTTATATGGGAGGGGGTGGTAAAGTGGGCGGACCACGCCCATTTTTGTTTCCGAGTTTACATTGGTCCTTGAACTATTTGAACACAATTTCGTTGATTTTCACCTTATATGGGAGGTGGGCGGTAAAGTGGGCAGACCACGCCCATTTTTTGTTTCCGAGTTTATATCGATCCCCGAATTATACATACAAAATTTCGTGGTCGTAAATGCTTTTGTTGAAGAAATATCAGCAGAAAAGTATGAAACGGACACCCTGTGTTTCTAGTTTTTATCCCACAACTTTTTTGTTTATTAACCGAATTTGCCCATTTTCAATTCCAAACAAACCTTATATAAGACAAATATTTGTGCCAAATTTCGTCCCCCTACGTTGTCCCAATCAAAATCAATATACCCCCCATCTTTTTGATGGTGGGTATAAAAAAATCATTTATATTTTTGTTCAGGACAATGCTGTTATCATATTATTAAAGTAATCTAATTATAATAAAATAAAGTGTATACCAAAAGTACAGAATAGGCCTATATCATACGATACATTTTCAACGTATAGTTTCATTGGGATAATTATGAGTTCATTGAAATGTAAGGTACTGTTCGTTGGAATTATTAATTTTATTCAACGAAAATGCGAATAAGTTCAATATGTTGTTCATATATTTTTTTGAGTATATTTTTATACCCTCCACCACCACTAGTGGTGAAAGAGGGTATACTAAGTTTGTCGTTCCGTGTATAACACCTAGAAGGAATCGTTTAAGACCCCATAAAGTATATATATTCTTGGACCATATGAAATTCTGAGTCGATTAAGCAATGTCCGTCTGTCCGTCTGTCCGTCTGTCCGTCTGTTGAAAACATTCTCACGTCTAAACTGATTGAGCTATTCCAATGAAAATTACTCAGGTTATTTGTTGTTCCCAGACGCTGTTTGGGATTGCAAACCAGCCAAATCGGTTCAGTAGAAAAAAAGTTATATATCCAAATCTGAAAGAATCCCCAAACCACACTTGAACTGATAATATTTCAACAAGCAATTAACGGATTTAAATAAAACTTAGCCAAAGTGTCTACCTATATTCACTTTAGATAACTGCCAAAAATTGGCTAAATCGGTTCAGTCGGAGAAAAGTTATAGGCAAAAATATGAACAGTTTCTATGATTCCAACGTCATAAGTGTTTCTTAAACATCATGTTATAATTTGTATATGGAGTGCATATGTGTATGTTCGCCTCAATATGAATGTTGATAAACACAAAGACATACAACTATGTTGAGTTTGATGTTTGATCGTGGTCACCATCGAACATACCACGATATGGTACGTTCGCTACTTTTTAGCAACATATGTTGATAAGTTTATTAAACTAGTTAGTAGTTCGGTGTGTTTCAAGCTGTACACATCGGTAGAGAAGGATACGTAATGGTTTTATTAAAAGTTTGTCTGCTAACATAAAGATATAAATAATGTTGATGGAATAAATTGCATAAATATGAAATTGTTTTGAAAATGTTTTGATTTTTATTTAGCACATTGAAGAAAAAGTACTGATACATAATTATGTTACTTTATAATTTCTTATTCATTATAGTTTTTTGTGCGTTTATAATTAATAACTTGTAAATGTGGTGATATTTTTTTAATTTTCATTGTAAAAATAAAACTGTAATATACTTAGTTATGTTAGAATTTTGTTTATCTCTTTTTAATTTATTTAAATAACTATCTTTAAAAAGCATTGCTAATTTTTATCATTTTCTTAAAGATTAGTATTTATAAAAGTTTTCAAATATAATTTTTCAAAAATTTTGAGTCGCCGTTGGGCAGAAATAATATAATTCAACAGTAAATTCTTAATTCATGACCAGTTAGGGTGATTTATATAAATGCAAATTACGAAGAGGGAAACTCTTATAGTTAGTTTATATTTGCTTTAGTTTACTTATTTAGTTTTTCCAACATCGTCAGAGAAACGGCTCTCTAATCGAATCGTTAAATATAAATTTGAGGTAAGCGAAGATTTACAGAAATAATTGATCAATTTTATTATATTGATTAAAAGAATAAGTTTTAAATTCGGTAATATTAAAATGTTTCTGAATAATTATGGCCTATTTGGTGTATAAATCTGTTTTTACCAATCGAGCTTCAATTTTAACGCAAAATAAAATTTCAGTTTTTCGTTCTTTAAATCGACTTTGCACAGAAATACAAAAAAATTGGTGGAAAGTTGCATAAAAATAAAGAAAGTCATGTTTTTATTATTCGAGTGTGCTTAACCCATTTACGACTGCTGCTGCGTTTTCGCATCAGTAGCTTTAACATCGCCTAATTATTTAATTATGCAGTCGATGATGAATTTTTTCACAGCTATTATAAGATAATATGTTGTCTAAAAGATAAGAGAAAAAATCAATTTTTATATAAATACTCTGTCCAGAATTGAGTGTTAATGCCAGGTGTATCAAATAAATGGTTGGTGTAGTGAAAAGGCGATATTTTCAGATCTGCTTTTCGAAAATATGTTTTTATGTTATGGGTGTATTCCAAAGGTAAATAGGTTTAAATTTGAGCTAAAAATGGTACGATTTCTGAAATTCTCGAAGCATTATATTTTGGAATCAAAAATATGTAGGTGTCCAAATGTTTTTAATTTGTTATAACAGTCGCAAAAAAAAAAAAAAAAAAAAAAAAAATTCATGCTAAATTTCGTAGTTATCTTAACGGAATCGGGTAGTGGTCGGAAATAGGTTAAATACACATTTTCTACATTTAAATGGTAATAATTGTATTTGTGACAAAACTAAAAATACAGATTCTTTACAAACACATACAAGGTATTAAAAAAAACTAACAAAATAATTTATACAAATCAAACTACAAAAAATCTGTAAAAAAATCGGGTTTTTTGATAAGAACTCCAATTTTTGCGAAATATGCAAGAAATCACATAATTTCATTTCTCCTAGCCCTTAGATTTCTTATAGAATAAATTAGTTTTCACTAAAAAAGGCATTTTTTTGTGAAGATAGTATATAGTAAAAACAAACTACTATTTAACTTTCTTACAAAATGCAATTTTTTTACTAAATGAAAAATATACTTTTATTTAAAATGAAATATTCTATTTTTTTTACCAAAATAATCGACTTTTTGTAAGAAAAATAAGTTATCAAGATTTTCCTCCTTTTTTTACTTTTTACACATCATTTGCATAATAGTTTGTTAAAATATCTTATATACAATACAAAATCTTTATTAGAACAAGTTTATACTACTACACTATTATGGACGCCAAAAATTAACAAGTAAATTAGAAAAACATCACTTTCCGAAGAGCTTTTCCTACATAAAAACTGATGAAAACACTAGCTCAGTGGTGGAGGGTATATAAGATTCGGCATGGCCGAATATAGCATTCTAACTTGTTATTTTTATATTTTTCTTGCATTTTATTTTCATTTCATTTTAAATGTTTGTACTTAAATACCAAACATTTTAAGGTGCAATGTTTCTATCAGGAAATTTTTTACTTCTTGGCTCTCCAAGATAGATTTTTTTTAAACTTTTTTGATAAACGATTTAGAGTATTTTAAAGAATGAGTTATATTTCATCCTACTGTCAGTATTACAACTAGTGAATGGTAAAAAAAAGTTAATAATCGATTTTTCGACCATTTAATTTTTGTTTTTTTTAGTTGATTAATCGAACCGCTTAACCTATTTTTTAATCGATTAATTGTATAATAAGTAAAAAATAATACAATAATAGTATGACTGCATGACTGTTCGAAGAATATCAATAAATATTAAAGAATATCGATATATTTACTATTAAGCTACTAGCTCAGATCTCTCATATAACGTTAATAAATGTCTTAAATTTAATAGTATGGAATTCAAATTTATGAAGTAAATTAAACATTTCATCGAATATGCAGATATAAAATATAATATATAAAACTAAGATTGGAACCGAGTCCTAAATATTTTTGGCTAGAAGGGGGACTTGTTTTGGAAGAGATCGATTTTTATTTGAACGGTCAGGCGCGTAATTCGTACTTAGTGAAATCGTAATATTTACTCAACACCACTCAATATAGTCTGTATAACAGGGTGTTCGTGGGATCGAAATGATGAATGAGTGCGAAAGAAATTTTTCGCGAACAGATAAAACTTTGATCCCACTGTGCCTTTCAAAAAGATACATTAGGTTTTGAAAACACACACATACACTTATCCACACACTCCTACACCTATATGGTTAGAAACAAATACAGATGTATGCATGTGAGTTTATGTTAACACAACCATACACATACATTGGGCTTATAAAGTAATGTTTTGGGGCTTATTTGCTGAATATTGCCTCCGTACTTGATAGAACAAAGACTTTTTGGAAAACTACAGCTCATACATATTCTTTGTCCTTGCACCCTCTTCCACTGAGTGTTGGCAGCATAAGTGAAATTGCGTTTTATTGATTTGCTTGCTTGTTTGTTTGTTTGTTCGTTCTTTCGTTTTGCTTGCTTCTGTTAGTCTATGTTCATATCTCATCACTTTATTCCTGATGCTGTTTATGCTTCTGCATGAGTACAAAACTTAAGCTTTAACTGCTGCTGTTGATGTTCGCTTTTTTCTTTTCATATTTGTTATTTGCCTATTGCCGTTTACTCACCAGTAGTTTTGCATACAGTTGCTTGACTGGCTGCTTGTTATGTGTGTTGGTTAGTTAGTCTTCTTCATGTGAAACTATTCATTTGCTATTCGTTGCAATGTTCAAAGTCATACCATAACTTTGTTTCAACATAATGTTATGTTGAATTTTTGAGGTTTGTTCTCGTCGAACGTGTATTTGTTCTTTAACTTGTTTTTACTTTACGTTTATCTTTGTGTCATTCACAGTCACATTGGAAGGTATGCTAATTTTAGCATTACGCTTGTTACACAGTATATACATAATTGCAAGCACCCGAAAACGTTTTATTTTTATTTTTCAATCAAAATAAATATCTTTAATGTTCAAAATATTTTTTCATTTGTTGAAAAAAATATGTGAGGGATTTTTATTTTTAAAATAAATATCCATCAATGATGAAAAAAATAAATATCTTTAACGATAAATATCTTTAACGATAAATATCAGTTCGAAAAAAATTTAAAATGATTGTTTTTTTTATTCATACTTTTGTTTTGTTTTCAAAATATTTTTTTATTCAAATGAAATTGTTGTTGTTTAGAATTTTTTCCATCCGATGAAAAAAGTTCAAAATAATTTTCAACTTTTGAAATAAATATCACAAAAGATATTTATATTTTTATTTTCATCATGATGAAAAAAAATTAAAATATTGATGAAAATAATAAAAATCATGATGGATTTTTATTATTTTTTGAACATTAAAGATTGTTTTTCGATTGAAATAAAAATAAAATGATTGTTTTTTTAGTATTAAAATCCGGTCTCTGCATAATTGAAAATGTATGAAGCAGCTAATTAGGTTTATTATTCAGATCAAATATGAAAATTTTCAAAATTTGTTTAATAATTGGTGTTTAAACTTCATGAGTTTAAGCACTAAGCGAACTCGTGTTAGAGTCTAATACAGTAAGTAAGAATTGAAATATTTTGGAAATAAATGATTAATTTCTTATCATATTCTTTTCTTCTTATTTTGAAGGTTTTTAATTAGTAGTATTTTCCTTCGTCAAATTTATTGTTTATTTACTTATCAATCTAAGCTTTCCTCAGTGTAATTTTTGATGTTTTAGAATTAAGGTATTTCATTTCTGTAAATTGAGCGATTTTTATTTAAATTAATATGTATGTTTTTACTACTATAATAAATAAATAAAAAAAAAAAAAAAAAAATTCTTATCATAATTAATATAAAGTTTTTTTTTTTTTATTTATTTTAAGAAGGGTATATTCAATTCATTAAAACTCTCATACTATATCCTCTTTTGTTTCTTGTGTATTTCTCTAGTTTTACCATGAATTTAGCTTTTGAGGAATATGTTTGCTTGTAATTGTTGGTAACAGAAACTCAGGCATCAATCTTAGTGTTTTTATGTTTACAAACATGTGCTAAAATTGTATGTTGATTTTTGTTTTCCTAAAACTGATTTCTTTATTTGCTTAAAACACTTTTTTAAAGTTGATATTAAAAAAAATAAGAATAAAATTTAATTAAAAATTATTTAATTTATTTAATTAACATGTTCTCTGAAATAATTGAAAGAATACTAAATTAAAAAATAATCAAAAATATTTTATCTAACACCATGGAAAAATACTTTAGTTCCATAACAACTACAACATCTCCTATGCAGTGGAGCCGATTGCAAAAAAGAGGTAATGAATCTCAGTCTTCTAAAGAACTGGTCACACAGTGATACGTTCTTTTAAAAAATCTCCCAAAAATAGTAGGAGTTATTCTAGACCAGTGAAGGGCATTTTACTGTTGCTTTTCACACAAGCGCAAAAGTTAAGTAAAATTTATAAAAATATGAAATTTTTGTAGAATTAGGTAATGGGACGTATATTTGCTACAATTAATTAATATTACTCATACGTGTCCCTTTTATACCCTACACCACCATAGGTGGATGGGGTATTATGCGTTTGTGCTGAAATTTGCAACGCATAGAAAACGTTATCCAACACCCACCTTAAAGTATACCAATCGACTCAGAATCACTTTTTAAATCGATCTAACGATGTCCGTCCGTCCGTCTGGCTGGACGGCTCACAGTGGTATGGTTTCAAAAATTTTTTTGCAAAAAGTATAAGGAGTGCTCCTATGATAATAAAATTTGGTACACTTGTATAGTTTTATATAGAAAAGCTAAATATTAAAAATGGTTCATATCGGATAGTCCCTAGGGGTACCTCCCATACAAGGGTCCTTCCAAAATAGTGTTGTATCAGTCATAAATTCTTAAATAATGCAGCGATCTTATGCAAATTTTGCATATGTTAGTTTCAAGTGCCAAGATATCATACTACAAAGTATGAAGAAAATCGGTTCATATTTGAACCTAGTCCATATATAGGTTCCTTTCTGAAAATAGTTCTATCGTTCAAAAATCACATAAAAATAATAGTATTGTGATGAAATTCGACATAAACAAGTTTTATATAAACCCAAATCTATCTGTTAAGTTTCATAAGGATAGGAGCATAATTGCTCCTATCCCCCATATAACCCATTTTTCAAAAATCGGGTTTTTTGCAATAAAATTTATAAAATTCGAAATAATGGTTGGTATATCATGGTACTATATTCCAAAAGAATCAGTCAAAAATGGATTAAATCGATTAGTCCTATCGGATACCCTTCGTACCTATAATACAAATTAAAGAATAATTTTATTTGAGTATAAACAAAATGAGTAAAATTTGAAACTCATTTTAAACATTTTATTCATCAATTATCATTTCTTTTACTACATCATCTAGTTCCAAAATATGTTTACTTGGTTGACGTCTTATACTACTTATACTTTTTCGATATTGCTGTCAATCAATTATTAAAAAGTAAAAGTAAAGGCCTAAAAGTATGCAAAACCTTTTATTGTAAATATACATTGCAATATATTGTAAATATTCATAAAAAATACGTGACTTTTATCATAAAATTTATAAGTTTGTTCTGCGATCGCAAAAAGTCGCAGACTTTTTTTACATAAAATGAAAGAAAATATTCCAAACTTTTATTTAGTAGTAGTGCTAGCACGGAGGTAGACCGAGATAACTTATTTTTTTTCTAACGAAAACTGCAAATGCTAAAATTTTTGGAGCCATTTTGATTTGCTCAGATCTCTTAAACTATATATGTAATTTAAATATTTTTTTTCCTATTAAATTTAAAATACTATATTTTAATAAAAATGCTCTAAAACTATTGGTAGTTGAACCATATTTATTGTATAAACAACTGAAATGTAGTAAAATTTTCATCAGTTTTTGATGTATAGTATTTAGATAACTTTACCACACTCTTTTTAATACAAAATTTTATTTTTTTCAAAAAAAATCGAGGCTTTCTACTAATGAAACATTTCTCTACAGAATTGCATCATTAGATTTCTAAAAAATAACTGAAAAAAAAAAAAAAAAAAAAAAAAAAAAAAAAATAGACTTTTTGCCAAAAAAAATACCACTGTGCGGCTGGCTGTCCATGTAAACCTTGGGCACAAAGTACAGCTCGCAATTTTGAAGATAATTTCATGAAATTTGGCACGTGGGACTTTTATGATACAAGAAGAAGCCTATTGAAATTCTACACTCGAAATGCCTTAAAAATGTAAATATTTTAATGAAATTTGGCGCAAAGAAGTTCTTTACAAGTATCAATCTTTGTACCAAATTTTACGATGATCGGCCTACAATTGACCATAGCTCCCATATAAACCCCTCTTTCGAAAATCACTTTAATGTGCATAAATCCCTTACGAATGTTGGTATCAAGTTAATATTCGACACAAATAAGTTTTATATAAGTAGAAACAACATTGCAAAATTTTATTAGAATCGGTCCATAATTTACCATAGCTTCCATATAAACCCACTTCCGAGAATCGCCCTAAAGTGCATAAAATCATGTATCAACGCATTATTCTGTATTTGTATATTTTATTTAACATTTAGTAAAAGTGTTGGTCTACGATTGGCCACAGGTCTAATATAAGTCCCCTTCCCGAATTTTTATGCTCATACAAAATGGTGTAGGGTATCATATGGTCGGTCTTGACCGACTATACCTTTTTTCTCGTTTTACTTTATTTATAGTCTATTAGAATAAAAAATAATAATAAAATAAAAAATATTATTTCAAAGCATGATATAAGAACAGAAGGTAGAATCATTTGGGAGAGTTGTCATTCGTAATTCTTAAAAAGTCAGAAAATTTAAAAAAAGAAAAACAAAAAAATAAAAATTACAACTAAAAGAAATGTTAAATACTTTTGTTTGCACTTGAATTTTCAAATATTTCTTGCAGATTTCAAATAATTCTTGCAAATATCAACAGCAGAATTCCACTTTTGTAAATTTTACTCAATAAATTACTGAATATTTGCTTTTAAATAAAATGTACATATTTGTATAAAATTTATTCACATACAATTTTATTTTTAGTTTGAAGAAATTTTTTTTATTTTTGATGTTTTGTTTTGAATTTTTTACATTTTGTTTTATTTTATATGTGACTGACTTTTCAGGGTAAATAATATTGAGAACACAATTTTTAATGATTATACCTTCTGTAGTTATATTATGATTTCAAAGGTAATATATTTTAAGCAATTAACTCATTTAAAAATCATTCCTTCTAGTGTGCGTTTCAAAAAATTAAATGGAAATAATTATTGAATTTCGGAACGGCTGTTCCGCTTTCAATGCAATTACACAGTTGTAGCACAGTGGGGTCAAAAGTAATTTTTTTGGTAATAAATCTGTATCTCCTATACTACTGGTCGGATCAAATTAAAATGTATGAAAGAGTTGTAGAGGAGAACCTAAGCTTTCAGTAAAATCATCTTGTAGTCACCCTGTGATAACACAAGATAAGCTACAGGACATCAAAATTTACTACCTCGAGTATGTACAAGTTTAAAAAAATCGTAACTTCCTCAAATTAAGTCCGATTTTAAAGATTTTTATATTTTTGTAAAGTACTTGGCAAGATAAAAAAGTGAGCTTACTTACTTAAGTTATCTCTTACAATAAAAAATATATTTACACTTGAATTTTGAATTTTTGATTTTTTGCCTCGATTTTCTTTCGTTTTTCAGGAATAAGTCCTGAGGTATATGAGGTAAGAAATGTTTTGTAATTTGTTAAATATTTAAAGAATCTCAATGCGTCTAGACGTGAAAAATATTCAAAGTCAGCACTCTGAAATTAGTATGAAAAATGGCTATTTTTTACAAAAATTTTTACATTTTTCTCAAAGTTTCGTTAACGAAAAAATTTTTTCTTTATATATTTCAAAAGATAAGGCTTCAAAAATGTTTAATAACGAAATTTTTAATTAATTTATGTTTGCACACTACAGCAGGCATTGGTCGAAAACGGTGAGTGTTGGAAAAAGGTGAAATTTTTATCAATTAATAAAAAAAATGTCACGCAAGCTTTTTTAAATTTATTGACGATATTTTATGAAGAAATAGATTAAGAACGATTTGACACTAAACTGCTTCCTGCCCGGCCAAAAACGAATGTAGGAGAGCAGATATCATGAAAAAAGTCAATATTTTAAATGACTTTTTTTAATTGCATAAAAAAGCATACTAGCATAATATTTTCGCCATTATTTATTATATAAAGTATACAATATATATTGGTCTTTCACTCCTGAAAAAATCATTAAAAAAGCTTTACAAATAAATTTTTGGCAATTTTTCAAAAATAAAAAAATATTTAATAAATATAAGCGATTATTACGAATATTATCTCGTTCAACAGCCAAAATGCGCCAATACAGTTGTGTGTTACGTATACACACATATGCAGAATATATATTTTATACATTACGCAAAAAATTTACTCAGGTGTAAAATTTCACTTAAATATATTAACAAACAAAAATTTTATTTCATAATTAAAAATTAATAATATACAAAAAATCACAAATTAATTATTTCTTTAAATATTTACCAATTACAAAATATTTTTAAAAAATTCTTACCTCAGGACTTATTCCTGAAAAACGAAAGAAAGTCGAGTCAAAAAATCAAAAATTCAAAATTCAAGTGTAAATATCATTTTAACTGTAGGAAATAACTTAAGGAGATAACTTTATCTTGCCAAGCACTTTAAAGAAATATAAAAATCTTTATATATTGTAGAAGTTGCGACTTTTTGAAACTTTTACATACTCGAGGTAGTCAACTTTGACACCCTGCAGCTTATCTTACGTTATCACAGGGTGACCACAAAATGATTTTTCTGAAAGCTTATGTCTTCCTCTTCCATACATTTCTATTTAATCCGACCAGTAGTATAGGAGATACAGATTTATTACCAAAAAATTTGCATTTGACCCCACTGTGTGTAAGCGAGTTTAAGTTTAAAGCTTGGATCATATAGACCTACCGAGGGTGGGTCCACAGGGCCCATAGTTGGACACCTCGTGTATGAACATTTTTAAAAATGATCCTGATTCGTTATATATTAATTGATTTCAAAGATTTTTATATTGGAGAATTCTAGATATTGGGTTTCAAAGACTAAAATTTGTACTTAACATAAAAAAATTCCAAATTCCTTTAATTAAAAAAAAAAAAAAAAATCCAAAAAAGTGTAAAGAAAAAATTTTGAAAAAAAGACTTTTTCCGATTTTTGGCCAAAAATGTGGTCCCATTCTTTTTCTCTTATATAAAAATTTTCTTAAGTATCATAAACGGTTTTTATATTTTTCTGAAAGATAACTAAAACAAAACATTTCTGGAAGAAAAAAAAAATTTAAGAAATTGATTCTTGCGAGAAGCACGGTTTCCTAAATTTGACCAATTTTTCTAAAGAATTTCCAATTTTCGCCTTAATTTCTAAAATCGCAAAGCTGGAAGCAGAAAATTTTAATATATTTTGTATCAGAACTTATGTTTTTAATTTTTTGGAAATAGAAATTTTTCTCCCCGATATTGGTTGGAAAGATATAGAAAAAAGAGAAGAGTGTACCGTAGATAAAAATTGTGTAGGAAGACCCTCAAACGATGCGTAAAAATTAGCTTAATATTGAAAAAATATAAAAACAAAAAAATTTAAATTGATCTTCAGTTCCCTACCAGCGATTGAGTCACAGGTCTAGAACATTTTATCAAAAAAAAAGTATTGTGCTTTGTACTAAAATGAGTATCAAAATATTCGTAATTTTAAGCCAATTAAGAAAAAATATTTTAAAATTTTTTCGCAAAAATTTTGGTCCATAAACCGTCATTTAAGTACACATGCAAAAAAAGTTCGATATTTTTTTTCTTGCAAAGTGGATAAACATTTATAATTTTGTTCCTTTTATGGCTAAAATATTAAAAATTTGCCTTGTAGTAAGTATTGTTGATAAATATTAATTTTCAAAAATGTTTTTCTTCAAAATGCTCTAAAACAAAATCCCATGGGGAAAGTTTTTTAAAATATTTTTCTCATAAGCTCAAAATTACGAATTTTTTGACAACCATTTCGATAAAAAAATCGAAATTTGTTTTGCCAAAATGTATGTTTTTTTTTTTTAATATTTTTTCCATATTAAGCTAATTTTTACGCATCGTTTGAGAGGTCTTCCTACATCAAAATCTTAAAATCACTCTAATGTACAACAAGTCTATATCGGTATTTTTGTGTGAGCAATTGAAGTATGAAAAATTTATAATTTCAAGTAATTTGGATAACATGAGGTCTACACGAGAGTTTTAATATGTAACAGATAATCTGTGGTTCTTAATGATTGGCTTTCAATAATTTATTTTATAGCTCTTTATATTCTTTTACAACAAATTTTTAAATTTTTCCAGTTCTATTACACTTTTATTCAATAGCATACTCCAGTGAAAAGGAAACTTGAATTCAAGTCGAACACAATAATGTTAATGGTCCGCCCACTTTATGGTCCACATCTTATATAACGTAAAATTTGAAAAAGTTGATGGTGGGTATATATATTCGGCCGAGCCGAGTTTAATATTCGCGCTTGTTTTTGTTGGAAACTTCTGAGATTAAATAGCCTAGAGGAAGTGTTCTAGACTACAAAACTGTTAAGCTTGGGTTCGTATCCCCGGGACTTCTTGTAAATTCCTGTTTTTCCTAAAAAAAAATTTAATTATTAAAAAAAAAAATTTACATATTAAATTTTTATTTTTATGTCATAAGAGATAATTCCAATATGTAAATTTGTATATTTATGAAATATACAAGGATAATGTTTAAGTGATTTTTTTTTGTGTAACAATATTGATGAATTATAAAATAAATTTTAAACCATTTTCTTGTATTTTTTTACAAACAATTTAAAACCTATTTAAACACAATTTCATATGTAAATTTTTATAAAATTCTATAAATAAAACTCTGACAGTTGGTACGTTTAATCTTGATTTAAAATGTGATTACTTTAAATACCATTTCCGGTTTCCGTTTTAAATTGATATGTTCATTTTATTTTCTGGCTATTTTTTGTATCATCTATTTTTATTTCTTATTTTTTCCCTAATTTTTTCTTTTTTTCTTTTTTGTATATAACTACACACATTTATTTGAATGTATTTGTATTTCCGTTATTGTATGGGTGTTAACGAAAACGACTTAAAATAAGTAGTCATTATTACAAACGCTTAAATACCGAAACCACAAAACTAAACATTTAAAATCAACATAAAAGTAGGTAGAAAAAAAAAAAAAAAGAAAAACAATTTCACTTATACTTATAGCGAGAATCTATTTTGTGTTGGCTACACTGAGAGTTATTAAAATAAAGAAATGATTTTTGGAAATTAAAACAAATTTAAACGAGAAAAGAAGATGTAGTCGGTGTATGATCATACAAATTCGGGAAGGGGATTCATATTAGACCTGTGGGCAATTGCAGACCAACACTTTTACTAAATGTAAAATAAAATATACAAAATACATAATAATGCATTGATTATAACATCTAGATAATTTTATGATCTATAAGCGATTCCCGGAATCACTTATAATAGCACCGTTTATATTCGAGATATGATAAACTATGGACCGATTCTCATAAAATTTTGCACTTACATAAAACTTATTTGTGTCGAATATTAACATTCTTTTGGGATTTATGCATATTATAGTGTTTTTCGGAAGAAGATTTATATGGGAGCTATGGTCAATCGTGAACCGTCATAAAATTTGATACAAAGATTGATACTTGTACAGAACTTCCTTGCACCGAATTTCATTTCAGTGTTGAAACTCTTTTCTGGGGGAACATTTGTATTGGGGCTAGTTGAAATAATGGACCGATCATAACTAATTTTAATAGCCAGCCGACCAGCCAGACGGACGGACGGATTCTGAGTCAATTGGTATACTTTAAGGTGGGTGTTGGATATATTTTTCTATGCGTTACAAACATCAGCACAAACACATAATATCCCAAACAACTATGGTGGGGTAGGGTATAAAAATCCAACAAACTTCCTTGCAGTAGAAACCAAAACCATTTCATATCATTTTATTTAACATTTGTTAAACTTGGTTTCCTTATTCAAATGTTACAGACTTTAATGTATTTATTCCATTTTGTTTACAATTAAGTTCTATTCTACTGCAATGTCGTTAAATTCCTTCTTTTTTTATTTTCATTGTTTAAATTTCTGTTGTGTTGCCAATTTGGCAAAAATACCATTTAAATTGAAATTATAATTGTTACTCCACGAGTATGTTGAAGTAATTTTTTGCTATTTTATGTTTATATATAGTTAATGCTAATTGTAAGAGAACTATTATGGATTTATGATATGATTTGTAACATTAAGAGCGTTTAAAGACGTTTTTTTTTATAATGTTCTGAAAGTTTATGGGAAGTGAATAATTTGTATAATCTTTAACAAGATAATATGTGTAGAAAATATGTTTTAGAGATTATTAAAGAGTTAATAAGAAAATTAGTTGCACAAATGATTAAACTTAGAGAAAGTTTAGATTTTATTTTATATTAATATCTATCTTAAGGTATCGATGTTTTTTTAATTATGTATAGCACCTGTAAATCTTCTAACTTTTTTAAATCATCTCTAATCAAATCAACAATCTTTCATTAAAGGTAATTTGCAAATTAAAATTTTAATAGGAAAAATCTTTTAATCCTTTTGGATTTTTTTTTCTAATTTAAGGATATTACTTAGTCTATTTTAACTGTTCATAATTATCTGAATTGTTCATTTTAAAATTTTCTTCATATTTGTTGGTTTTGTTTGTTTTGTACACTTACTGCACTTGAATGTTTAAGAAGCTTTTGGCAAATTTTTGATTGTAGTTGTGGTGGCAGGTATACAAGGGGTAGTTTTTGGCAAATTTTTCGTAGGAATACATATTTGGTTTGCAAGGTTTCAGTACTTTATCTTCAGATTTTTTGTTCTGTGTTTGTATTGAAGTAGATATTTGTTGCTTATACTTAAATAAGGCAATGATGTGCAATATTAAAATCATTAAATAAAATGTTAAAAAAAAATGAAATTTGTTTTAAAATCTGGGATAATTTGGTTCACAATCACCTAACCGATGACTGTGCGTCTGGTTGAGTAACAAAGGGGCCAATTCAAAAGAATCAAAATGGTAATAAATTTGTATCTCTTAAACTACTGGTTAAAATTATTTAAAATGTATATGAAAGTTGTAGAGCTATGTCCGTCCGTCCGTCTGTCCGTCTGTTGAAAGCAGGATAGGGCTCGAACGGGACATCGTAGAGGGAAGAAATTTGGCACAAATATTTATCTTATATAAGGTTTGTTTGGGATTGAAAATGGAAAAAACGGTTAATAAACAAAAAAAGTTATGGGCTAAAAACTAGAAACACAGGGTGTCCGTTTCATACTTTTCTGCTCATATCTCTTAAACAAAAGCATGTATGACAACGAAATTTTGTATAAATAGTTTGAGGATTGATATAAACTTGGGAACCAAAAATGGGCGATGAAGCCCACCTCTCATATAAGGTGAAACTTCATCGAAATTGTGTTCAAAAAGTTCAAGGACCAATGTGAACTCGGAAACAAAAAATGGGCGTGTTCCGCCAACTTTACCGCCCACCTCCCATATAACGTAAAATTTGAAAAAGTTGATGGTGAGTATATAGATTCGGCCGAGCCGAGTATAACATTGGCGCTTGTTTATTTTTGAAAAATATTTTTTTATTTTAGCGATATTTTTCGTTTCGGAAATTTTTTTTGTCATTTAAGTTTAAATGGCGTAGCATTCAGCTAACATATTGCCAGGGTGTACATCCAACAGAAGCCTCCTTCGCAAATCATCCACTCGATCAATACCTTCGTATAGAAAGCTAGAGTTTTTGAATTTTATCTGGTCCTCATTCGAGTTTTATCTGGTCCTCCGCCAATCATCAAATATAAAAGTTAGGTTATCAAAGTCTATTGCATATGACAAATGTAAGTTTCGAAAAACCGTAACGCGATACAGTTAGCAGACTACAGACAGTTAGTCAATGCGGGGTGAGACGCAAAATTCCCAAAGGCCAAGCAACAAAAGCCCGCCTGGCTGTACTTAAGAAATAATTACAATTATGTAGAAGTTTGAACCCAGCAAAAATTGCTGCATACCCAGTAGCAGGTTTGTAAGGGAGAGAAAAAAGAACTCTCCCTTATCAACCTGCTTCAAGAAGGCATGATTTTTGTTTTGATTTTATTATGCACATTATTCAGGCATCATAGATGTGATGATATCATGCCTCTTTTATGTGCATCTTTTAGAGATTCCAAAAGCTGTGAAATCATGCCTTGAATTTAAATAATGCATTTATGAAAATTATTATTTTTTACTATTTTTTTTTTTAATTTATTTCATTTATTTTATAAAAAAAATTAAAAAGAAAAATTAAAAATTTTTTAAATCAGCTCATCAACTTTATATTTTTATTTCAGTATTAGATTCATTAGTCTTTTTTATTGGGGTAATCCTTAATTGTTTAATCTGCAAAACAAATAATAATAATAAATAAAAATGTAAAAAATAAAAATAAAAAAAAGAGAAAAATTAACACAAAAAACATGGAATATGTTATACGTACCGTATACAAGTGTAGAAATTTTGGGTAACCCATAAATAACCCATTGTTTTTTATTTATTTATTTTTTTCTCTAATCGTATAAAAACAAAAACACAAAATTTCTTTAAAACAAATTAAACTGAAAATTAAAAAAAAGTAATAAAACACAAAATACGTTATAAAACATGTCATTTCTTGTATATTATAGTGAAAACTAGAGTATTCATTTTACTCGACTTTTTCATTGTTCGAATAATCAAATAACTCGAAAATGCAGTTTTTAAGTTACTCGATTAATCGATTAAATCTTTTAAGTTACTCGAGTTATTCGTGTAAATTATAGCTTAGAATTTTACTCGTTTGTTTTCAATGATTATTAAAAAATAAGACAAAAATATAGCTTAAAACAAGAAATAGTCTTTCCAAAATAATTAAAATTTGCCTAAATATTTATGAATATTTGTCTTTATTGATTATTTGACTATTATTAATTGATAGTAAACTAAATAGGCCTAGACATTGAAATAATTAGCGATTTTGTATCATAACCTCAATTTTCAATTTGGACACATAATAATCTATGTGCTACACTGAGGTTTTCAGCTATATTAGAAATATATGCGCAATTTTTAAGTATCGGAAATCAACCAAACCCAGTCTTATTTTGAGCATTAAATGTCTTTAGTTATAGCGAAAACATATCTCAATATCTTTAGTATCAAAACTACACAAATTGAAGTTTGGGAACATTTTACCCATATACTACAATGACTCATAGCCAGACATAGCCAAATAAATTTTTTGATAGTCATTTAATATATTACAAATGCACATAGTTTTTAAGGATGTTACTCTTATTTACATTATAGTGATCCAGTTATTATGTTAGTTCTGTTTTGTGCAAAAATTTTTCGCAATTCTTAATTTTATTTATAAATTCTATAAACTTGTAAAGTTAATTAGAATAACTTTTCTTCATTTAATACACAAATTTATTGAAAACTTGAAATATATAATTCTTTCTCCCAAATGTACGCATAAGAATTATAATTGGCTCTAATTCTAAATTAACAATAAATTTTACCCAAAATGTTTAATATTTTATTTTTCCTCTCTTCCTATTTTTGATTTCATCTAAGCCTTCACCATCATATCCTCCACGCCAGACTGAGAATTTATTAATATGTTTTTCTAAATCAAGTTATTAATCCTTCAATTTATTTCTTATAAAACATTTAATATAAAAAGGAGAATCAATTTTCTTTATTCTTCTTATATTATTAAAAATAATAAAAAACTATTTGAATTTTACATTATAAATTTTTAAAGGGACGTTTGTATTTTTGTTGTTTAATTTTTGTGATTAAAAAACGACCTTTAACTAGGGTTGTAATTTAGACATATGTATATTATGTTATTTTTACTAAATATTTTTTTTTAAATAAACTTCCGAGTTGTGGAGCTACTTTTAGATTCTAAACATTCTTTGAAAATTTTGAAGCATTGTTTACAAGATAATTTTTTTTTTTAATAAATTTAACCATCCTAAAAAATAGTTAAGAAAGGAACTATTTAAAATAATTTTTTATTAGAATTATTCGATTAATCGGCATCATTTGCTCGAATAAACTTTTACTCGAAATTCTTGATTTTTATTTAATCGAACCAATATTTGATTTTTATTTGTCGATTAATCGAGCAAACAATATTCGAGTGAATACCCTAGTGAAAACTAAAAACAATATACATATTTAAAGCTTTAATCATTTAATAAATAATTTTTTTGTTATTATAAATAGTTATTTAAAAAATATAATAATTTTACTTATAATTTTAATAGGTTTTTTAAGTATATTATTTTTTTTTACCGACTTTCACGAACAAACTAACTTCTTAATACTTTGAGCACTCGATCACAACTAATCAACGCAGTTGAAAATATTGCATCATCCAACTTAGCAGAACTTTTTGTTTTAAATCAGATACATACCTTATTTTATTCGCAGCATTACCAGCTTTAAAATAAAGATGATAAACTGAAACATTTTTGATGTTTTGTTTTATTAAAAGAAATTTTAATAACAAAAAAATCGTTTCGACACTTTTGACACTTATTTCAAAATAACTTAGAAACTATTGAGCACATAGAAAAATAACGTTTGTGTGATTTGAAGATAGTTTTAGTACGCATCTTTTGGTGTATCACTTATGTCAATCGTACACAGCGTTCTTGAGTTATGAGGAAATATACTAGAGTAATGGTCTTACTATGGGCAAAATATTAGACACGCCAATAAAAAAAAAAAAAAAATCCAGACGTGATGGAAAAAAACTGAAAGTAGATTCGTATTTAGCACATCAAAATGCATCAAGTTCAACAATTCGTCTTTGGTGGAGAATTTTTTTTTAAGTTTAAGACCAATTTTTTATATAAAATTGAGAAAGTATAAATCTTGAATGAATCCGAATTTGAATTTAAACTAGAAATTTAACTTGTATTTTTTTTTTGACAATGTTTCAAATTATCTATGAACGAGAAATTCCGATAGATTTAGAATTGACATATAAAAAGAAAATCCCTCTTTTTAATCATTGGAGTCCCGCTTTTTGACAAAAACCTTCTAGTCACATTATGTATAATATGTTGTAATCAGTTTCTCCTGAATAATTTTGTATAAATTTAAAACATTCCTCTGTTGTAAAACTATTCATATATCTTATATACTTATATATAAATCATATACTTATGATTTCAAGATTATTTAAAATTCGATAATTATACTTTATAATTCTGTACTAGATTCATTTTCAGGGTGAAATAAATCAGATGTCATTAGATTATCTAAAATATAAAAATATGATTCGGGACTATCAAAATAAAATTTCCAAAAATAACAATTGTTTTCAACTTGACGAAATACATTTGAACTTGTAACTTGACATCTTCCAAAATATCTTGGCAAGCAAGTTCATTCAAGGCCGCCTGGCAACCCTACTTTAGGGGCTTATTTTTTACCTATAAATGCATGGAAATCCGCGCACTATTTTATATATATATGTACATATATAACCTTTAGAAAATCTTTAATAGCTTGTTGAGTTTTGAGAGATATGTATTTATTTCAAAGAATAAATTAAAAAAATAAAATTAGATTAGATTTCAAAGTGTTGAATAAGTTGCTCATTAACAATCCTCGTTAAATAAAATACTTTGTAATATGTAGTTAAATTTGAAACTTTTAAATTTATTTAAAATTACGGAAGGTACTTTACTCGATAAAAGGTTGTTTTTTCCTGCTTTTTAAACGTTTGCAATTTATATCTTTATTTTGTTTTTGAGAGTTGTTTTTTTCTTTTTGTAAAGAATTCAAGTATTTTTAGTATGTTTGTAACAATCTCTACCCTTTAAATTTTAATTTCCAAAAGGATTTGTTTTCTTTTTGGCTTCACATTTTTTAAAGTTAAAGATTGTGGAAGAAAAATACAAAAATAAAACGATTTCTTTTCTATTTTCATTGTACTTTAAAAGTATTGCAGTGAAATTTATTAGCAGCAAAATAAAATTGTTTCCTAAATAAACTAAAAGCAGACAAATGTTTAGCAAAAAAAGTATACACAAATATATATGTATATTCGCGTTTAATAAATCTCCTATATACAAATATAAAGGGGAACCAAATTTTAATAATACCCTGCAGTCTATGGTGGCAGTTGCGTACAAGTTACTTAACCGACTACATTAGGGTACCGCTAGTCACTTTATTACCCACTTTAACATGGGCTTGTCCTAGGAGGAAGTCTATTGCCACCTCAACGACTACATGATGTCACTTTTTGGCACACACAATCACCTCTACGACTACCGAAGGGTCAATAAAGTGAAAATAGACACTTTCACGACGTGTCCTTTGGTGCGTACACAAACACTTTACTGGTTACAATGAGTCATTTTTATATCTAATTTTTGTCTTCTTCCCGCTTACCATAGAGTCAATAAAATGGCAATACGCTCATTAGTGACCAATGGGGAGCGGCATGTTACTATACACCAATGAATCTTACTGTCTATAAGCGGGTTAATTGCCACTAAAAAAAACCGCTGGGTATATTTAATATGAAGGTGTATTAAATTTTTCATTATTGTAATTGAACTTTTAATGGTGATTAAATTTATAAGGTAACTAATTTATCTTATAAATTTAATAACTATTAATCGCGAAAATTAGTAATAATTTCGCCATAATCGATAAAAACCTATTGTTTAGTTGTCAAGACATAAACCACAATCACATTTATATTTTTTTTCATGTGACTTTAAAAATAAAATTTTCATCACCACCAAATATAGTTTCCCACACTTAAGCTATGTATACACGGTTGTCAGATCTAACAATGTTGGCAGATCTGACAATGTGATGGCAATGTACTGACAATGAAAAATTGTTAGCAACAGGTAAATTGCCAGTTTAGACGATCGTAAGAAAACCTTACAATTTCATTGCCAGTCAATTGTCAGACAATAAATTTATCTGCCAACAAAAATTGTCAGTTTACACTGTTGGCAGGTTGTTGTATGGCAAAAGTTACCAGATCCGTCGTCAGACGAATAAACTTTGCTGTTTAATGTGCAGCGTTGCCATTACAAATGATTTATCTGACAATGGCGCCATTGTCAGATGCATAAAATTCGCACAGCTGACAATAAAAATTGTCAGACAATTATCTGGCAATGGCAACGTTATGTGTTTACACGATTGTCAGATGTCTAACAATATTATTGGGTTACAATTTACTGACAATGCTTTTTCTAACAACGTTGTAAGACATAAATTGTAAGTTTACACGGTTGTTAGAAAATTTCTGAACATTTTTCTGCCAACGTTGTTAGATCTGACAACCGTGTATACATACCTTTATACTTTCTATTTTTAAATAAATATCGTTTTAAAAGTACATAAAATTATTTAAAAGTATTTTAATGTAGTTACTGTTTTTATTTTTATTGTTTTTTTAAAACAATTACTCTCCCCTTTCTTATATTCCTTGTCTCTTAATTCTTTACTTTTTATACTTTTTCTTCTGTAATGGACAACGAAGTATCAATGCTGTTTTACACCAGCGTGGGGAGAAAACTAAAAATAATAATGAAAGCAAAAATGCAAAAATAAATAAAAATAAAATAATTGCAATTGTTCTTAAAATCTTAACAATTATTGTTGCAATTATTTTGATTTTATTATTTTTCATTTTTTCTCTTCTTTTTATTTGTTCTCATAGTAATTCATTATAAGTTTTAAAGTCGTGGCCCATTTCTTGAAAATTGTGGGGAAAAAGAGGAGCATTCCTTATAATATAAAAATGAATTTCTCCTATTTTCTACTAAGGTTTTAGATATCAATATAAATAGAAAAGTTGCTTAGAAAAGAATAAATATATATAAAAAATACTACACAGAAAAAAATATTTAGGAGAAAATTTCAATTAAATTACACTAGTCGTTAAATACAAAATTGTTTCGTCCTTCTTTGAGAAAAATAAAAAATATGTGGTCTAGATGGAATTTGACATGTTAAACTTCACTTCTGTTTTTTTCTCATCCGGTCAAGATTTTGGGTGTGTCTAATATTTCGCCCTAAATAAGCCGATTACTCGGGATATACGAGTATAACACGAAAATGGTGTGCACGATTTATATAAATGATATACTTAAATATGTGGAATAAAATTGGCTTTTTAACGGCAGTTTTGTAGTTATTTGGAAATAAGTGTCATCATCTTTATATCTAACTCTTCACTTTTTTCTATCACGTATTGATTTTTTTTTTATGAGCAATACTACTATGACCCCGCCTTTAGGCAGTCACACTTGTATAACTCGAGAACGGTTTGTTCTATTACGATAAATTAAACTCCAATATATAGCGACTTAAATTGTCTTTTAGCTGAATTTACATGATTTTTTGTTCAGTTAATATTTCCGTAGTTATTTGGTAATTAGTAGCGAAAAAATTATTTTTTTTTTTTGAAAAATGGTGAAAATTTTGATCCACAACTCTGAAATTCTTGAGCGAATAAAAAATATTGTTCACATACCTTGAAGACAATTTTCGTATGCATCTTTTAGTGCATCATTTATCTAAACGGTTTTTGAGTTATAGTTTAAATTTGACGAACCATTCTCGAATTTTATAGTGTGACCGTTGAATAAGGTGATGATATTAGTTATGCCCATAAAAAGAAATCAGTACGTGATAGAAAAATGTGAATGCAGATCTTTGTTTAACTCGTCAAAATTCACTTAGTTCACCTATTTTATTTATTTTTTATTTTATTTATTAATTCAGCTATAGATTCTACAACAGATGAGAACAAATTACAATTAAAGAAGTTAATATATACTTAAAACAATATACTATAATTATTAAATACTATCGTAAACAAAATTATTGGAATTAAAATAGCTTATTAGTAAATTTTTAATTTCAGTACCAGCATCAGCAAGGTTATCAACAGGTTAATGTTGCACCAATTATTAAAGATGGATATATCGGATTGTAGATTTAGTACATCTTCATTATTTGATAAAGTTAGAAATAGCTTTACATCATCTGCATACATTAGGATCTTGCAATTAATAGATCGTGGTTGACCTTGTCAAAAGCTTTGCTAAAATCTGTATATACTACATCAGTTTGCAATCTTCTTCGAAAACCGGAATTAATATGTGATGTTAACTCCATTAGGTTGGTAGATGTTGATCGTCCGTGGTAAAATCCATGCTGTGTTTTTGATATTATGGATGAAATTTATGGTGATAATATCGATGTTATAATTTTCTCAAATAGTTTAGGAATAGCACTAAGCTTTGCAATTGCTCTATAATTTGTAACGGTACTTTTACCGATTTATAAAGAGGAATTATATAGGATTTCTTCCATCTTTCTGGAAAAATACCGAACTTAAGAGAGTTATTATATAAGTGAGTAAGAGGCATTGCTAATACATCCGCACAGTTTTTTAGTATACATGTGGGAATACCATCAGGACCAGGACTGAATGAATTTTTTACACTTTTTAAATATTTTAAAACTGTTTCAACATCCAGGGACAATATATTAATCGATGTTGAATGTGGGATAGCATATGGATATTGATTATTATATCTCCTCGAGGAAAATGTAGATGCAAAAAAAATCAGAAAATGCATTAGCTATGTCTTTATTATTGGAAAACATTTCATTATTAATTTTCATTGTAGTCGGGTATGAGGAAGTTTTTCGCTTGGAATTAATAAAATTATAAAACAGTTTCGGGTTTCGTTTAATGTCTAATTTCATTTTATAGAGATAATTATTATAACATCTCTTATTCTCTTATTTGTTTCTTCAAAGGAACTGCCTTAGTGATGCACATCTCTAGTGTGGAATAAAAATTATGTATAACCTGATCAAAATTACTTCTATCTTCGTTAAACGATAGTACTTCAAACCAGTTTACATTGGACAATAGCTGATTCATTATTTGGAAATTAGTGTGATTAAAGCATAGTGTCAGGACATCACTAGAGGCTTCAGTTTTATGTGGAATCGGTGTTGATATTTGAAAAGTATGTAACAGGGGTATTTTTACTTAACTGTGAATGAAAACAAGATTTATGCATCAATTTTAAAAACACATGCCTTATTTGATTTGCAGCATTATCATAAAGATGATAAACTGAAACATTTTTGATGTTTTCATTTATTAAAAGAAATTTTAATAACAAAAAAAAACCTAAAATTTTGCATGAATTTTTTTGACATTTATTTCAAAATAACTTCGAAACTATTGAGCACATAAAAAAATGAAGTTTGGAAGATTTTAAGATATTTTTAGTACGCATCTTTTGGTGTATGACTTATGTCAATCGTACACACCGTTCTTAAGTTATGAGGAAATATACTGGATTAATGGCCTTACTATGGGCGAAATATTAGACATGCCCATAAAAAAAATCCAGACCTGATAGAAAAAAACTGAAAGCAGATTCGTGTTTAGCACATCAAAATACATCAAGTCCAACTATTCGTATATGGTGTATTTTTTTGTCGACCAGTGATATCGATACTACTTTAACTGGCTGTACCCCATAATTGGATGTCATATATCCAAATTGGTTTTAAAACGGTTTTATGCTTAGTTTTGATTGACAGTTTATTAACCAGTGAATGCTGGAAGCTTTTAACTTCATTTGAAGTCTCTTGGTTTTTATATGAAGACGCCACGTTATTTGCCTATCTAAATGTATACCAAGGTATGTAACATGATCTGATTGGGGTATACTTTGCCGGCCAATATGTTGGGTGTCAAGGGAACACAAAATCCATGCCATTTTTGCGATCAACTAGTACCTTATAATGATATCTACCTCTGGGATTTATCAATCTAGAACCTCAGTAAGTATGTTTGGAATTATAATCGCCACATGCCAGGAAACAATCTCCTAGTGTCTTAAATAATTCTTAAAATTTTTCTTTAGTAATAGAAAATCGTGGTGGGCAATACAATACAGCGTTAAGTCACCAGTGAAACACTAAAGGTTAATAGAAGTTTCCTGCAGGTAATCTTACGAGAATTCATCTAGAGCATAATGTCGTATTCGATTTCTAATTAATTAATCCAGTACCACCATGTGATATGCGATCACTATTACTTTTTGCTCTATCGCTTCTAGTTTCCTTTATAAAAATCTATTTTTGGTAGGAAATTAGTTTAATCAAAGATTTTTATAAGTCTGAATAATATGTTTAACCTCTTAACCTGAATAATATGTATTGTTTATAAAATGAAAGGGTATTTGCCATTCATTTCAACCAAAAACTTTCTAGCTGATTTGTTTCTTTATATAAGCGCAATTTATTAAATTTTGCTAAGGTTCGTAATTGTGCGTTTTGTTTGTTAGTTTGTCTGTGTATGTAATTCTAAAGGTTGATTGTTGATAAGATTGTGTTTTTCTTTCTTTTTGCTCTTTCTTATTCCTTGTGTTTGTATTTTTTTTGTAAATTGTTTTTATTTGCTTCGTGTTTCAATTACCTTTACATCTTTTTTCCTGTCATATGATTGACGTTTAATTTAATTCCTACTTTTGCGCTTCGTCGACTGTTGTTTTTCTTTAAGTGAAAGCGCGTAATTTATATGAATTTAAATGCTGCACATTTTCAATGTTTTTATTTAATTTCTTTTAGGTATTTTTTTTTGTCTTCGCAAATTTTTTACTTTTGCAGTTTTAAATTAAATTAAATTTTTTTTTTTTTAACTTTAACTTTAAAAAATGCAAAATGATAAATGAATAAGAACAAGAAAAAAAAAAAAAAAAAAAAAATTAATAAGACGAAAGGTAAAAAAGAATATGAAAGAAGATTGTGTAAATGGTAAGTAATATATATTTTTTTAATTAGCTGGTTTTTCGTTGTGTCTGAGTGTGAAAACTTTTTTTGCAGTGATTTAAAATTGTAGTTAAAAGATCGGTTTTTTACTGTTATCGTTAAATTAATTACATGATATATTTCTGCTGCTTATGTCATCGTTGTATAATTTAGAAGAACATCTAACAATTTTTGAAAATTTTGACTAAAACTTGATTTCTAATTTGGTCAATTTGTCAATGTAAACTAATAATTTTCCTTTAAATTTTAGAAATTTACAAATATTAACATTTCAATGAATGCCATTTTAATCTGAATTTAACATCAGCTTATAATGTTTGCCATTTACAAAAAATAAAATTTCTTATTTAAAAATTATTCATATTTTTCTAAGGACACTTGTCCGTATACTATACATACTTACATACATACATACGTCTATCTTCAACAGGCAATGTCACTAACCAGACACATATAAACATCCAGGGGCTTAAATTAATTTAGATGACAGAAAAAGCATTTTCAGATTAAAATCTTTATTAGATTTTAAATGATATCCAATTCATTTTTGCTATACATAAATTAAAAAGCTTTCCTTTTTTTTTTGCTAATTTATTTTATTTTATTTTGTCAAAAAAGGTAAATGTTTTCATGTTTTTTTTTCTATTAAACTGGCAATTGAATATCTAATTGGATATGCTTAAAAATATTAGCATTTATGTCTCTTTATAGATTCTATTGTCTGTTTTATATAAAAAATACTTTTTTATTTTATTTAGATATATACACATATGTACATAAATTCTGGTTACCTTTTTCTATAGCTTCTACACATGAACATAGTACAAAAGAATTTTTTTGATCCCAAAAAAAAATCCATAAAAATCAATTTTCTTTTATTATTTCTAAAATTGTTTGTTTGTAGCATCTCGTTAATTTGTCCAGACAGATGAATATTTTATACAGATTTAATATGTCTTTTTCTTAAATTTAATGTTTTATTTCCAATGCTTTGATGATTAGAAAATGTTTTACATTTTACTACAAAATTTGTTTATTTTTTTTTTCCAGTAAATTATATGATTTACATTGAAATAAACTGTTTTTGATTTCTTTAACTATATAGTTTAATGCTCTTTTTTTAATGTAATTTTATGATTTAATAAAATTGACATGTGTATAATTTGTTGAGGTTTTTAGAAATTTTAATATTTGACTTCAAGTAAAACAGAAGAACAGATCATTTAAGCTTAAAAATAAGTATTGGGTGAAATAGAAAGTATCTGTGTTTTTTTTTCACTAGATGGTTTGATACCCATATATCGGGGAAGACTAAATGGATTGTGTGAAACAAGCACGTGTTTGTAGGGTGACATTTTAGTTTATAATTTTGGTAAGGACAGTTCTTAAATTCGTCGCTAATGTAAAAAGTTATATTGAATTGAAAATGAGTGACAAATGTACAAAAAAAAAAAAAAAAAAAAAAAAATCATTGCAAAATTTTGTAAAATCTACAGTAAGTGTGAACGCTGGACGCTGTAGTGTTTTGCTCAGTTCCGTTCTGGAAATATCAATGTCAAAAATGCACATCGCTCTGGTCGACGAGTTTCTGAAAAAGTGTATAAAATTTTGCAACTCGTGGCATTAAACTTCACATGATAGTTTTAAATCATTTGGCTACTCAAATAAGCTTGGTATTTGGGTGCCACATGAATTATGACAAAGAAATTTGATTGACCGAATGAATCGCTTTTGAAACTTAACGAAATTTAACCACTTTGGGATCGTATATGGGTTAATAAAAATGGGTTAATTGTATGAATATTAAGCGAAAAAATTCATGGTCAAAAGCCGGCGACCTTAAAAAGTTCAATGTTTGGTGGATTGGATGATTATAATCCACAGTGCACTGTGGAAAAATCAGGATAAAAATCGATAACTCCGTTATTTCTATGTGTAAATAATTTAAATTTGTTAAAAAATATATTGCTTTTTCACAAACCAAAATTTAAAAAATTACTCAAAGGGGATCGCCAAGTAGTATGTTTGTGGGTCTTCTAGCACAACGGTGAAAACGTTAGGGCTTTCTGGCACAACGGTCAAAACGTTAGGGCTATGTAGCACAATGGTAGCGCGGTGTTGCCACCATAATGAAACCCCCTTGAAACGTTAGGGCTATGTAGCACAATGGCAACATTATGTTGTCATTGGTGTAAAATGGTTCTGAGAAGTAAATTTATAAGGGTTGTTTGCACACACAAAATTTTTTATGATCATATTTGGGTGATAGATACCTGTGGTTTTTAGTTTGTTTTGGTGTTTTTCTTGTGTGTTTTTGAAGGGATATATTAATCTGATCTTAGAGTGTTTTGTATTTTTTAGGGATAAAAAATGTGCATACAAAATTATTTATGATTATTGTCATGACTATTGTTCGGTGATTTTTTTTTTTTTTTTTTCTGTGTGTTGTGAAGGCTATATGTCAGTGTTTTGATTGTTTATTGTCACGAACCTTTTTTTTTGGATGTTATGTTTCATTTGTCATTAGGAAATTATGTGATTTGGTGATTAATTAATTATGTATAGCATTTGATATCTATTGAGCAAAGCATGATTGTGCATGCTCATAAATGAATATTATTAAATGCATAACCTTACGCACGCGTGTCAACATTATCATGTTTTGTATAAATACAATGTACATTTTGCTTTTAAAACATAAATTTAATATACTATTTCTACGAGTTAAAACATTTCTTGATTCATTATACATCATATTTTATCCTGTAAAAAAGTTATTAAATAATTTCGGTTTAAAAATATGAAATCAATATTTAAACCAAGTTATACTATGAATGATATTTTCCACAGAGAAGATGAACGTCTGAAAACATTTACATGTTGGCCATTACAATGGTTGGATAAGAAACAATTGGCTATGACTGGTATGTTTTATACAGGTGAATGTGATAGAACGAAATGTTATTTTTGTGAAGTTGAAATTTGGAATTGGGAACGTGAAGATCAACCAGTTGCAGAGCACCTTCATTACTCACCAAATTGTTCTTTATTGAGAAGACGTTCTACAAACAATGTACCTATAAATTGGGATAGATTAAATGAAAACCTACCTCCAGCCAGTTATGATATATGTGGTCTAAGTAACCGTTTTGAAATACGATCAAATGCTTTTTCTGAGGGAACAATACCAGCCGCTAGTATACCCACATTAACTAATATTAAAAAACGGGGGAATGATATCACCAGCGGTAATAACAACCCGAAGTGTTTAAGGTATATGACTGAATATCCTCATACATATTATTTTATCGAAACCTCCAAAAATAAGAAGCGAATAGCTGAACTTACTAATTATTTTATTAATTTTGTTAAATATTTTATTGTATGTCAACTATTGTCACTAATGTTGTTTATTCTTTTATTTACTTTAGAATATATTATGTTTACTGAAAATAAGAAATAAAATTATAAAACAACAAATATTGATTTAAAAATTGCCTTTATTTATTTTTTCAATAAAAAATTTATAATATGTTTCAATTAAATTTATTATTTTATCACGCTTCATTTCAAATTGAATGCATTTACAGGTATTTGATCCGTTTTCGCAAATTTGGCATATCTGAGGACAGTTGATAAAATGTCTCCCGTGAATTGAATTAATCATATCCATGTTCTCATATTCATCAAGCATTCCCCTGAATTGGTTTAGTATTTGTAAATGTTCATCAAAAATACACTCGTTGAAATCATAAAAAAACTTCTCAATTATACTTCTATATGTCATTTTCTTAAGAAAGAGATTTCTTCTCTTTAGTTTAACTTGCGAGTTCATTTTCAAATAATAATATTTTATTTCATACAGTTTATTTAAATAGATCTATTTTCTTAACTGGAATATCGATATAATTTTATATTAACTTGCTGATTTTAGTTTGATTACAAAATCTTGATTGATCATGATTAGTTATGTATAAGTATACATATTACTGAAATAATTACTTACTTTTTTTATATTCCGAACACGTTTGATATTTATAACATCCTTTGATATCAAAGGTTCTATTAAGTATTAGGTCTTTATTTTGTAAAATGAAACAAGAAATTTGTTTTGTTAATTTATATTGAAAACATCAAATAAATTTTAATTTATTTTATTTAATTGTTTTCAATATAAAATTTTTAAATGAATTTTCATTTCGTTTAACAAAATGAGGTTCTTAATCTTTTTTTCTTTTTACCTATAATATCTGTAAAACAAAATAAATTTATATATATATTTTTTCCTAAGCATTTAACAAATAATAATAACAAAAAAAAAAAAAAAAAATATAAAAAGATATTTGTTTATTGTTTAGTTTAATTTTAGTATTTATTCTCGTATATAAAATAATATGAATTAATTAAATTTATAACATTGAATTTTCTTAAAAAATAAATGGTACATCTGCAAGTGTCTGGACCCTCCTCACAATCAATAATATGCCAAGGACAAGTATAGAAATGCACACCGTGCACACCATCTTCTGCGTCAACTACTCCATCTTCATCGTTTTCCTCCAACATTGCCATAAAGCAATTTAGCATTTCCCTATGTTCATATGTAACGAGGTCTCGGAAGTCGTTAAAAAAATTTTCGATGACTTTTTTTAAATAAGACATTTTTAACTGTTTTTCTTTAAGGATTTTCAGCTACTGATAGTTGTTTTAAATGTTGATGATGTTACTTTAATATATCAGAAGACCATAATCAAATTTCATTCATTCAACAAATATATTTTTCTCTTTCACTCATTACTGTAGTAAAATGTTTTCACTTTGAAACGTTACCTGCATTTTAATTAATTTAGTTATTTCAATTAATAAGTAAAATATTCGATCCTTTTCTATTAGTTTGTTTAAATTCAATAGTTATTAAATTTGTTTTCTCACTCCATTTCTAAAATAATTTTATTAAATATGTTAAAGTATTTCACAATGTTATAATAATACATTATTAACATAAAGAAAAAGATCAATATCAACCATCTCTTTTGCTCACATTATGTTAAATTAATACATATAATTTTTAATTAAGATATTTGTAAGAAAAAGTTTCTTCGATCCCTAATAAGCCTGCTAAGTTCTATTAGTTTCATTTTGTAAAGAGAAGTTGACGTGAGAAGTTGCTATTATGGATTCAGCTCTAATTCAGAAATTTAATAGTCTTAATTGTAACAAATCCTTAATTCATATTAAGGATTTGTCAATGTCTACAAAATACATCATAATGGGTGCAAAGCGAGTTCGAACCAAGTATGGATTTATGGTTCAAATTGAACTAGATAACCACGTAATGTTCTTACCACATCGCTTTAGTTCATTAACCGATGATGATATTCTTAAACTATCTACTGGATTATATCTTATGCATAGAGAAGGAGAGAGAAACTTACGCTTAAAGCCATTTGAGGATAACGATGCCTTCATCCCCAATACTCAATATCCTTACTGGGCTAAAAATTTTAACTAAATAATTTTATTATTGTAATAGATATTAATTAAAAGTAATATATTATTCAGTTTATTAAGTAAATAAAATTAATTTTATAAAATATTTTTAATAAAAACAAAAGTAGTTTTTAAATAAAAAAAACACGTGTTTTATTCATTTCTTTTTATTAATTTGATACAGAAATTCAAGACATAAGTGACCACAATTATAAGTGTTATAATTTTGATGTTGAATATAGTTATATTTTATATTTTGTCCAAGGTATTTAACTAATTCCAATGGAGGTTGTAAATTTCCAAAACTATCGAAATATTCTTTTTCTTTATTGTTTTTGTAATATGCTACCCAATGTGTTCCAACCCCCTTCGAAGAATCCAAATTAACTATACCACATTCTTTTTTTCTAGGACTTTTAGGCATTGAGTCTAGCATAAAAATTCCTCTAAAGAAGGGTATATTTTTTGTAAACTTCTTTAAATCAATATCTGTTAGAGGTCTTTTGGGTAGCATTTCTAAAAGTTTTTTGATTTTTCCTTACAAACTAATCCATATCCCTTCTTATATGGTTTAAGGTAAAGGCCTTTACCCATTGCTATTGCCTCCATTGTTTTATTATGTCTAGTTGCTTCATCAAGTTGAAGTTTAGCATCCTTTGCTGCATTTACCGCCTTTGCAATAGCCGCTCCTCCACTGGATATACTACCAATTGCTCCTAGAGCCGTTAGAATTGGTATTAAAGGTAAAACACCACCAAGTTTTGGAACATTTATTACCCGTGGTATTACAACTTGAGACTTTTTTCCTTTAAATGAATTGTTGACAATCTTCCGTGCAATCTTAATAGCAGAGTTAAGATCTTGAGGTTTTTCTTTATTTAAAATTTTTGTTGCCATTTTTATAGTTGTATTGAAGAGTTTTCTTCCATCAGATTTAGGATTTAAGCTCTTTTTCTTCTTCTTCTCTAACCCCATACCGAGTTTTCTTTTTGCTTTCATGGCGTTACTAACCAAATATGCAAAGGATTTTTCTGTAAGATCGCTATCTTTTGAAAGTACTCTTTCCCAAGCTCTATTCTCAAGAATTTTGTCAGCTTGATGTCTATTATATAAATCTTTACTTTTAGAATAAGCAATGTCGTGATCTTTACATGCAGAGTCCAAGGGGTTTATTCCTTTATCACCTCTATTTAAACGTTTTTGTAATTTTGTACCAGGACCACAATATTGATAACCAGGAAGATGTAGTTCAATTGGTAGGGAGTTAATTAATTTATTCACCAAACCTCCTCCATTGACAGCCCTTTTACAATTAACTTGTTTATTATAATGTATCACCATCTTATTTATATATAATTTTATATAATAAAAAAATAATATAACATTATTTATAAAAATAATTAGGAAGCTGGAGTTCAGTAGGTGGGTTAACTGATTTATTTACCAAACCTCCACCATTGACAGATCTTTTGCAATTAAACTTTTTATTATAGTCCAACAACATCTTAATTAATTCTATAAAGAATTAATATAAAGATATTATATTCAGTTATAAAAATGCGTTTGGTGAAACAACATAAAAATATTTTAATTCGTAATATAGATTCTTGTACGAATGCAAATTCGAACATTAGGCACAGTTCTTTATTACCGAATTCAATTCGTGCACTGATTGTCGGACCATCAAATTGTGGAAAGACTAATGTTATGATTGGTTTACTTGAAAGTCCTAATGGACTTAAATTTGAAAACATTTATTTATATTCTAAATCACTTTATCAACCAAAATATCAATACTTGTAGAAACTAATATCACCAATTAAAGGAATGGGATATTATACGTTTTCAGATAATGAGTCTGTTATACCTCCTGATGAAGCCAAAAATAACTCAGTTATGATATTCGATGATGTTGCATGTGAAAAACAAAACAATATACGTGCATATTTTTGTATGGGAAGACATAAAAATGTTGACTCATTTTATTTATGTCAAACTTATACTAGAATTCCTAAACATTTAGTAAGGGATAATGCTAATATGATTATTATGTTTAAGCAAGATGAAATGAATATGAAACATATCTACGATGATCATGTTGGTAGTGATATGAGATATGAAAAGTTTCAAGAAATTTGTCAGGAATGTTGGAAGGACAAATATGGGTTTTTGGTTATAAGTAAAGATGATGAATTAAATAATGGAAGATACAGAAAGCTTTTTGATTATTTCATAACAATATAAATTATCATTAAAGTAAATATAATTATCAGTGTAATATCAAACTTTAAACATATTACATCAATAATCACATTCTCCATTATATTTCAAAATATTATTAAAAAAAAAAAAAAAAAACATATAAATCATAAAATAAACATTTGATATTATAAGCAACTAAAAATGAATGAGAAAATTTTAAAAGATTTGGTAAAGACTAGAAATGTTTTAAAGAAAAAATTACTTAGCATAAAAATTGGTGAAGCAGATACACAAAGACAGTTGAAAGATACATTTAAACCTATAACAGAACCATTGAAAGATCTTATCACAAGCTCAAAAAATAATAAAAATATATCTAAAACAGAAAAACAAGAATTTAGAGTTAAAGGTAATGAAAGCATCAGTTCTATGAATAATAAAATACCTATGAATTTGGAAACCAGTACCCCAAAAAAAAATTTGGAAGAAACACATTTTAACGATGATGAAGATGATAATTTTTACTCTCAATCAGATACAATAGATAATGTAAATAATACTATCGAGAGCTATCCTAACTTATCATTATTGGAAATAAAAAATGAGTTAGATACTCTTTATGGTCCTCATAAAGATCAAAATAATGAATGGAAATTTGGAGATAGTTACATTAAGTTTGATAACGATAAGATATTAATTGGGAATCAAATATGGGCTCTTACACCAGGACTATTTTCATTAATGTTTCATAAGATACCAAAAGATTATGATAAATCGGAGTTAGAAATTTACAAAAAGATTCTAATTAACACAAATGCTTATAAAAGAGATTACAAACCCGATGGTTATATAAAAGGAACTAGAGCTTATAAATATAAAAATATTATTGGAAAATTGTTTAAAGAAAGAACTCCAGCGAATCCAGCAATATTACATACATCATCTCCTAACGCAACGACTAATACTTATATGGGGAATGGATTAATGAATTTAAACTTACATAATCCCAACTATATATATTGGGACGATCCAAATGAATTGGTAGATCGCCTTAGACTATTGCTAGCATCACAAGCTGCCGGTCATTCGAGTCATAACAACGAAATTATTTCAATTATTGAAGAATTATATGAAGCAAACATTATTGAATAACTTTAATCTAAACCAATTATGTCTGTTGATAAATTTGGACACTATCTAAATGATACAAGTGGTATAATATCAATAAGAAATGCACCTAAATTGTTGGGGTTCTTTATGGATTCGGATAACAACATTGACATTCAATACAAAAGAATCAAAAATGTTGCAAGTGCTTTGGAAGAGAATGATGTTGTCAATAAAATGTTTTTGCAAACTCACATTGAGAAAGCACAGAAGGAGATAATAGAACACCTAAAAGATAATATAAATGAAATTCATGAAATTATATTGAATATGAGAATAATTTTCGAAGAAGAAATCAAAATGATACGTGAACAAATTTTAAAAATTGATCATTTAATAAAAGTTATAGTAAATGAAAATGCTTTAACTACGGAAAACCATTAAAAATTATCTTTACAAAAAAAAATAATAATTAAAAAAAAAAGTGAATAAAATGACTACAAAAAAAGACTTAGTAAATGAACTTCATAAACAAGCTCGGAAAAATTTTATTCGTCGAAAAGTTGTAATGAAAGGAATAGATGATCTTTGGCAAGCTGATTTGGTTGAAATGGGAGCCTATTCATTATATAATAAAAATTACAGATACTTGTTAACTATAATTGATACTTTCTCAAAATTTGCATGGGGTATACCACTTAAAACAAAAACATCATTGGAAGTTGTTAAAGCAATTGATAACATTTTTAAATTAGGACGAGTTCCTAAAAACTTACAGACTGATGATGGTAAAGAATTTTTCAATAAACACTTTAAAAACCTCATGACCAAACATAACATCAATCACTACTCTACATATAGCAGTATGAAGGCTTCAATAGTAGAACGATTCAATAGAACTTTGAAAGGAATGATGTGGAAACAATTTAGCTTAAATGGATCATATAATTGGCTCGATATTTACAAAGATTTAATTAATGCATACAACAGAAAAGTACACCGCACAATCAAAATGGCTCCAATTAATGTTAATTCTACAAATGAAAGAAAACTGTTAAATACTATATATAATCATTTAAAAATATACAAATTTACTAAATTTCATGTTGGAGATTATGTGCGTATAAGCAAATATAAACACATTTTCGAGAAAGGTTATACCCCCAATTGGACAACGGAAGTTTTTAAAATTAAAACAGTTAAAAATACCTATCCCACAACATACATATTAGAGGACTATCATGGAAATCCAATTAAAGGAGGATTCTATGATGAAGAACTTTCTAAAACTCAATTCCCCAATACATACTTGGTAGAAAAAATTCTTAAAACTAAAGGAGAGAAAGTATATGTCAAATGGTTGGGATTCTCAAATCAACATAATTCCTGGATTAACAAAAATGAAATATTATAGCTAATAAGATAAATTTTTATATGTATATGTGGTCTTAAATAAAAAAAAAAAAAAAAAATTTAATACGCAACTTTTGTCAAATTTAATTTATTTATAAGTCGACATCCGAAATGTCAATAACACTAACCTTAAGCGCTAACTCATCTGAGTTGTCTGCTAATTATTTTCCTCCCATCGAATTAAATGGAGAATATGAGTGTGCTCTTATAGATTTTCATTCATATAATAGTATTCCTAATGTGGATATTTATAATAATGTATTCCACATCGGAGATTACGTATTTGATATACCAATAGGATCATATGAATTAAATGATATTGTTGATTATATCAAGGAACAATATAAAAGATTCAGTCCCAACAATACAATTAATATTGAAGCTAATAATAATACAATGCAAGTGAAAATAAATAGCTCAAAAGATTCAATCTATTTTAATAGGGAGAATACAATTGGAACACTTTTAGGATTTAATAAAAAGACTCTATCACCTAATATAGATCATTATTCTGATCTCCCTGTCAATATTTTCAAAGTAAATATTTTGCGAGTTGAAAGTAATATAGCAGTAAACACTTACATGAATAATTCCCAATCTCACACCTTGCATGAGTTTGCAATTAATGTTCCTCCAGGGTATAAAATAGATGAGATTCCTAGAAATCTCATTTATTTACCAGTCAACTCTCGAGAGATAAGTTCACTTACTTTGAGAGTAGTTGATCAACACGGAGACTTAATTAATTTCCGAGGAGAGGAAATTACAATTAGAATACATTTAAAACCTGCTAAATAATGATAATATATAATAAATCTAACAGCAAACTATCTTATACTCATAACACAATATTGAAAAATAACTCAAAGCTAAACAGATCCTTACAATATCTGAAACTAACTCCAGAAAATAGGAAATTTCTTAAGTCGTTAAATTTAAAATTGAAGAAACCATGAGTTCAGTAATAGAGATTCTAGAAAAACCATTATCTGATGAAAACATAATTAAGAAGGACTACCACACATATACACCATATCTTCAATCATACAACAACAATGATGAAATTAGAATTTCAATACAAAATCAAGATTTGTATGTATTACCAGCTGAAAGTTTTATATATGTTGAAGGATTCGTAAAAGATGTCAATAACACAAAACTAGTACCTTCAACATCCAACTTTAAATTAAAAAATAATTTTGTAGCATATCTCTTTGATGAAATTCGTTATGAACTTAATGGCATTGAAATTGATCATACAAGACATCTAGGAACATCCTGTACTATAAAAAATTTGGTTTCTTTATCACCAACTGATAATAATGTAATGCAAAATGCTGGCTGGAATAAAATAGAAGATATTGATCTTATAAATGGATATTTTAACTTCTATGTTCCACTAAAAATGTTCTTAGGATTCGCTGAAGACTATAATAAAATAATATTAAATGGAAAACATGAATTGATTCTTTTACGTAATAAAAATGATTCAGATCTTGTGTATTCAACTGTTTCTACTGAAAAAGTTAATTTGACGATTTCGAACATTTCATGGAGAATACCTCATGTACACCTATCAGATTTCAGTAAATTAAATATGATTAAAATAATAAACAGTGGAACGTCTATACCAATAGCATTTCGTAGTTGGGATTGTCATATAAATCCACAATTAAATACTGGTACTAATCACATTTGGAATGTCAAACTCGCCTCAAATAGAGAGCGACCTCGATTTGTTTTAATAGCTTTTCAACATGAAAAAAAGTTTACTCATTGTGATTTAACAAATTTAAAAATACATTTCCATATGATGATCTCAATATAAAATTTAAAAATGAACGTTATGCAATTTTATATGATATGTATGTAAGATTTCAACAAAACTACTACATCAAGGATGCTCAACCGCTCCTCACTTCTCAAGAATTTAAAAATAAAGCCCCCATAATAGTTGTCGATGTTAGTCATCAGAACGAATCTGTTAACAGCGGACCGATTGATATAAAAATTGAATTTGAAACAGCTACAAATATTCCAACATATACATCAGCTTATTGCATTCTCATCCACGATCGAATAATTGAGTACACACCATTAAGAGGAGAAATTAGAAAATTCTTATAAATCATATATTATGGCAAACACAATTTTCGTTGATTTACAAGGATTCAAATTTAATTCGAATGATTTTATTGCAAAAGAAATTGCAGTTGTTTTCAATTCTAAACAGTATATCAATTTTATCATAAAATCTCCATTTTCTTTAAAGTCTCTAACACCACAGAAACAAAAGCAAGCAAAGTGGCTAACAAAATATTTTCATCATATAAATTGGAATGATGGATTCATATCATTTAAAAGTGTTTGTAGATTTTTAAAATCGAATCTGAAATATTCAAACATATACGTTAAAGGCGTTGAAAAGAAAAAATGGTTAGAAAACATTTTGAAGCAGAAAGTTTTTAATATTGAAGATTTCGGATGCATTAATTTTAGACAGTTGGAAATGAAATATCCAAATACCTTACATTGCACTTATCACCAGTACGGAGTTTGCGCATTAAGAAATGCCCTATTACTTAAAACGGAAAACCTATTTTTAAACTAAAAAAAAAAAAAATCTTTTTTTTTTTCATAATATTGTAATTTTATTAATAATTTAAATTTTATTACATACATTTTACTAATTTTTAACAAATAATTAAAAATATATTTACTAATATTTAAATAAGAAATTTTTAAATTTAACAGAAATATTAATATAATTTTAGTTAAAGTTTAATTATTATACAATTATACATTTAAATAAACAATTCTTAGATATATGCAAGATTGTAAATCTTAGTTATAATTTTATAAAATAAATATAACAACAAAACTAATATTGAATTTCCATTAAAAACTCATCATCACTATCACTATTTTTAAATTTCTCTTTGTAATCTTTATCTATTTCTTCAATATTTTCAATTTCAAGCATAAATTGATCATCATTATCATTAACAAATTTGAAAATATAGTCATTCTCTTCATGATTAATATCGATAGCATCAAATATAAATTCCTCATCATTATTTTGTAAAAAATTTTCTTTATAATGCCCCCAAGCTAGAGTGCTCACATTGTCATCACATATATATCTCTTATTATCTAAATAACTTAAAGTTACTTTATTTATAAGAGAGGTATACAATGTATGCAATTTGGATTTAAATATATACATATTTCCATAGTATATTTGCTTATTGTATAAACAATTTTTATAGTCTGATAAGCTTAAATTTTTACAAACATTTACCTTGACACCCTTAGCCTTTTTGGTTTCTTTTAGATCCTCCGTTTTAAACGAATACATTTTCGCTCTTAAACCTACAAATTCGCTCATAACTAAACCATTGTTCTCGTCTTTCATCATCCCTAATACCTTTTTATTTTTTTGGGGAATGCCGAATTTATTATTTACTTCGTATTCTGAAGTATCAAACCTATAATCTATATCGTTAATTATATCTTTATAGAAATCGTCTGTTTCTATTGTATAAATAAAGGAATCTGTATCCATATAATTAAGTTGTGCCTTTGTTTTATATTTTGGTATTATGTAATCATAGTGGAAATCATACATTTTCCACTTTGAAAGTTCTAGAATCGTAAATCCTAGGTAAATTGGTTTGTTGTAGTAGGAATGATTTTTATCTAATTCTACAGCCATCATATTTTCTTCAAATATACTGTAGGAGTGAAATTCTGGTTTAGCTATAAGAGCACGAGCTCCCAGCCTTTTACCAACACTTTCCCAATTATTTACAATTTTAATAATTTTACGTTTATCAACGTTTTCCATTGTTTTACCATAAATGGCATTATTTAATAATTTAAAAAAGTTTTTCTCAAATTCATTTTTTGCATTTGTTCGATGAAAGTTATTTAAAGATATGTATTTTTTCAACCATGGGGATTGTTTGAATTTCAAAATTCTATGAATTTTTTTCAATTTTAGTCCATGCTTTAAGCATTGCTTAAGATTTTTATAATAAATTACATAGTCGTTTTTATCATTTAAGTCAACTAACAGTTTTTCCTCTTTGGAGTTTGGAGGAGATTTATTCTCACAACAAAATGGTAAATCGTTATGAGAATCGTGAATTTCTATGGGGTACGTTAAACTAACTTCTAGTATATACCCAACATCTGACTCATCTGGAATTGACTCCAAAGAGAAGTTATCAACGTCATCTACCCATTCAAAATTACCTTCGGGTAAAGCTTCTGACATTGCCCACCCATACAAATTATTGGCATCCAAATACGTTAAATATTTGGACGGGATGTTAGGGTTAAAATCTGTTAAATATTTGTTATTAGCTTTAGTATGTCTTCGAGAACATTGTACGATACCCCCTCTTATTCCTTTTTGTAAAAATTGAATCATTTCTAAATCAGTTAATAAATCTAACTTTATATCAGTAAATTTCATCATGGCATCCCAGGATAAACCTGGTGCCGTATAATAATGACAAGGGTCTAATTGATAAATATTTTTACATACTTGCCTAAAGTTTTCAAATACATCAGCTAATAACAAAACATCGCTTTTCAAGTATAACATTAGGTAATCTTCTAATGTTTTACACTCAAATTTACTCCATACCTCTTTAGCGTGAGTATAATCTTCTATGGAGCAATGAGTATCATTTAATTTATTATAAAAATCTTCTATTTTTGGTAGTTGAGTTTCCCTTAATTTTTCAATTGAATTTAAATAATTGTAAGGAAAGACTCCTTTTCTTATTAATAAATTAAATTTACTTTCATCCTCTGAATAAAAACTTTTTACAATTTTAAGTTCATCCTTAGATAAATTTTTAACTAAATTATCTAAACTAGACGGCATAAATCTGCAGGAATCAAGAAATCTAATTTCTATATTTCCACCTTTATTACTACTAATGGTTTTAGAAAGTGAAATATATAATTCTTTATTAAGAGGAATTATATTAATAGGACCTTTATCTATATTATTTAATTCTTTCACAAATAAATGGCAATCATATGAAGAAAAATTGTGAAATATTACGGGGAAAAAATTTGGTAATTTGTAATTTATATTACAAGAATTATGTGCAGGTCCTCTATATTTTCCACTTACATGGCAGTGATCTCTTACTTTGCTTTCATTTATTATAATTTTTGAACAAATGTGGCAAGTATTGTTTAAAGCAAAATCTATATTTTCCTTCTCGGTTAAGGGTGTCATTGGTTTAACGACTTTTAAATAATTTTCGTTTAAATATCTAACATCACTAACTAAGTTCTCTACAAATAGTTTCGCAGAATCTACACCTTTAAACATACGAAGAGTATTTAAACTGGAGTTAAAATTACATTTTATATAATAAGAAAATGCAAAAGGAATATGTTTATCAACTAATGTTGTTGATGAAATATTTCCATTCGGAATGCATGTTTGAATATTTTCAAAAATACATTCTGAATCTGCATATATTACAAATGGCATATCTAATTGCTTATTATAATTTTTAAATTCTAAAATCGACTTATCTGCTGGGGGCACATATGAAATAGTTTTAGTACATCTCTCCTCATGTTTTTCCAATGCCTTTTTGTTGTGGAAGTGTTGTAAGCAATAATTGCAAAGAACTATTGCTTCATGATGTAGAGTGACTTGAGACTTGAGAAATCTGTAAAATAAATTTGGAATAGAATAACTTGCATTTAATAGTATTATAATTTTTAATTAACATACCTTGAAATATGTTTAATCCAAACATAGTGGGAATTATCACCGTTATTTGCTTGTATAAACAACAAATTAATATGCTTTGGTTTCTCTTCTTTTGATTTGTAGTATGGTCCAACTATTAAATCTTTCGCCTCATCATAACCAAATACATTGACGCTTATATTCGGGTTATTTATTTCGAAGATATTAATATCTTTTAGTTTTAGTGGGAAGCTTAATCCACTAAAATTCAAATGAACTCCATTTATGAATATATTGTTTGAATATATATTTACTTTATATTGTGAGGTTCTCATAGCATTTTTCTTAATTTTGGCAATTGCTGAAATTATGGCCCATTTAAAACAAAATTCATCCTGATTTTGGACGTTGATACAAGCTTTTTTTAATTGCAGTTTTGTAGGAAGCGGTATATAGGTTGAACCTCTGAGAGGCTGGAACTTATTTAGATTTAATTCAACTTTTACTAATTGAACTAAAGTCCATCCACTATCTCTCTCTTGAAACTCTTCGGTCTTTTGTAAAATATTTTCTGTTTTCATAGAAAATGCTTCATCATATTCTCTGATGGAATAAATGTCTTTCATTTTTGTTTGAAACACTTTTACCTCAATCGGAGTGTTTTCCAAATTATCCATATTTGGCTTAGCATATAGACCATGGAGTTCAATATTAAATTTTAATATTTCATTTTTTTTAAGAAAGTAACTAACTTTCCCTTTAAAAGCTTTTGATGCTTCCTTCAAAAAGACTTCCGGTAGGAGACATCCTTCGTTTCTATTGGTGAAGGAAAGAGTCACAACTCTTGTCTTAAATGCACTTTTCACCCTTTTAACCAAATTTCCGTCTCTAGAAATATCTTCTTTAGCGAATCTGGATGAAGATGCGTGAGTCATTTCATGCATTTGCAATGACTTAATGTTGGCAAAAGCCTTATTGCATTCAGTGCATGTAAACATAGCGGCCATTATTTCAAATTTAGGTGTTTCTTTTTTTTATTTTTAAATAACTTATAATTTTTATTCACTTTTGATTCACTGTAGATTCTGTTATATAAATATTATATTTCTTTATATGAATATATTTTAAATTCTTATGTATTTTATGTTTTTCAAACTATCCTTTTTTTTTGATATTATTGTTTTTATACTTATTTTATCGTTTATAAATATATATGTATGTAGGTTCTTTTTTAACACTTTTCTTTAATTAGTGACTTTCTAAAAATTTTTAAATAAAATTGTAATAGTTGTATATCTTTTTAAGGCTTTAAATATCCGAATAAGACAAAGTAGTATAACATACTAATTGTTATATTTCTAGGTTTGCTCTTTAGAACTAAGAAAAAAGTATTATTTAGAAAAAAAAAAAAAAAAATAAACCAAAAGAAAAAAACAATACTTTCGTTCTTATATTACAAGGTAAAAATTACCATTAAAAATTTCATAAATGTCATGCTGTTAACAGTTGTGATCACAAAAAATATATGTATGTCTAAATATAAATTCATAAATCTTGTACATTGTCAATATTTCCGTCCACTATAAAACTTAAAAAAAAAAAAAAAAAAGATAATAATAATACAAAATGTTGAGGTTCACACTTGTTATGCATCAATTCCCTCCCTCCCTAGTTAACTTAAGAGCATGCAGAATCATGTTATCTTAATAGATAACACATATTATACTTACCATTTAATTATCCTACGAATTCCTTAAGAATTACTTTTATATTCTATTCACACAATTCGCCTTTATCTTTCTATTTCAAAAACAACAACAAGATGTACATTGTATTTATACAAAACATGATAATGTTGACACGCGTGCGTAAGGTTATGCATTTAATAATATTCATTTATGAGCATGCACAATCATGCTTTGCTCAATAGATATCAAATGCTATACATAATTAATTAATCACCAAATCACATAATTTCCTAATGACAAATGAAACATAACATCCAAAAAAAAGGTTCGTGACAATAAACAATCAAAACACTGACATATAGCCTTCACAACACACAGAAAAAAAAAAAAAAAAAAAAATCACCGAACAATAGTCATGACAATAATCATAAATAATTTTGTATGCACATTTTTTATCCCTAAAAAATACAAAACACTCTAAGATCAGATTAATATATCCCTTCAAAAACACACAAGAAAAACACCAAAACAAACTAAAAACCACAGGTATCTATCACCCAAATATGATCATAAAAAATTTTGTGTGTGCAAACAACCCTTATAAATTTACTTCTCAGAACCATTTTACACCAATGACAACATAATGTTGCCATTGTGCTACATAGCCCTAACGTTTCAAGGGGGTTTCATTATGGTGGCAACACCGCGCTACCATTGTGCTACATAGCCCTAACGTTTTGACCGTTGTGCCAGAAAGCCCTAACGTTTTGACCGTTGTGCTAGAAGGCCCACAAACATACTACTTCGCCATATAACTAAAGACAAAGAAGAATTATAGTTATAATAGTTTAACTTACCTAAGCGTAAGATATAAGTAGTTATAAGCTTTCCAATGTTATATGTTTCCTAAATTTTTCGTAACTTATTAAACTTAAAAGTGGCATAGTTTCGGTTCTATAAAAGCAATGTAATTTAGATGAAAACATCGAGTTTATACTTTTTTTGATTTTTGCATTTAAAGTAAAATTTAAAAAAAAAAAAATTTTTTTTTTTTTGAGAAACTATAAATATTTTAACTGTAATAAAATCTTTGTTAGTAAAGATATCTTAACGTTGAATGTACCCTCTATTGTATAAAATGGAAAAGTGAAAAAAAATTAAGATTTTTGTAAAAGAAATCCCACAATTCCCACAAAACGCCGAAAATCCCAAAAATGGGTTTGTTTCACATTATCGGCTATAAAATCCACATTTTTCCGAATTTCCGTAGATTTTGATTGAAAACTTTTAACAACATATTACAGATTCCTGAACTGCATTACGCTTGGCGATTCGTGCTTTGGGATTTTAGATAATATAGACTAAAGTAAAAACTTTCATATAAAATGGGTTAAATTCGGGAGGGTGTGTACCTTGACCACTTGAGTTATTGGGCTTGTTTTTTATTTTAGAGTCATCTTTGTGAAGTTACCTTTCAGAAAAGTATAAAATTAGTATATGTTGTTAAAGAAAACATTAACAACACAAAAAAAAAACACAAAAATTCTTAATTTTTGCAATTTTCAAATTCAAAATTATTTATTTTTGGATATCGACTTCAGATATCTTTTATTCAATAGATAATTTTGTTTTTTTAACTAGTTAAAAACTAATAAAATAGGTCGGAAATACTAGGATACATATGAAAAAAACTGGACCAAGAACATGCAAAATTGAGGTACTTAAACATTCAAATGCAAATAACTCAAAAACTGTAAGAGATAAATAGGACATTTTTATAGGTATTATCAGAGCCTACAATTATATATAAAAATATTTGAAATCGGACGAGAAACAAAAATTTGGAGATTAAAAATTTTTTATGTCCAAGGTACCCTACTTCGAGCCCCTTTAGCTTCGACCCTGAGGGGTCTGGTGGGTCCCCCTTCCAAACTTTGTACACCCCTCTGCTACGCCCATAACAAATTTCATGCAAATCAAACCAGCCGATCAGAAGTTACAGATTTATTTCCAAAAATCTTTGATTCTGCCCCACTGTGCAATGTTATCCTTTTTAATGCGAACAAACACTGTATGATTGTTTAGTCTGCACTATTATTCGATAAGTTACATACATATACGTTTTTACTTCAACTTATTAAGATAAATTAATAAATTATATAATTTTACTTCAAAAATTACTAGAAATAGTTACATGGGTTGTCAAACTTAGTTAAGACGACCAACATTTGATAAAAATTAATTATAGGTATTAAAATTTCATTTTATGACTTTTATATTAGAAATTGCTCCAAATTTCCAAGAATCTACTCTAAAATTAATGTATTATAACTCTTAAATTATTATTAAAACTCTTAAAATATTAGTTTTGGCCGATCATATACTAAGGACTTATATCATGTTCAAATTTAAAAATAATACCTCATTTGTTGTGGCAAGTAGGGTAGCAGGTAGTAGTAGCTGCATTTTATTGATACTAACTCAGGACACTTAGCAGTATATCATTCTGTTCAGAATCAACCTTTGAAAGTTTGTGTTGGCTTTATAATGTAATCAAAATTTTAGCAAAGATCGTTTTTGGCATTTTTTTACCGGTAAATTCCAGTTCAAAAATTTTTAATATGAAAAATTAAAATTGTATTTTATAGGGAAACTAAAGGCGCTAGAGCAAAAAGAATCAAAATCTATGATAATTTATGTTTCCTACCGAATATAGATTTTTAATATGAACAAGCGCGAATGTTATATTCGGCTAGGCCGAATCTATATACCCAGCATCAACTTCTTCATATTTTTCGTTATATGGGAGATGGGCGATAAAGTGGGTGGACCACGTCCATTTTTTGTTTTCGAGTTTACAATGGTTCTTGAACTATTTGTACAAAATTTCGTTGATGTTTCACCTTATATGGGAGGTGGGCGACCACGCCAATTTTTGGTTTCCAAGTTTGAATCTGTACAAAATTTTGTTGTTGTACACGCTTTTGTTTAAGAGATATCAGCAGAAAAGAATGAAATTAAGCAACAACGGATACCCTGTGTTTCTAGTTTTTAGCCCATAACTTTTTTGTTTAACAACCGATTTTGCCCATTTTCAATATAAAATAAACCTTATATAAAATAAATATTTGAGCAAAATTTCGTCCCCCTACATTGTCGAGCTGCTTTCAACAGACAGACGGACAGACGGACGGACATAGCTAAATCGACTAAGAATCGAACCAGGACCCAGAAAATGTATACTTTATGGGTGTCTTAAATGATTTTTTCGACATGTTACATACGAAATGACAAAATCAATATACCCCCTATCTTTTTGATCGTGGATATAATAATTAAAAATGCATTTTATAAGGAAACTAGAGCAAAAGGAATGAAAATCTGTGATCATATATTTTTCCCACCGAATATAGATTTTTAATATGAAAAATTACAAAATACATAAAGAATGAAAATCTGTGTTCACTTATTTTTCCTGCCACAATTAGATTTTTTATTTGAAAATTTTAAATTTAATTGTTTAAGAAACACTTGTATCTAATAGTAGAAGTAGTCCATACATATTTCTTTTTTTGTATTTACTGCAAAATAATCGGTATTCACCTTAACAATATAAATAAAATAAAACCAATCTGGAGATAAACCTCATTATTTTATAAGAACAATACAAAAAATAAAAAATGAAGTTCAAAAATCATAGGTAGAAAAAAAAAACACCTTTTTTAAGGATGCTTTTTAATGTCATACAAAGGTAGATAAAGTCATAAAATTGTTTTTGGAGGCAAAGTAATTTTAGACCCAATGAAGAAAAACAAATTCAAACAATAAAAAAAACACATAACCATAAAATTATTTAGAAATTATATTAAAAAAAAATCCCTTACAACAAAACAACAATTGCTGAAATGTATTGTGGAAAATATTACCGATTTTACACTTCTGTTGCGATGATGTTTGATTTCAAAATAACAAAAAAAAAAAAAAAAAAAAAAAATCATAAAAAACAACAAGACAACAAATCTAAAGTACACAAAATACAACAATAACCAAAATTTAAAAAAGCAATACTCGTATACAACAATCAATAAATCATAAAAAAAACGTTATAAAATCCTTAAAACAAAAATGTTTGTTATTTTTGATTGTCTATAGAAAAGTTAAGAGAAATGGGGGGAGAAAAAAAAACATACGCATACATTTTTACAAACTCATCCTTGCATACATACGTAGTTGGTCATACAAGTATATATGTGGGAAAAGATGGAAGGGAAGCATTTTAAATTTGAAGTTATTGACATACAAACTGACAATCAGACACGTGTTTCTTTTGTTGTTATTGTTATTGTTTTATTTTTACTGAAACTGTAATAGTATTATTTCGTATAACAAACAGACAATTTTAACATTATAAACGAATATATGTACATATGTAAACATTTTTATGTGTATATGTGGATGTGCGTGTATGTGTATGTTAAGTTACATTTAAAATATAAAATTCAAAAAATTTAAAAAGAAGTGTTACCATATTTAAAGTTAAAGCAAAGTTGACCAGGATTTATAAAAGTAATCATACAAAATTGTTGAAATGAAATTAAATTGAATACGTAACAAGCAAGAATGTTATATTCGGCTTGGCCGAATCTATATACCCACCATCAATTTTTCCAAATTTAACATTTTACAACGGAAATGGGCGGTAAAGTGGGTGACCACGCTCATTTTTGTTGTCTAATTTTATCTGTATAAAATTTCGTTGTCGTACATGCTTTTGTTTAAGGGCTATCAACAGAAAAGTATGAAAGGAAGCTACAACGGACACCCTGTATTTCTAGTATTTAGCCCATTTTCAATACCAAACAAACCTTATATATGATAAATATTTGAGCCAAATTTCTTCCCCCTAGGAAGTACCGTTCGAACCCTATCATGCTTTCAACAGACAGACAGACGGACAGACATAGCTAGATCGACTCAGAATCTAACCAGGACCCAGAAAAAATATACTTTATGGGGTCTTAAATGATTTTTTCGACATGTTACACATGGAATGAGAAAATCACAATATACCCCCATTTTTTTGATCGTGGATATATTTTGCGATTAAACGCATTAGGTACAAATATTTGATTAGGGATTATTGTATAATTTGGAATATCTTAATAACTCAATTTGGAAATTGATAGCCTTTTGCATTGAAAAATTGATTTCTAATTATCTGATTTTAATTTAGACTTATGAATATTGGAAACACTATTTCCTTAAGAGCGTACAATCATATGCCGAAATAGAAATATTTGTTTACCTGAAAGTGTGTAGTTTATATAAATAGCTCTTCTCTTTCTTTAAGCCTTTCGTTGTACTAATTAGTTCATTGTATTATTTTTAACGTATTCAAATATTTTGTAATAACCTATTTTGCCCAACAACAAACCATATATAAGATAAAAATTTGAGCCAAATTTCGTCACCCTAGGTTGTCCCGTTCAAGCCCTATCCTGCTTTCAACAGACGGACGGACATAGCTAGATCGACTCAGAATCTAACCAGGACCCAGAAAATATATACTTTATGGGGTCTTAAATGATTTTTTCGACATGTTACACACGGGATGACATCTTTTTGATGGTGGGTATAAAAACTACTCTTAATATATTTTGCTGAATTTTTAGTGTTCTGGACAATTTAGAAGAATTAGATTTTGTTTTCTTTGATACATCATATTTTTCTGCAACATTACCTCTATCGTTTGAAGTATTTTCATGCTATTTTTTCCTCCTAATTCTTGCTTGAGTGTTTATCGGGAACTTTTTGTGCTTTGTACGTCTTCAGGCCAGATTTTCTTTAAACTTTTATGACTAAGATTCAGAGCAATAAACTTTTTGTGATACTTTTTTTCCAGAGATGTGGAGATTTTTCTCAAAATCCTTTCTATTTTGCCTGTGTCCCACAGTCTGAAATACTATTTTTCTTTCACTACCATGTTTCCATTTATTATATTAAAAATTTTAATTACGTATTTAGGTGTTTTTTGTTTAATTTCCATTTTAAGAAAAAGTAGTTTTGCTATTACTTAATTAATGATAACTCAAAAAGTTTTAGTCCAATATTATTGAAATAAATTTATAAATTTTTATAACCTTAAATCCCTTTATATATTGCGTTTCAATCGGCTCAGTAGTTTCGGAGTTATAATAAAAAAATGAAACAAAAAATATATTTTTTACGTGAAAATAGCAAGTTTTTTTGTTTTAAAAAAATCATTATAAATCGAAAACTGTTCAGATTTATTGCTTTATCGTAAACCCACATGTTATAGCAACAAAATGAGATAACGAGGATAAAAATCGATTGATTCTTGTCGAATTTATTCACAATTAAGTGAATTTTGCTCATTTTCACAAAATTTTCATTTTCATAAGGTTTTGACTTTAATCTATATTTTCTAAAATCTGGAAAATGTGGATTTTGTAAGCGAAAATGTAAAAAATCCCATTTTTTGAATTTTTGGAGATCTTTTTTGGGAATTGTGGTATTCCTTTTGCATAAATCATAAAGTTTTTTACACTTTCTTATTTTAGATGATAAAGTCTACAATCACCAATAATTTCTTTAAGATAACTTATCTAGTAAAGATAGTATTACAGATAAAATATTTATAGTTTCTCCAAAAAACTATTTTTTACAAAAATTTTACTTCAATTGCAAAATTCAGAAAAAGTATTTTTTAAACAAAAATCGAATCCACCAAATGGAATTTGACATGCTATACAAGAATCTGCTACCAGTTCTGTTCTATCACATAATGATTTAACACTTTGATAGCTGGAGATTTGTTTTTCAAATTTAGATAAATGAAAGAGCTGTAAACGACGCACATTGCGGTAAACGGATCGAAAATGGCGATTAATTCAGGGAAAGGTGATATCAATATTTTAATGATCACGTTTTATTGTTTCATTAATTATTAGTTAAAAAAAATCAGTTTTAGAATTTTAAGATTTTTTTTTTTTTTTTAGCAGAACGGTAATGTCTGTCCGTCCGTCCATACATTAGAGTTAATAGGTATCAACACATTAATGATCTCGTTTAATTTCCCTATTTATTAGTAAGTAAAAAAATGCATTTTTGGAATTATAAGATATTTTTTGGATGAATAGATGAATAGTAATGTCCGTCCGTCTATAGATTTGGGTTAAATGGGACGAAAATGACGCTTAATTCAGAAAAAGGTGATATCTAAATTTTGATAATCACGTTCTAATTTTCTATTTATTAATTAGTAAAAAACTGTAATTTTAGAGTCCTAAAATATTTTTTTGGCAGAATGGCAATGTCCGTCCATCCGTCTATACATTTGTGTTAAATGGGTCGAAAATAGCACTTAATTCAGGGAAAGGTGATATCAAAATTTTAATACTTTCATTTGGTTTTCATATTAATCGGGAAGTGGAAAAAAAATATTTTTCGAATTTTAAGATTTTTTTTTAAAGAATTCTAATGTTCGTCCATCTGTCCGTCTGTTTCTTAACCAAGATCTTGTAAAATTGAGATTTTTTAAATTTCTAATGTATTTAACTCTAATGTATTTAAGCATGTTTTCTGAAGGATTTAACAAGGACTTTAAGGTGATATAAAAATCTTGAAAATCGGGTAAGGAACAAAAATTCGCTAGTGGTTTAACATTTTCCATGACACTAGTACCCTACTTTAAACCCCCATAGTTCCGCTCCTGATGCGTATATTGGATCCAGTTTCTAAAGTCAAAATGCTACTATCCTCTGCCACTCTTATGTGAAATTTCATGCAAATCCAACTTGCCGATTAGGAGTTACAGGTTAATTTCGATTCTTCCCCACTGTTTAATGCTTGATAAAGCAAAGAAAATGTCTGCACTTAAGCTGTTTTTTATGAAACCTACTGGAGTTTTTTTGAAAAAAAAAAAAAAAAATTTCTCAAATCGGGCTATATATGTGTACGATTTTTTTTCTTAATATTAAAGTGAACAATATATACTATTTTTCAGAACATTTTAAGAACAAACATCTTGTAACATTTTAAGTTGCATTCCATGGATTTTGAAAATTAGTGTATTTTAGGACAATTTTCAAAAAAATAACAAAAATATTAGGACAAAATATAATTTACAAATACTTGAAGAAAAGTACACTTAGATATCTGAAGTTGATGGTTTCATTTTAAATTTTTACCTTAAAAGATGTTTTATTTAAATAAATACATTGAAAACTGATGAAAATTAAATTTTTTACTATTTTTCAAAAATGTTAAAAATTCTTAACTTTGATAGCTCCTTATAAGAAAACAACACAACCTAGCTTAAAGATTTTAATTGATACACACAGAAAAAAGATTTATCAGAAAACGGTTCTAGTTGTTAATATTTTACAGAGTAAAGCGAAATTCTATTTTTATAATTAGATTACTTCAAATTTAATTACTTTTCTCTATTTGGAAACATTCAATTATTGTTCAAATTGATTAAAAGTTATAACAATTATAAAATAAGAACATACAACCGAATCGTTCTTTTAAATTATTTTTTCAAATAATTCGAAACAGACAACCTAATTAAATCAACTCATATTGGTGATTGTAATTGAAATATTCGATTATATTATAAAAAAACTCAATTCGGTGATAGTAATCGTATTAAAATAGAAAATGTTTTCGTTTTCCTTTGACATTTGTAAACAAATAAATTAAATAAAAATTTTTCACAAATTTTGTTATAGGAAAATTTTTACAAAATAAATACATATTTAGTCGTCAATATTAAAACATTGGTCAAATAATGCATATTTAATGGTAAGTTTTTTAAGATTTCAAATCTCCTGGGCGGAAGCAAAAACTCTTTTAGATGTACGCATACATTTTCCGAAAAAGTTAGTTTTCATTTATGTATATATGTATTTGCAGATAAAAGCATAAAACATCTTTGGTTCACGCAAGGTGATAAAGTCAAGCGACATTTCAAGAAAATCATAAAGCAGACCTCCTCAACTTAATATCAAGACCGTTCCCATTTAAATACTAAGCAAATTTAGACGAATTGTAAATATTATATTTGTGTTTTTATATTTTCTCTGTGCTTCAGTAAAATATAATATTAAAACAAAATGTCAACTGACTTATTTATTAATTCACAATAGTCATTTTAGTTTCTTTCCTTGTCACAGAATAGTTTTTAAATACAGTTGAGAGTACCGAAATTATTCAGCAATTGTAATGGAATTATGTGATAGTTATTGGAACCGACAAAATTCGATTGGCAAAAAATTCGGTTGCCATAACGAATCTGTTTTCTCTGTGTATTGATACATAATTGTGTCTGTTTTTATTCGGTACCCAATTTTATTACAAAACTTTAAATTTTAAAATTCAATTAAGCGCCACTTTTGACACATTTTACCCCAACGTGCGACGATTAAAATTATCTTCAGATTATCTTAGCATAATATTTTTTTATTTGCTTAATATTTTCGTAGTTAAGGAGCAAAATTTGTTCAAGTTTTCATGAAAAGATTATATTTTTTTCGCCACTAATTTTCTAATACTACACACAGAAAAAAGATTGGTTGGATATCGCTTACCACCATATAAATTTAATAATATGAACCAATTTTCTATTAGACTTATTATAATTTTGCAAATAGAAAACTATGTATGCTCTTATATAGATATGAACGTACTAATATTTAAATTAACGTTCCTGCAATAATATAATTGGTTAATGCAACCAATGCGTGCCCTTTTTAAAATTAAAATAACAATTCGGGAACGGTAATCATATTTAGTACATTTATAATCGGTTTTATATCTAATATTTTAATTGTAGCAATCAATAAAACGTTAAAAAATAGATATGTGAAACAAATACTGAATGTTTAGTTGCAGTAGGTAATAATTTATTACAAACATTTATTGTTGAAAATCATTTCGGTTGCCTTAAAAGAAAAAGTTGGTCAAATTGGTTTTGACATTTTTAAAAAAGTAATATAAAAATAAATTATATGAAAATAAAAATTGTTTAAAAACAAAATTCAATCACCCAAAACCAAAGAAACATACATTGCTTGGACCCATAGGAAGCAATAAATTGTATAAAGGAAAAGTAATTTATTAAGAAAGGAATAAATAGTAAGTAATATTGATTAGCAAACAATTAAAGTTAGTTTTGAACCGACTTTAGGAAAGTTGTGAGTGACAACATATTTTTTCCTTTCAGAGACTCAATTGAATTAAAATCAACCTAGAGCCGGTTTATAGCAGAAGTGATTGGAATCAGATACTTAAATATCTAATCATTTTGTAAATCATGCCAAAAATTATACAAAAATCTAAATATGTAAAACGTTAACGGAATTTATATCATATAAAACATCAAATCAATATTGTTCCCAGAAGAATTCTAGGATATTTGTTATTGTATGTGTGTTACATAATATTATAATAAATCAATTTGAAGTAGATACCAATATATACAGTTTTATTTATATTCTTTCCAATCGAATAATTCGATTGCTAGAACCAAATTTTTTAAGCAAACTTCAGTTACTTCTATTGTTATTTTCTATCATTCCTACTGAATTGTTGTTCTAAAAACGGGTATTTCTACTAATTACTTAGTAATAGGAACTGAAATATTTAGCAATCCCAATCGATTTCTTTGATAGTTGGTGCAACTATCCAAATTCGATTGGCAAAAAATTCGGTTATCACAATGAAACCATACTCTCTGTGTAAGAAAATATTGATCGTATAAAAAAATAATGTTAATATAAATTGATTTGGTATCTATTGGAGTTTTATTTATATTAATTATACCAGCTAAAAAAATTTTAAATAAAGAATTCTGTAATTTATAAAATTTATCATTTAACATTACAATCTGGTAACATGGCATTAATCCACATATATGCATTTAGAGCTATCTACATATTCATGCATACATTATTACTATTTCTCTATATAACATATACATGTTTTAAATTTTATACCAAGATAACTTGTCTTACTGTCTGGATCTTTCATTTCATTTCGTTTTTGTTTCGAACTTCTTTTTTTTTCATATGAGTTTTTGTTTTTAAATAAAATACGTGACTTTATTACTTTATTGACATTTACATAAATAACAAAAACAATAAAAACAACAACAAAAAAACGTCATACCAACAAAAATCTACAACATATGGTCCAGTATGATTTCTTTTTTATTATTTCTATTGCCAGTTCTACATATTTTTTTCGTTTTTTTTTTTCGAAAAAAAAAAAAAAATATATATTTTTTGTTAGATTTATTTTTCTATAATATGATAATGGTTTGCAAATATCACAAAATTCATATTATATAGGTGTGTATTTATGTATGTATTTGTGTGTGTGTGTCCATGGGATTTTGTATTGAAAAGTCTATGTATGTATATGTTTGGAAATGGCAATCAAAATCATATAAAGGAAGAGTGAGAAAAGAAACTTTTATATATTTTATTTTATTTTATGATTTTTATTTGCATTTGTAAATGTATATTATACATACATATAGTATGTGTATGTACATGTGTAGGTGCATGTGAGTAAGAAATAACGCAAGGAAAGGTGTGTATTGTTTACAATATTTTAGATATTTTGACAATATTTGTTTATATCAATATAAAATAAATTTCAAAATTGATTGATATAAAAATTATTAAGAAAAATAGCACAAAATTTTAAAATATTATTTGTTTTATTTATTTACAAGAATATATTTTTTATACTCTTTCAAGTGTGTAATAAAAATTTAAAATTCATATGCAATTTTGTTTTGATACTTTTGCATTAAATTTGTAAAAATTTTAAATGAAGGAAAAATATTTAAGAATATAAAATTTACTTTATTATAAATGAGGAAATTTTATTTTATATATTTTGGTACATATTTATGTTTAATGCACATTGCTTATAAATAATATGGTGTGGAGTTATCTATTTTACTTAAAACAATTTATCTACATACATATATTCACAAATTTATATAAAATCTTTGTATTTCCTAGTCAATGTGTAAAATTTAATTAAAACTTTTAAACCATATTCTCATTAATTTATAATTACATTAGAATTTTAATCAAACTTATAAAAGCTACACATACACTAGCAAACAAACGAATATAACTTTATAGAATAAAAATATAAAATTAAATAACTTTTTGTAAAAGGTATTACTTCATAAAAAAATATATTAAATTAAAATAGTTTTTTTTTTTTTGATAAAATCATCAAAATTCATATACATAAAAGTTTTTATGTATGTTAACATATACATACATATATCAAGCTTCACGTTTTTAAGCAGGCTATCATAAAAGTTATTTGAAAATAGAAAAAATTTGGATCAAATTATCCCAAGTAAAAAAGAGTTTTATCCAATCGATTACTGCGAGGATTTCAAATTAATAGTTTAAAATTGATTAAAAAAAAAAAAAAAAAATACTTCAAAAATTAAGTAATTTCGATATAAAATTCTGTTAGCCTTATCATTGAAATATGGATGGAATTGCTTCGTTAAGTTACTTAAAATTATTATATTATGATATTGAAAATCCTTTTCAAACTACTTTAAAAACAAAAATTAAAAAAGTTGTATCTTTCCTTTAGATGTTTGATGCCAAATAAAATTAATAACAAAAAAATCTCTTCGACATAAAATCTGTTGTTAAAATTCACTATATAAGCAAATGTAAAAAAACAGCATTTCATACCTGTGAACATTAGATTACCCATAAAATGTGTGGATTTTACAAAAGTTTTGATTTTGCTTGCTCCACCGGCAGTTTCTGGTAGATGGGGCTAAAAAAATAATATGTGTGCAAAAATTGGGTCGATCGGTAGTAAACCGGCCAGTCGACTTTGACCTTTGACCTAAAACACGCTTAAAAGTAACTAATATCTTTATTGCGCTATAACTCTTTAATTTAACATTTTCCGATAAAATACTATATAAGCTTTTTTATTCAGAATAAAATGCAGTTATTTTTGACATATAATTTTCTAGCCTGCTATGACTCGTTGTGATGTTATAAGCAATCAAAGTAAAATTTTTTTCATGAACTTTTTTAAAAAAGCCCTGGTTTTAATATGGCCCTAGCCTGCTAGAAACGGTTTTTATTATTTTGTAGAGCAGGATTTGTAGTTTTTATAAATTGATAAGTTTTATCACATTTGCTTAATATATTAGGGTAGATGGACCAAAATCTGAATTTGGGGTACCAATTCTTTTGCTTATACAAATATTGGTACTAAATGTAGGAAGTAGCATGAAATTTTGAAACATTTCAGAGATTTTTTTTAATTTTATCGAATTAAATAGTTAGTTTACATATAAACAACTTTTTTTTTATCTCTTTTACCTCAAAAATCTGATATAAAAAATAGATAACATTTCTCACAATAGCTTCGAAATAAATAAAAATATATTTTCAAAAGAACTAGTAAATTAATTTATATGAGTTAAATTCATAAAATAACGGAATTTAGTTTTGTTTCGATTCCATCAGAAATATCTTTTGTGTGTTGTTGTTTAGTTTTCTTTCAAAAAGGAAAAATTATACAATTTATTTTATAATTTACCTCTATTGAGGGTACATGACATAATAAAGGTTAATTAAAAGCAAACCATTTTATTTCCGTAATGCATTGTCTTGAACACTTAAATTGTAATTTTTAATCTCAGTTCTAATGTATTTATCAAGAAGTACATACATGGTATTTAAATATTTACTTAAATACAAGGTTTTATAAACTAATTACTTCCATTCTACATTTAAAAATTCCTCATCTTCACTTGCTGCTTTAATTTTTAATGTTTACGAATAATAATGAAAATTGTTATTAATATTACACATAAATATTTACCTATTTGCGACCTGTTGATAAAAATGTTTTATGTTTTTAATATATTTCGCCGATTTTTAAGGCCGAAGAAATAAAAAAGTGGTTATATGTAAAAATATTAATATGTCAACTTTTATAATTTTTGGTTAATCGGCAACACCTAAATTTCGAGTGACTGTTTAATTCGATAGCAATTTAAAAATACTCTCTGTGATGATTCAAAATTTCATGCTACACCTTACATTTAATACAAATATTTGTATAATAAGTAAAATATTGATACCCAAGATTCAGATTTTGGTCCATCTACACTAACATATAAAGCAAATATGATAAAACTTATCGACTTATAAAAACTACAAATCCTGCTCTACAAAATAATAAAAACCGTTTCTATCAGGCTAGGCTCATATTAAGGCCAGGGTTCTTTTTAAAAAAGTTCATGAAAAAATGTTTACTTTGATTGCTTATAACATCACAACAAATTGTAGTAGGATAAAAAATTATATGTCAAAAATTTCTGCATTTTATTCTGAATAAAAAAGCTTTTATATTATTTTATCGGAAAATGTTGAATTAAAGAGTTATAGCGCAATAAAGATATTAGTTACTTTTAAGCTTTGTTTTAGAACAAAGGTCAAAGTCGACTGGCCGGTTTACGACTGATCGACCCAATTTTTGCACACATATTATTTTTTTTAGCCCCATCCACCAGAAACTGCCGGTGGAGCAAGTAAAATAAACATTTTTTTTTTTTCATGGGTAATCTAGTGAACATTAATTAGAATAATAGCATTCTATATAAATATATGAACATTATTTTGTTTGGTGTTTATCAAGAACAGGGGAAGTACATTTTTATATATTGAAAAAAGTAATTTTAATGAATGAAGTAAATTAAATGAAATTCATTAATTTTTTCCAAGAATTTATTAATTTATTATAATGTTAATTAAATGAACAAATTAATGCTATTATGAAAATACATAAAAATAACTGAAAAAGTAATGATTTTAACACTGCGTTGTCATTGGAAGGAAGTACTTAGTGGTGAAAAAGAGCTGCAGAAGTTCTTTTTTAACCCATAGTTGTCATTGGTAGGATATACTTCTTTTATACTTTTTGTTCAGTGCTTTTGAAGTACTTCTCTTAAAACTATGTTTATAAAATTTTAAAAAAAAAATTAAATTTTTTCCCTATTAAATAACAATAAAAGTGCTTTAAAATTTGTAAAATTTAAATTTTCTTAGAAATTGTTAATATTTTTTTCCGCTAAAAATTCATTTATTTTCCCCTTTTTTGAAGCATATATATAAAGAACTTCCAAAAAAGTTTATAACATGCACTTTGTTACACTTTTGGAGTTGTGAAAATTATATTTTTTTTTTGATGAACTTCATCGTTTTTTTGCTGGTGTATTAAATATTGCTAGTAGACGTATGATTAATATTAATAAATTATAACAATTATACGCCTCTATTATAAACACTGCTTTAATGAGAACGAGAGAGAGACTACAGTCGTACAAGACCGACCACATGATACCCTACACCATTAGACCTGTGTCCAATTGTAAACCAACACTTTTACTAAATGTAAAATAATTTATACAAATACAGAACAATGCATTTATACTAACATCTATATGGTTTTATGCCCATATGCCCACCTATGGTGGTGTAGGGTATATTTCGATAAATTTTGATTTAAGGAGTACGAATATTCTTGATATCATAGAAGCAAAAATCTACAGTATAAAAACTAAAAAAAAAAAAAAAAAAAATCAAAAAATCTACAGAATTAAAATTAAAGTACCAATCCCGTTATTTAACAACTTTGCAATGTCCAAATGATTACACTGTGTGACAATTTTCTAAAAAATTCCTCACATATGAAAAAATTGACATAATAATAAAGCTGCGTATTCAGTTTTTCATCAGGAGGTCAAATTTGTTCTCTTTAAAGTTTCGAAAAATACCCAACTTTAAAAATATATATAAAATATTTACAAAATTATATTAACCCAATATATTATATGAAAGCTATGAATCCCCGCAATATAATAAAAGTTTTTATTTAAATATTGCGGAACAAATTGCTAAGAAAAAATTATTTAAAGTGTGTAATTGAGTAATAAATATAATACTCGTATTTCAGGATTGAATTTTCAAAAATATGTTTTCTTAAATTTTTATTATATTGCAGGAATTTTTAGCTCTTATATAACATCTATATTAGATCGATATAATCTTCGTAAATCTTTCTATCTTCTATAGATACACCCAGAGAAAAAAAAAAATGGTTACAGCATGATCACCACAACTATTCAATGATTACGTTGAATTGATTTAAATATACTGTGTTCATGATAGCAATGTTTATGATTCTGTTTAATCATTTAATGATTACCCACAATCAAAATTTTAATATGGTTCCCTGAATTATAATATGAATTTAAATATTTTTATATGAAATCATATTTATGAATAAATCCAATCATTTAGTCAATTCTACAACAATTTAGTTAATTACCTGAATCATTTAGTCAATTCTACAACAATTTAGTTAATTACATAACCATTCGTTTCATTTTACAAATTTGGTTAATTCTAGAACCATTAAGCCATTAACTTTAAATGCCTTTTGAATACAAATTTTTGTGTATCAGTCCAGTAGTTATAATTCTCATTTAGTTTATATATGAACAAATATAAATTGACAAGTTTTGTTTTTATTCAGTATGATGATTGTACCACATATCGTGGTACAAATGAATATAAATATGAAAATATGGGATCATATATATAATAAAATGGGATTATATATATGATGAAATTAGTTCATATATATGATAAAATGGAATTATTAAATGATAAAAACATGATGAAATTGCAAGCAATACTTAAGAAAAGGTTACAAAACTTACTAAAAGTTATTAATAAGGTTATGAACCTTACTAATAAATTATAAATTGGAATTATAATAATGATTACGTACAAATATACTTATTGTAACCTGGAATCATATATTACAATCATAGTATGTTGCTCTTAGTTTATGGTCACAGGAACCATATTTTTTCTTTGCGTGTATAAAAATGAAGCCGTGTTTGTTTAGACTTTATAGAAAGCTAAACCGCTGGACCGATTTTCTTGAAATTTTTGCATCATCCTGTAAAGTAAAATAGGCTACTTTATTTTTCGATAAGAGCAAGGGGAATGGTAGCCCCCATACAAAGTAAAAATTTATTATCACATATCTCAAGAATTATTGTAGATAAGGTTCTGAGATTTGCTAGAAATAACTAACTTATAAGTTTACATAAGAAAATAGAGCGGGTAAGTCTAGAGGGAGTGATAGCCCCATATAAAGAAAATACTAATTATCGGATAACTTATATACTGCACAGCAAAAGATTTACAATTTTACGGGAATAACTTTCTCTTCAACTACCAAACTTATAATGAAAATGAGACAAAAGGGACTGGGGGAAATGGCGTCCCCCAAACATGGAAAAAATATAGTTTAAAAAAGGAACATTTTCAAAAGGATATTTGCTTTAGTTTTTTGCAGCAACATTTAAATAAATAATATTCTTAGCTTGTATTTGACTTCCATGTTGGGTTGATATTTTGTAATTTTTTTTTTTTTAAATTTGTATCTTTCAAACATTTTAAGTCCATCTTAGAGGAAATTTGACGTCCTAGAAAAAACCTGAGTACCTAATTTTACTACGTATGATATCCAGTTTTGTGGCTATATATATTTTTTCACACACGGTGCACAGTGTGCGATTCAAAAAATGAAATGGAAATAATTATGGAACTTCGCAACGGCTGTTACGATTTCTATGAAATTTCACATGGTGATGGTAGAGCAGTAGGCGAGTTTAAATTTTGAGCTTGGACCATATAGACCTACAGAGGTAAGTCCACAGGCTCCAAAAGATGTACACCTTGGGTATAAAATGTTTTAAAAATGATCCAGATTCCTTATATCTGAACCAATTTGATAAATTTGTATATGGGGGGGATTCTGCTGGTCGACTTCTATAAAAAGCATCATCGTATGCATATCTTATCTATTTTAGTATAAGAGATATTAGGCGTTTTTTTTTGAATTTGTATCTATTTTATTAACAAGAAATAGTGTAAAGAAGGAATTTTGAAAAAATATTTACGAAGTCAAAAGTTACAGGCATTTAAATTTCAACTTTGAAAAAATGTAGATTTTTTCCCGTTTTTTTCTAAAAAAGTTGTTATATTCTTTTTGTGTTATATAAATATTTTCTTAAGTAACATATATAATATTTATATTTTTCTGAAAAAAAAAACTAACACAAAATTTTTTAAAAGAAAATAAATTTTTAAAAATTGGTTTTTGCGAGTACCAGAGTTTCCCAAAATTTACTAATTTTTCCAACAAATTGGTTATTGGATATTGGTTAGGAAGATATAGCAAAAAAAGTAAAAAAAAACTTATTTTTGAAAAATTTTTTTGTGAGTATCAGGATTTCCGCTGATTTCGAAAATTCTTGGATGTCATCTTAGTTGAAGAAAGAAAGAAATACTGAACAAAATTTTAAATAATAAATAATGCACCCTAATAAACATGTTGTGATGAATTTAATATTTGAAAAAATTATTTTTTTTATTGCTATTGTAGGAACAGTAGTGGTATACAAGGCAAAAGTTTTTGTTTAGTTTAAAACAAATTTTTTCCTCATCCTTTTTTAATTTTTTTTTTATTTCTATTATTGGCAACAAGAATTTACAGGTGATAATGTTTGTTTTGTTGTTTGTAGCCTATAAATAGAATACAAATATAGAAGACAGAGGGAAAATAGTTTTAAAATTTTCAACAGTTACAAAACTGTTGGTGGTACAATAATATTAGTTAAAGTATATATTCCGAGAGTTGTGTCATCAACCAATGAGCCATCAAACAGGTGCTATTTGACGGTATTTAACAGACAAACATATTCTTTTTGAAAAATGTGTAGAAAAAATTAGTTTCAAAATAGGGTTTGCTAAATCGAGTATAGAAGGAACAAAGGTTTTAGTTTTTATAGTTACTTATTTTAGAGACATCTTGCGTGGTGATTAAAGACATATGAGATAATAAGTTGAATATACATATGTACACGCAAAGAAAAAATATGGTTCCAGTGGCCATAAACTAAGAGCAACATACTATGATTGTAATATATGATTCCAGGTTACAATAAGTATATTTGTACGTAATTATTACTATGATTCCAATTTATAGTTTATTAGTAAGGTTCATAACCTTATTAATAACTTTTAGTAAGCTTTATAACCTTTTCTTAAGTATTGCTTTCAATTTCATCATGTTTTTAACATTTAATAATTCCATGTTATCATATATATAAACTAATTTCATCATATATATAATTCCATTTTATCATATATATTATTCCATTCTATCATACATATGAACTAATTCCATCATAAGTATAATTCCATTTTATCATATATATAATCCCATGTTATCATATATATGATTCCATTTTATCATATATATGAACTAATTTCATCATATATATAATCCCATGTTTTCATATTTATATTCATTTGTACCACGATATGTGGTACATTCATCATACTGAATAAAAACAAAACTTGTCAATTTATATTTGTTCACATATAAACTAAATGAGAATTAATATACTAACAAACTACTGGACTGATACACAAAAAAGTGTATTCAAAAATTAATGGCTTAATGGTTGTAGAATTACCAATTTTGTAAAATAAACTGAATGGTTATATAACTAATTAAGTTGTTGTAGAATTGACTAAATGAGTGGATTTATCATATATATGATTTCATATAAACATATTAAAATACATATTATAATTCAGTGAACCATATTAAAATTTTGATTGTGGGTAATCATTAAATGATTAAACATAATCATAAACGTTGCTATCATCAACACAGTATATTTAAATCAATGAAAAACTGCTATATAATCATTGAATAGTTGTGGTGATCATGCTGTAACCATGTATCTTATAAGGAATTTTATTAACTTCTCTATTTATGTGGGACCTATACATTTTATGTATTCTATTTCGAATTATTATATTTTTTTTTTTTTTTTTAATTAATTAGTGTTCTAATATTTAAGGATTGTAGAACAACGGTTGATTTCATTATTTAAATTAATATTTTAAATTTGCAACTTAATCGAGATACCCTGGCTTATACACATACCCTTTAAACCATCTTCCAAATTCTCTTCGTCTTCGGTTTATGTTGCATTATTATCATCCGTGGAAAAAGTTTTCTTTTTTATACTTTCAAAAAATAAAAGCAAACTGTATTCAATTGCTACCTACAACAAGCTTTTTATTTTCATCTTTTATTTTTCTATGAATTGAAGTTGCAACCGGATATCAGCTACAACTACATACATATTTCTCAGTAGCCGTTGCATGCACTTTCATACAGCTTCAACAACCTGCTGTGTTTGCCAAAAACAAAAAAATCTTTGTTTGTAAAAGTAGAAACTTAAACTTTTTAAATAAATTTATCCCTGTTTAGACGGAAAAAGAAGAAATAAAGTAGAAAACATTTCTTTGGGCGAATAAAGAAGGAAAAAGTTTTACAAAATATCTTTAACACTGAAGTTTAAATATTTTGTTTTCTTAGATTTTTATTTTTTTTTTAACTTTTATTTTTTTTTTCTATAACAGTTTGGCGGAAGAGCATAAATATAAAGTTTTTTGCCACAGTAGGTAATATTTAAAATTAGCAATATAGAAATAAGTTTATAGTTTTTTTTTTTTTTAAACATTTGATGCAGCTTAAGAAAAAGTAGGGTAGTAGATTGATCGGATTTTTCATTTACTTACAAATTACACAGAAATATTAAAAAAAATTAAATTGAAGAATGACAAAATATGTATTTTTAAATTATTTATAGCCATTATTTAAAAGAATTTGTTTTTCCGTATATAACATGTCGAAGTAATCATCTAAGAGTCCATAGATTATATATGCTATTGGTTCCTCATAAGATTCTGTGTTGATCTAATAATGTCCGTCCGTCTGACCACCTGTGAGTATGTTAAAAGAAGGATAGGGCTCGGGGCATAGTACTTTGATCCCATACAACGATGGAACAAAAATAGAAGGAGTTGTCATAGCAAATTGAAACTTGGTACGCATATTACTTTAGACTTATGCCCGTTAACACAAAATACGGTTTAGTTAAATTTAACAACAAGTTATCTAACTTCCGGTTAATATTTAACAAGAAGTTAAATATTTTCATTAACATTATTGAAAAGTTATTTAACTTTCAGTTAACACTATTTTGAATTTTGTTTGTATCTAAAAGTCAAAATATTTAAAATAATTTTATTTTTGTTTTGATATTAAATGAAACATTTAAACTTTTATAAAAAGATGAGCATGGTATTTACGCATATTAGAAGGATTTTCTGAAACGGACTTTATATACATATATAAGCTATAGTCAATTATGGACCAATTCAAAATGTTCACATGAACAGACAGACATTTCTGAACGGGCATCATTAAATCGCACAAATGTATGCCCGTATTCTGAGCAAATGGTTGTGGTATGATTTAGGACAATGATTCCCAGGGGATAGCGGAAAGGTCCGAATGATAAATACATTTTTTGATTTGAATGATTAACGAGTAGTTCAATTTAGTTCCATCAATCAAATGTCTGAGGTAAATGAGAAAATAAATATTTCTGAGAGGATTCGTAAAATACAATTGTAGGCGATCAAAATGTCGAAAAAATTAGCAAAAATTAAAGTTATAGTGGTCAAGTTCGATTTTGACTTACATATACGTATGTGAGCATTATGCACCTTGAAATGATTTTTCGTAATGTGTTATATATGGAGCTATGGACAGCATTGGATCAATTATTTATAAATTTGGTAATGTGACCCACACTTTTTGTATTTTTTTTTATTTGTAAATAAAATTATTTTATGTATCAACAGATCGTTAAAATTTAACTTAAGGTTAGTGCTAACAGGAACTTTGTGTTAATGATTTTATTTTAACTTTTTGTTTTAACTGGAAGTTAGTGTTTAACTTGTAGTTATCGTTTTATTGTTAACGGGCCTTAGAATGAATAAATACGAAGTTATGAAAAAAAGGCAAGGACACGCCTATCTCCCATATATCATGAAGTTAAAAAACTAAATTTTTTCTAAAATACTGGTCTGAACTTTACCAAAATTTGTGTCAAATATTAAAAATAGATTGCTTATAAGACTTCTAATTTAGTTTTTAATCAGAGCAAGGATATGCCCAATTAAATATAGATTATTTATAAGTCTACGGGAACATAAGTTATGTACACGCAGAGAAGAAACATGGTTACAGCATGATCACCACAACTATTCAATGATTATATAGCCGTTTTTCATTGATTTAAATATACTGTGTTCATGATAGCAACGTTTGTGCTTCTGTTTAATCATTTAATGATTACCCACAATCAAAATTTTAATATAGTTCACTGAATTATAATATGAATTTAAATATGTTTATATAAAATCATATTTATGAATAAATCCAATCATTTAGTCAATTCTACAACTATTTAGTTAATTCTACAACCATTTAGTCCATTTTACAAATTTGGTTAATTCTACAACCATTAAGCCATTAACTTTTAATGCCTTTTGAATACACATTTTTGTGTATCAGTCCAGTAGTTTGTACATTAATTCTCATTTAGTTCATATATGAACAAATATAAATTGACAAGGTTTGTTTTTATTCAGTATGATGAATGTACCACATATCGTGGTACAAATGAATACCAATATGAAAACATGGGATCATATATATGATGAAATTAGTTCATATATATGATAAAATGGAATTATATATATGATAATATGAGATTATACATATGATAGAATGGAATTATATATATGATGAAATTAATTCATATGTATGATTAAATGGAATTATATATATGATAACATGGGATTATATATATGATAAAATGGAATTATACTTATGATGGAAGTAGTTCATATATATGATAGAATGGAATAATATATATAATAAAATGGAATTATATATATGATGAAATTGGTGGATATATATGATAACATGTAATTATTAAATGATTAAAACGTAATGAAATTGAAAGAAATACTTAAGAAAAGGTTATAAAACTTACTACAAGTTATTAATGAACCTTACTAATAAATTATAAATTGGAATCATAATAATGATTACGTACAAATATACTTATTGTAACCTGGAATCATATATTACAATCATAGTATGTTGCTCTTAGTTTATGGTCACTAGAACCATATATTTTCTTTGCGTGTATATATACCAATTAACACATATACCTATGTATATATACATATCCAATATATTAAATACTTAAGTTTATTAAAAAAAAAAGCATGCACAATCATGATCATGGAAAAAGTATTTAGTATGAATTGAACATTCAATAAGCACGGTCAAACCGATAAAATATTTATAATTAATATAAATATTAATTAATTTTGTAATTATTTATAATTAATATAAATATTTCTATATAAATAAAATTATTTATAGTTAATATAAATATATTCAATAAAATTATTTAGAATAAAACATTGAAGACTCTTTTATTCTATTAAAAGAAAAAAAGTGAAAACGTAATTCATACTCGAAAATAGTTCTTTGAGCATATTTCAAAACGTTTAGGGTAGATTGGAAATTTTTAAGATTCATTTATGATGTCCTTATAAAGTCCTATTACATAGAATATATTATTTTTCGAAAGTATTATTATTGTATTATTATAAATATTTTTGATAAAATTTTTAAAACATTTCTCCAGGTGCATGCGCTTAATTTTATCCTAAGACAAACACTAAAATATTTAAATAATTTGTATATTAAAGTTCCTTATAATCTTTCAAAATATTTTATTTACACAAAAAACTTTTTCATAAAATTTTATTTGTAATTTCATTTATTTAATTATTTGTAAAAAACTGACCTTTTTTTTTTGCAAAAAGAAAGTTTAACAAGAACAAAAACGTTTCCAAAAAAAACCTTATTTATCACTTTAATAAATTCTAAAAACGTTTTTGAAAACTAAATATAACATTTTAACAGTTTCAACTGACATTTATCATTCTCTTTTTTTTTTTTTTTACTACAAGTACAATTGTGTAAATGTGTTTTTATATATAAATATGTATATGTATTTATTAGTGTATATGTATGCGTGCTGCCATAGTTACTATGTTTTGCAGTCAACAAGCACAAAAACAACTGGAGGAAATAGAAAACTAGTATTAAAAAAAAAAAAAAAAACAGACCTGAGCTAAAATTTTGCATTTATACATAAATGCAATATAAATAAAAAAAACTATACAAGGATGGAGAGATAAACGACGTTTTAAACATGATGATGTATACGTGACCTTAATTAATTGCGTGTATTAATTTACAACAAAGTAACAAAAATAAATTAAATATTATTAAAGAAAAACACAACGATTATATACATACACACACACTAGGGTATTCACTCGAATATTGTTTGTTCGATTAATCGACAAATTAAAATCAAATAACTGTTCGATTAAATTAAAATCAAGAATTTCGAGTAACAATTTATTCGAGCAATTTATGCCGATTAATCGAATAATTCGAGTAAAAAATAATTTAAATATTTTCTTTCTTAACTAGTTTTTATGATGTTTTGATTTTAGTTTTCTAAAAAATTTAGCTTAAAAACAATGTTTCGAGTTTTGTATAGAATGTTTCGAATATAAAAGTGGTGCCACAAATTGGAATTTTATAAAAAAAATGTATTTAGTAAAAAGAACCGAATATATGCCTAAATTACAATACATAGTTAAAGGTCGTTTTTTAATTCCAAAAATTAAATAAAAATATAAACGCCACTTTAAAAAAATTATAAAGTAAAATTCAAATAATTTTAATATAAATGTAATAATAAGAAATGAGTTGAAGAATTTTAAACTTGATTTGGAAAAACATATTATTGGTTCTACGATTAAAGGTACATAGTTGATATACCAATAAATTCTCAATCTGCTGTATAGGATAAAATGGTGATAGTTCGAATGAAATTTCTTATATAGAAGGAATTTGGACTTAAAATTAAGTTTAGAATGTAAACTTGTTCTTTATGTTAAGAATCGCTGAACTACTTTATCTAAAAAAAAGATAGTCCAAAGGGTTTTTTGTCATTTTCAAAATGCAATAACTCAGAAACTAATAAATATATTTTCACAATTTTTTCACAACCTAACGGACAATAATCCATATAATATTTGTGTAAAATATTATACTGAGTCGGTTTTACTAAATTATAAGAAAAATAGAAAGAAATGTGAATTAAAATATTTAACATTTTGATAGAAATTGTGGTTTAATTCAAAATAGAGCCAATTGTAATTCTTACGCGTACATTTGGGAGAAATAATTATTTATTTTAAATTTACAGTAAATGTGTCCATTAAATGGAGAAAAGAAATTAGTTCTAACTAATTGTATATTTTACTAATTTATTATACAATTTTATAGAATTTTTTATATTTGTACACTGATATTGTTAGAAAATTAAAAGTTGCGAAACATTTTTCCATAAAATTGAACTAAAACATAATCACGAGATCACTATAATACAAATAAGAGTAAATTATCTTAAAAACTGTATACATTTGTATAATTTTAAATGAGCAGTGAATTATAAAACATTCTTAAAATAAATCTGGGTTTAGTAGATCTCCAATACTTAAAAATATTGTACAAAAATTTTGAATATAGCTGAAAACCTCTATTGTGCAAAGGTTAGTATGTGTCCAAATTAAAAAGTGAGGTTATGAGACAAAATTGTACCTCGGACTACCCTTAATATACAATTTGGTTCAAATAGATAGACCAAATTTGTTAGACCTATTTATTTAACTATCAATGAATATATTAAATATAGAGAAACAACGGCATTGTCAAGACAAAAAAGACAAATATTCATAAATATTTAAGCAAATTTTAATTATATATTATTTTGGACAGACTATTTCTTATTTTAAGCTATATTTTTGTATCCTTTTTTGATAAGCATTGAAAAATCGAGCAAAATTTTAAGGTATAAATTAATCGAATAACTCGAGTAACTTAAAAGATTTAATCGATTATTCGAGTAATTTAAAAACTCCATTTTCGAGTTATTTGATTATTCGAACAATGAAAAAGTCGATTAAAATGAATACTCTAACACACACACATATACTTACATAAAAATATATGTATAGAAAGATTTTTTTTTAGAAATTTTATTTATTAAAGAATAAAAATTTAATTAAAAAGCAACAAGCGAGAATGTTATATTCGGTTTGGCCGAATCTATATACTAGGGTGATCGATTATTCGACTTTTTGGAGAAACCGGTTTTCGAATAGTTCGAATAGTTGGTATTTTGAAAAAACCGGTTGCACTTTTTTAAATTCAGAAAAAACCGGTTAACCGGTTTTTTGCAGAAGTTAATATTTCTATCAAAAAACTACATTTCTTAAAGAAAAATCAATAAATCTACTTTATTTTTGGAAATAACTATTAACGAGAAAAAAAGATATGGTCGGTCAAGGCCGACAATAACCTACACCATTGTGTGTATCAAAATTTGGAGAGGGGTCCTTTTTTCTAGACCTGTGGAATTGTGGACCAGTACTATGGTCAATTATGGACCGATCTTCATAAAATTCAGCATACACGTTTAAACGTATATGGAACTTAGATGTGCAAAAATTACTGCTACATTTAAGGGATTTATGATCGTTAAACCTCTTTTTTGGTAAGTTATTTGTATGGTGGCTAGAGGAAATAATGGACCTATCATAACCAATTTCAACACGCTTCGTTCTTGGACTATAAGAAACTAAAATTGCGACCTGTATTTTGATTACAAGTTTTACATGAATGGACAGAGGGACATCGTTAAATCGACTTAAAGCCGATTGGTACAAATGAAGGTGGGTCTTAGACCAATATTTTTGGGTGTTACAAACATCAGTACGAACGCATAATAGGCTGTAGGGTATAAAAATTGTAAGAAAATAATCATCAAAAATTATATTAACATTTACTTAGCATAAACAGAAACCATGGGTTAATATGAGAAAATCAAGAATCAATTTTATTGAAAGGATTCTGCAGGTGAAACTCTTTTAAAACAAAATCTGTGAAAAACAATTTCTTTGCTGAAGAAAAAAAACTAAAACATTTAAGTTAGGTGCAAAATTATTACATTAAGGATAATTATTACTTATTTATTTAATCTTAAACTATATTTTTAAGCCACTAAAAATCATACTTTATGAATATAAAAAAAATAATCATAAATTTCGATTCAAATATCAGTATTTAATGGTTTTTGAAATAAAAAGGTATTTTTAAAACCGGTTTTTTGTGTTTAAAAAAACCGGTCTATTCGACATTCGAAAATTGAACATTTTGAAAAAACCGACAGCACATTGACTGAAAAAACCGGTTTAAAAACCGGTTGGAAAACCGAATCGATCACCCTACTATATACCCACCATGAACTTTTCCAAATTTTATGTTATATAGGAGGTGGGCGGCAAAGTGGGCGGATCATGACAATAACTTTTTTTTGTTTATTGACCGATTTTTCCCATTTTCAATATTAAACAAACCTTATGTAAGATAAATGTTTGACCCAAATTTCGTTCCCCTAGGTTCGAGTCCTATCCTGTTTTCAACAGACATACAGACGGACAGACATATCTAGATCGATTCAGAATCTAACCAGGATCCAGAAAATATATATTTTATGGGGTTTTAAATGATTTTTTTTGACATGTTGATGGTGGGTATAAAAATAACCCAAACTGTTTAATTGGAAATATAATATGTTTCATTTCATATAAAATATGTCATAATAAAGCTAAATTGTGAGTTGTTCGGAGTAATAAATAAGCTTTTGACATTTTTGGTAATAAAACTAATTGATTGTCAAGAGTTTGTAGATTTTCAGCATAATTTTATATGATTATTTTATATAGAAAAATTTCCAGAATTATAAATACTCGTATCTAGCTGTAAATACTTATTATACATACACATATTTTTATGCTTAAGTGCGAAATTGATTTTATATGAAAATAAAAAAAAGTACATACACTGTCGGACAAAATAAAGTGCGGTTTTTTACTCTTGCTATTTACTTATTGTCTTCTAGGTGCATTATGGGCTAGTTTTTTAAGTCCAGGAATTTGTCGTTAAATATTCTTTAATTTAATAAACAAGTTTTTGAAATATGTGCAATTCGAGTTTGGGGTAAAAGTGTTGTGTTGGTCATGGATTTTGTGCGACAAAATAAAGTGACACTTTACTTAATTTCTTAAATAACTAAGGACTGCGCAGGAAAAATAAAGGGCATGTAATTCAGACTATAAAAATGAAAGTAAATGGTTAATCTTTTTGAAATCTTGTCTTGTTAAAGAATGTTATATATGTTTTAAATTTAAAAGAAAAATTTATTTTCTCATTAGTTTTTACTAAAATATTTAATATTTTCTAGAATATCCTAAATATAGGTTTTATTGTGTTTTGTTTACTGTTTTGTCGAAATGAATCCACTTCTTGTTAAATTCTATTTTATTTTTTGCTCAGCTTTAAGCATTCTTTATATATTTTTTTTACTATAATATCATATATAGTAATTTGTACATAGCAGCACTATTTGTTTGATATTTATCAGATCCTTATTTTTGTTGTAATGATGGAATGCGAGATCAGCCCATGAAAAATTTGAATTCGCTGTGTTTTCTAATGATTAGGGATGCCAAACGGGACTGGATTTTGCAAATCCCGGGATTCGGGATTTTATAATTTCAAATCCCGGGATCCCGGGATTTTTCGGGACCCCGGGATTTTTCGGGATCCCGGGATTTTTCGGGATTTCGGGATTTTTCGGGATCGGGATTTATATTTCATATAAAAACACATTTTAAATATATGGAAAAAAATCAATTTTTTATACATATTTTAATTAAAGAAATTTAAATACGAATAAATTTCTAAAATTAAAAATAAATCATAAGGTTTGTTCGTTTGAAATTTTAGTAAAACTAGTTAAATAAAAGAGATATTTAAAAAATAAATCTAAAAACCAAGCTTTTACTTGAAAAAGTTAGAAAACCGAAAATAATAAAATAAATTTTAGGGTAAATAAAAAGTTAAATTTTTTTTTTTTCTAACTTGTATTAAACGGAAATTTGGAAATATCTCAAAAATACGGGCATATGTTCTTTTGCAAATATTTTTTCTTATAAAATTTCATTAGCTAATGATAAGTATGATTTTTAGCTTTGTTGAATATCATCAGTAGTTAATGTCCATCCATTTTGGAAGATGATTTAACGCAATTTGGTCCTAGAACTTGTATAATTCAACATTTGTTCATTATTTCGTCTTCCATACAAATGTCTTTCCAGATATTATTAATACATATTATTTAATACAAATCAATATGTATTAATAATTAAAATGACGTTTCAAATTAAAATTCAATAGGAAAATGAAAATAAAATATTTTACTAGTCTTGCTCGTACAAAATATTCAAGTAAAATATGTATAGCAAAATAGAAAATTATTTTCTCTTGAAATGTTTATAACTTTTACTAGTTTTATGTGCACAAAATGCTTTTCGAGTAAAATACTTACAATAATAGAAATACTAGTAAGAATAGCATACAAACGAACAGACCTATAATGTTCTAATCTTCGTAATCGATTTTTAAAATATTTTTGAAAATTTTCTGTTAATATTTTGATGTTTTGTATTGCTTAGAGTTAATTTTTTGGATTGTATTTATGACACTAAATCTCGAAAATGAAATCCCGGGATTTTTTTCGTCCAATCCCGGGATTCGGGATTTTGAAATCCCGAAAAATCCCGGGATTTTCGGGATCGGGATTTCGGGATTGGCATCCCTACTAATGATGGAAAGTAATCTTTTCAGAGAGGGATTACAAATGACGGTAACACTACTTTGATTTTATTTCTTTTTTGTTTATGTATGTATTGTTTGTTTTTTATTATTATCTATTTAAAATTTAACTTTATACATAAATCTTATTGCTAAAGATAAAAATATTTGTTAACACAAACAATTATTTTTAAATAATATGATTATATATCGTCCATTCCATGAAAGAACGCCCAAGAATATTTTTTATGTCTTCCGATTTTAATAATATTTGGCATACGCATACCCTATGGATCCATTTAAATATCTATATTTTTATTTTTTTGGAATTTTGAAAAATTCGAAGATTTATTCGCGATTTTGATTTTTCGAAAAATCAAAAAATCTCTAAAGTATCTAAATTTAAACACCAGTATCTCTAAAAGTTGTTAACGGATTTTAATGATTTAAATTGCATATTTAAGAAGAATATGTTCACTATAAATGTAGTAATTTTGAAATAATATTATCATTTAAAAATGCATTCATAATGCAAATGCAATTTTAGTATGCATTTTTGAAAAATTTCTACCCTTTTAATTTTTTTCTTCTTCTGATATAAAAAACATTATTATGTTTGCTAAAAATTGCAATATAAATTGTTCTGGGACATAATGGCTCACTATTTTAAAAAAATTTCTTTAAAATATTTCTTAAAATTTTTTCATATAATTTTATTTATTTATTTTTTAATTTTTTGTATTTTTTAATTTTTGTGTGCTTATTTTTATACCCTCCACCACCACTAGTGGTGAAAGAGGGTATACTAAGTTTGTCGTTCCGTGTGTAACACCTAGAAAGAATCGTTTAAGACCCCATAAAGTATATATATTCTTGGACCATATGAAATTCTGAGTCGATTAAGCAATGTCCGTCTGTCCGTCTGTCCGTCTGTCCGTCTGTCCGTCTGTCCGTCTGTCCGTCTGTTGAAAACATTCTCACGTCTAAACTGATTGAGCTATTCCAATGAAAATTACTCAGGTTATTTGTTGTTCCCAGACGCTGTTTGGGATTGCAAACCAGCCAAATCGGTTCAGTAGAAAAAAAGTTATATATCCAAATCTGAAAGAATCCCCAAACCACACTTGAACTGATAATATTTCAACAAGCAATTAACGGATTTAAATAAAACTTAGCCAAAATGTCTACCTATATTCACTTTAGATAACTGCCAAAAATTGGCTAAATCGGTTCAGTCGGAGAAAAGTTATAGGCAAAAATATGAACAGTTTCTATGATTCCAACGTCATAAGTGTTTCTTAAACATCATGTTATAATTTGTATATGGAGTGCATATGTGTATGTTCGCCTCAATATGAATGTTGATAAACACAAAGGCATACAACTATGTTGAGTTTGATGTTTGATCGTGGTCACCATCGAACACACCACGATATGGTACGTTCGCTACTTTATAGCAACATATGTTGATAAGTTTATTAAACTAGTTAGTAGTTCGGTGTGTTTCAAGCTGTACACATCGGTAGAGAAGGATGCGTAATGGTTTTATTAAAAGTTTGTCTGCTAACATAAAGATATAAATAATGTTGATGGAATAAATTGCATAAATATGAAATTGTTTTGAAAATGTTTTGATTTTTATTTAGCACATTGAAGAAAAAGTACTGATACATAATTATGTTACTTTATAATTTCTTATTCATTATAGTTTTTTATGCGTTTAAAATTAATAACATGTAAATGTGGTGATATTTTTTTAATTTTCATTGTAAAAATAAAATTGTAATATACTTAGTTATGTTAGAATTTTGTTTATCTCTTTTTAATTTATTTAAATAACTATCTTTAAAAAGCATTGCTAATTTTTATCATTTTCTTAAAGATTAGTATTTATAAAAGTTTTCAAATATAATTTTTCAAAAATTTTGAGAGCGCCGTTGGGCAGAAATAATATAATTCAACAGTAAATTCTTAATTCATGACCAGTTAGGGTGATTTATATAAATGCAAATTACAAAGAGGGAAACTCTTATAGTTAGATTATACTTAGCTTAAGTTTACTTATTTAGTTTTTCCAACATCATCAGAGAAACGGCTCTCTAATCGAATCGTTAAATATAAATTTGAGGTAAGCGAAGATTTACAGAAATAATTGATCAATTTTATTATATTGATTAAAAGAATAAGTTTTAAATTCGGTAATATTAAAATGTTTCTGAATAATTATGGCCTATTTGGTGTATAAATCTGTTTTTACCAATCGAGCTTAAATTTTAACGCAAAATAAAATTTCAGTTTTTCGTTCTTTAAATCGACTTTGCACAGAAATACAAAAAAATTGGTGGAAAGTTGCATAAAAATAAAGAAAGTCATGTTTTTATTATTCGAGTGTGCTTAACCCATTTACGACTGCTGCTGCGTTTTCGCATCAGTAGCTTTAACATAGCCTAATTATTTAATTATGCAGTCGATGATGAATTTTTTCACAGCTATTATAAGATAATATGTTGTCTTAAAGATAAGAGAAAAAATAAATTTTTGTATAAATACTCTGTCCAGAATTGAGTGTTAAAGCCAGGTGTATCAAATAAATGGTTGGTGTAGTGAAAAGGCGATATTTTCAGATCTGCTTTTCGAAAATATGTTTTTATATTATGGGTGTATTGCAAAGGTAAATAGCTTTAAATTTAAGCTAAAAATGGTACGATTTCTGAAATTCTCGAAGCATTATATTTCGGAATCAAAAATATGTAGGTGTCCAAATCTTTTTAATTTGTTATAACAGTCGCAAAAAAAAAAAACTTCATGCTAAATTTCGTAGTTATCTTAACGGAATCGGGTAGTGGTCGGAAATAGGTTAAATACACATTTTCTACATTTAAATGGTAATAATTGTAATTGTAACAAAACTAAAAATACAGATTCTTTACAAACACATACAAGGTATTAAAAAAAACTAACAAAATAATTTATACAAATCAAACTACAAAAAAATCTGTAAATATCGGGTTTTTTGATAAGAACTCCAATTTTTGCGAAATATGCAAGAAATCACATAATTTCATTTCTCCTAGCCCTTAGATTTCTTATAGAATAAATTAGTTTTCACTAAAAAAGGCATTTTTTTGTGAAGATAGTGTGTAGTAAAAACAAATTTTCGTTCGTTTCGCTCTGCCACTACTATTTAACTTTCTTACAAAATGCAATTTTTTTACTAAATGAAAAATATACTTTTATTTAAAATGAAATATTCTATTTTTTTACCAAAATAATCGACTTTTTGTAAGAAAAATAAGTTATCAAGATTTTCCTCCTTTTTTTACTTTTTACACATCATTTGCATAATAGTTTGTTAAAATATCTTATATACAATACAAAATCTTTATTAGAACAAGTTCATACTACTACACTATTATGGACGCCAAAAATTAATAAGTAAATTAGAAAAACATTACTTTCCGAAGAGCTTTTCCTACATAAAAACTGATGAAAACACTAGCTCAGTGGTGGAGGGTATATAAGATTCGGCATGGCCGAATATAGCATTCTAACTTGTTTTAATATTAATTTTAATCATAATATTACATAATTTATTATTTGCAGTAGAAAACCTATTTGTCCCAGTGCTAATGTTTTATATTGTAAACATATTTGTCTTCAATTTTAAGCAAAAATATTAAAATCAAAAGGGTAGAAATTTCTTAAAAATGCATCCGAGAATTGCATTCTTTTCGTGAGTACATCATACTGATATTACTGAAAAAGTATAATCAAAAAAAGTTAAAAATCAAAATTTTTGGAAAAATTAAAATTTTTGTATGAAAAAATTGATGAAAATTAAAAAAAAAAAAAAAAATATTAAAAATAGTAGATTTTATTGTTCCAGGACAGTTATTTTTGCATTTCATAGTAAAGATATAGCTTTTTAACATATTAAAAAAAAATTAAAATCGAAAGGGTAGACATTTTTCAAAAATGCATCCTAAAATTTCATTTGCATTATGAATGCAGTTTTAAATTGCAATATTACTTCTTAATTACTACATTAAAAGATAACATATTCATCTTCTACATGCAATTTAAATCATTAAAATCCGTTAACAACTTTTAGAGTTATTGATGTTTAAAGTTACACACTTTTCCGATTTTTTTTTTACTTTTCGGAAAATCAATTCGCGAATTTTTTTAAATTCAAAAAAATAAAAATGGAGATATTTAAATGGCTCCATAGATTATATATGTATCAAATATGAACAAGATTGGATGACCCTCCGTAAAAAAAATTGGCATTTTTTATAAATCTTTCATGGAATGGACGATATATTATTTTTTAAGTAATGATATTAAATATTTTTTATTTTTCAAAATTTTACTTATAAGCCTTATAAATAGTCTTATGATGATTATAAGTCCTTAAAGAATGTCAACTGAAGTATGGGAAGTAATAAGAAAATATAAAGAATTGTCTAAGAATCTTACTTATCATTCACATCTTTTCTTCACTTTAAAAGTGCCACTAATACTTACTGCTCTTAGAAGTTCCTATACTAACTGTGTATTTTAATAAGTGTGTTAGTTTTAACAATATTTGTTTTGTGTGTATGTGTGTGTGTGTATGGCCAAGTTAGAAGAAGCGAGAGAGGGAGAGAAAAAAAAAAAAAAAAAAAAAAAGAAATAGTAATTGTTGTTGCGGAACAATGAACAACTTACGAGTAAATAGCAGGAAAATTGCATAGAAAATATATACAAACAAAACAAAATGAAATTCATGTATGTACATTAGAGTGGTCCAAAAGTTTCGAAAAAATGGCTGATTTGCCAAAATATTACATAAAAATGAGTTTTTCTCGAAATCCGCGGCAATTCAAAATGCAGGTACAGACAAACTATAAGAGGTATTGACCTAATTTTTTACTGTTTTATTCCGTATTCTGTTGTCCATAAATTTCTATGAGATCTCCCAAAAATATTGAAATTTGTTTAACAAAGTATCAAAAAAACTGAAATTTTAGTTTTGAAACACCGTTAAAAATATCAACATTTTTTGACCATAGCTGAGAACAGGTTTACTTTATTCTATAAGGAAAAAAACTCATATTCAAGTAACTACGGATGTATTTTAAGTAATACAATTGTTTTATTTGAATATTTTCAAAAATATATTTATTTTTTTGTCACATTTCGAATTCAAGTGCTCTGAGACACGTTAATGGCCTGGGGAATTTTCAATAACTTTTACATTTTTCAACCAATTTTTGTGTTTTATATCTTTTTGTAACACTAATTCTGTGTTCATTACGATTCCTTTACAATAAAATGCAAAACTAATTATTTAATGACAAAATTTTCGTGAAAACTGAAAAAATGCATATTTTCCCCTTGTAAGTGCTTCTTCAAACTTCAGAGCCGTTACGGCACCAGTTAACGTAGTCCTATTGCCCTAATTTTTTGCACGACGTATTTTTATAACCCATAGAATAATTTTTTTGGGGGGGGGGGGGGGGGGGGGTGGTGTGTGTGTACGGCCTGTAGGATAACATTTTTTTTTTCCTTCATACAAGCTTGGATCACTCTAATGTACATACAAACAATTGTACACATAACGTTAGCAAATAGACAGCTATTCATTTAGTTGCATACATCTTTATAATGTTGCAAGGATTCTAATAAAACACATTAGTTACTCCTTTAAATTAGTAAGTTGATTCCTTTTAAAAATTATTTTATCGTATTTATAATGATTAATTACTGTTTAAATCGAAAGCAATACAAAAGGTAACAATTGATGCCCCATTTTTATTATATTATAATTATTTATAGCAAGGTACACACGGACTAGCCAGTCTTCCAGCAATTTTTAGCAATTTTCAGTGTATTTTTTAAATAAAAAGTTTTTTAAGTAAAAATTTAAAATGGAACCATCAACTTCAGATATTTAGGTGTTCTTTTCTTAAAATATTTGCAAATCATATTTTCTTCAAATACTTTTGTTATTTTTTTGAAAATTTTCCTAAAATACAATAATTATTTTCAAATTTCATGGAATGCAACTTAAAATTTTTCAGGGTCATTGTTCGAAAAAAAACTCCAGTAGCTCTCATACAAAATAACAGCTTAATGCACTTTTTTCTTTGCTTTATCATACATTAGACAATGGGGCAGAATCGAACATTTTTGGAACTAGATCTGTTACTTCTTATCAGCTGATTGGATTCACATAAAATTGGACAGAGGCGTAGCAGAGGGGATTAATATTTTAAGTTTGGAAGGAGGATAGTACATATCTTTCAGGAGTGGAACTAAGGGGGTTCAAAATAGGGTATTAATAACATAGAAAATGTTTAACAACTATCGAATTTTTGTTCCGTACTCGATTTTAAAGAATTTTATTTCACCTTAAAACTCTTGATAAATCTTTGAAAAACATATTTGCAATATTATTTATCCTATAAAATTTTCGAGTTATATGCATTTGAAATTTTAACAATCTCAATTTTGTTATATCTTTAATTATAAAGCGCAGCATTTTTAATAAATTTTATTAAATTTTTAATAATTAGTTAAAGAACAAAATTATCTATCAAACCTTATTTAGTCCAAAAATAAACAATTTTGAATTGGAAAATCAGAATTCTCTCAAGAAAAATAAAATCTTTAAATTCTTTAAATATTTTTTTTGTTTTTTACTCTTCAATCAATATAAAAACCAAATGTACTAAATATTTAAATATTGATATTATCTTTCTCTGAATTTAGTGCTATTTTCGAGCCATTTAACCCAAATATATAGACGGAGGGACGGACATTGCCATTCTGCCAAAAAAATATTTTAGAATTCTAAAGGTGCATTTTTTAACTTACTAATAAATGGAAAAATAAAACTTGATCATTAAAATATTGATATCACCTTTCCCTGAATTATGCATCTTTTTCAACTCATTCAACTCCAATGTGAAGACGGACGGACATTACTATTTAAATGCATTCTTTTCCCTAATAATAAATAGAAAAATAAAACGTGATCATTAAAATATTTATATCACCTTTCACTAAATTAGGCACCATTTTCGACCCTTTTTACCCCTATGTGGGACTGTCGGATATCGTTAAAATTACACAGAAAGTGATTGTGAGTTGAGTAGTAACTTTAAGGTGGGGGTTCAAAGTTTTTTTCTGTTCATCATAAATATTTGCACCAATCAACACACCAACCACCTATGATGATGTAGGGTATAATTAAAATATTTTGTATAAAAACTGTGTATATACCAGAATATATTTTTCTTAATTAAATAGAAGCTAATCATGTAATTAGGATGAAAGTTTACTGGATTATAAAAGCTATAATATTGAATCATATATATTTTTTCTGTGCTACTCTTAACCTTCGTGATGTTGTAATTACGTCCGTCCGTATGTCCAGCACAATTACAAATTTATATCAGTGTATACTTATCTCCTGACTACAGCTGCAGATATTCGCAGATCGTCTCCTGTTCTAGCACTTCTCATAGCATGAGAGTTTTGTATGAGAGCTGTGGATAATTACAGACCGACGATTTTACTTCAATTTCTTTGGAAATTTCTTAACAGCTAAACTATTATAATTTTATATGAAAAAGGTTTATTATTTAAATCAATTTTCTATTTAGTTTTTACGAGTTAATGTAATAATAATAATTCCAAAATTAAATACCACATTACATATGAATAATATCAAATTATTAATTTAAGTGATTTATGTTAAACTCTTTAGAAAAATAAATGCAATATGACTATAATTTTATTTTTATTACACATATAACAACATCAAACAAATTTAAATATTTAAAAACTTTTGCAGTTAACTTTTTCACCATTATATTAACTTACATTTCCATTTCATTACAGGAAAAGCCACTAAAAAAATTGTATTTTCAACTACTTTTATTTTTGCGTTTTTTCTTTCACAAATGAACATAAAAAGTACTTTCGTAAATACATACAAACAGGTAAAAATTAAAACTTTTCCCTTCATGTATTTTATTTATAAATATTTTGTTACATTGACATGCATCTATCATTCATTTATTTATGTATTGGTGAACTGTGTTTAAAATTTTGAGTGTTAAAAAATAAAAGTAGGGAAGTTATAGTCATTCAATTGAGACCATATAAGTACACTACTTCAATGTAGATTTTGTGGATTTTTGAATGAGAGATTTTTAGATTTTAAAAGTAATTTCTCGAAGTAGGTAATAGGTATAATTAATGCTAAATTTAATAGTAATATTAAAGATTTTTAAATTGAAATTTTAATACAGCAAAAATACACAGCCACCTAGTTATATTATAGGGTACATATAATGAAATGTATATATGAATGTTTATTATGCATGTACTAAATGTACATATATTCTGTTAAGTATATTTTTATATGCATATACATATGAATGTGGGTTTGTATGTAAATATATTTGTATGTATGTGTGCTGGAAACATATTATTTTGTTCATTGAATATTTACACATTTTTGCTAACAAATCAAATTTTCAAATGTATGTATATATTTTTTTTCGTTCAACGGTGAAACTTTTATTTTACTTATTTTTTTATTTTGTTTTTAACGTTCAACGGTGAAACTTTTATTTTACTTATTTTTTATTTTGTTTTTAGCTGAATTCTAAACATTTTTGTCATCAGTTACAATTGGAAGTGTATAGTTTTTACAATATTTTTTTCTACGACATACATCAATTTGTGGGCGAGTATTGAATGTTGATGGTGGTAGTGAATACGAATTAAAAATGTAAATTTTAGTTTTGTGTAAAACTAGAACAAAATTGTTGACAAATGTATGAAGTTTTTTATTTTTATAAAAAAATTTACTTGCAATATGTAAATTTGGTGGCATCGAAAAAAAAAAAAAAAAAAAAAAAAAAATATGACAAATTTAAAATCAATCTTATGGAATAGGTAGGATTAAAGACAGAAATATTCAAAATGTTAATCTTAGAGTTTTGATTTCTTTAATTTAATATTAAGGAGTGAGATCGAAAAAATCTTAACTCACATTTTGCCTCATAACTTTTTTCGGAATTAATATTCAAATTTTTTTTGAGATCTACTTGTCATGGAAAAATACTTCAGTTATTATTTTTAATAACAACCATGTTAATTTGTCCTTATTTTCATCAAAATAAATGACGAAAAAGATTTACGTCCTACAAGTTATTAAAAAATTTCAAAAAATCCAAATAGGTCTTACAAATGATTGGCCACAGAATTAAATGTCGTCCGTAAAACCGTTTCTAATGTTATTAAACAGTATCAGGAGAATTTGACTATTGATGTAAAACCTAGTTCGGTAAGAAAAAAGGACCACATGATATTGGGAAGGCCAGAAAATTGAAGGCATATTGAAAGGAACTCCAAACACATCTGGTAGAAAATTAGCTCAGTTTTCTCAGTGCTTCGACTATTTGGTGCGAAAATTTAAAGCTAATGGAAAAGTTGATAACATATAAAGTTCAAAAAATTCCAAACTGGAATTCTGCAAAAAAAATTACAAGCCAAAAATAGGACTCGGAATTTAAAACCAAATTTAATAAAAAAAAAAAAAATACTCAAGCTGTATAATTGACGAAGAGACGTAGGTGCTGGCAGAATCTTCGCAGCTTGTGTCCCAAAAATTTTTATTGCTAATGCTCGAAACAATATTGGAGATAAGTTCAAGACCCAAAAGCAGCAAAAATTTCTTAAAAAATTCATGGTATGACAAGCTTTTTGCAGTTGCGGCAAAACAGGAAAGTCATTTGATACATTCGGATCTATAAATACCAAAATAAGCATAAAGGAATATTTGCAAAAAAAGACTTCTTCTTTTCTTAAGAAAGCACAATGTGTCCACATATTTTTGGACCCATTTGGTATCATGTCACTACGGTGAGAAAGCTCTGGAGTGATACCAAATAAATAACATAGTTTTAGTACCAAGAGAGGTCAATTTTCAAAATTGTCCATAGCTTAGCCCAGTGGAGAGATATTGAGCTCTTGTGAAAAGTGAATTCAAGAGCACAAAAAAGTGTCCCAAAATACCGAAGTTTTTATCAGAAAATGTGCACACTGTTCCAAAAAAGTGACTGAAGCAACTATCAAATCTCCAAAGAAAGGTTTTTCAAAAATGGTCCACAATTTTATAATTAGCGGTTAGAACCATAAAAGTTATATATTTCTGTGATCTGTGCTAAATTATCAAATAATTAAAAAAATAATGAAAACTCTAAGATCAACCGATCCAAGTTATTGAATATTATGTATGTTAAGAATTTTTCGATCTCACTCCCTATATTACAGATCACAGAAAAATATAATTTTTATAGTTCTAACCACTACTTATGAACTCGTGGACCTTTGTGGTAACTAGAGATTGCAACCCGGGATTTCCCGTCCCGGTAAATTTGCTATTTTTCTCGTCCCGCCTTCCCGGGAATTTTGTCCGGGATTCCCGTGAATGAAAGAAAACAGCATAAATTTTAACAATAACTTATATATTTGAGTAATGTTTTAAGCTAAAATACAGACGGGAACTATATCTTAACCACAATGTCATTAATAAGTTTTTATGTACAATTCATTAGATGACTCTATAGCATAAATTCAATTTAATATCTTAATAAAATATTAGTACTCAAACCCAGCAAGTGAAAAAGTATATCTGTTTGAAACAATCATCTTAAACATATATTATAAATTAGTCAGTAAGTAATATGAACAACATGCGAAATTTATCTCATTAAAAATTTTTCAAAATATTGAGAAAGTTAATATAAAAAGTATGTAGTGAGTCCGAAGTGCTTTTTGTCATTTTTGAAACGATATAAAATAACAAGTTTTTGCACTAAGGAAACTCTAATGATACCCAATTAAAGGTGATTATCATTACTTTTGACCCAAATAAAAATTAATGTTGAGTTATTATCAAATACAATAAAACCTTTAATTGTATTTTAATATTATTAGAATATTATTAAAATAATATAGAAAATTATAAAGAATTTAAAAATATTAAAAAAAAAAATGTTATTAATTTTATTTTAAAAGCTATGCACAGTGTGTGATTTTAACAATTTAGCTGATCAAAACCCCAAAAATTTTTTTTGTAAAAAAGTTGGTTATTCTGATTAAGAACCTTCCGGATAACTGGAGAATATAAAAAGTATTTAAAAAATGTTAACCGTTATTAAGTAACGGCACCTTGAACAGCACTGTAGTTGAAGACAAATATTATGCGAAGTATTTTTTTTGGCGAGATGTTCAAATTTGAATGTTTGTAACTTTATTGTTTTAAGCAGGATTTTTATGAATAATTTTTATTTGAAAGGGTGATGTGTTATCTATCACAGAGAGTAACAATAATTTGAAAAAACTTATAAAAAAAACAATCGTGGGGAATTTTCAGTCTTCAACTTTATTATCATTTTTTTTTGTCTCTATATTAATTTTTATTGTACAAAAACTAAAAAGTCCCACAAAGTCCCATTATTTAAATAGGACTTTTGTAATTGCTGATAGGTGGTCTTCCAAAATAGTAATAAACGTTTGCCCCAATTTGCCCCTTTTCAATTCGCAAAGCAATTACCAATCATGTGTCAACGTATTTGCTACTAACAAATTTTTGATGTTTGGTTTCTTGCATTAAAGAAGAGGAAAAGTTTAAGTGCTATTGAGTTTATTTCTGGAAATATTAGTACAACATTAAACAAAATTATTGATATTGATTCAATAAAATCATTTTCAAACAAAATAAATAATAATATCAATTGAAAATGGATGTTAGCGAATAGAATGGAAGCTTGGTTTTTACACTCAATTAGAAATTGGTTGAAAAAGTGATTGATTTATAAATTAAGGCAATTTTAATGATGTCCGGTAATACTGCAAGACGTTTTTTTTTTTTTGTAATGCCAAAAAGACTGCAGAAATTAATGGTCTGGATGTAGAATTGGTAAAGCATTTTCACATTATTTTGGAAAATCTCGAATGTGGTCTTGAAATAGATTCTGTTGCCTTTAAAAATTATGTCATAGAGACTGCAAAACTATAAATGGTTTTATATGCTCGCTATGCTACATAAAATTGAAAAATGTATTGTACCTATCGGCCAATTATCCGAAGAAGCCTAGGAGGCAAGAAATAAGGATTGTAAAAACTTTCGCGAAAATTTCACAAGAAAAACATCTAGATTTGCTACATAGACTATTAAAATCATCAGATTCATTAATTTGCAGCTTACGAAAACCACCAAAAACTAAAAGATCAAATGTAACACCTGAAGTTGTGTTACTGTTAAAAAGCCAGAATATATCTTTTGATGATGCTGATAAATAATTTTCATTGATTCAAATTTGTGAACAAATAGTAGATTTAAAAATACATATATTCATACATTTATACATTCATATATACATGCACACATACACTCATACACACATACACATATATTCTTAATAAAATTTGATTGAATTATATGAGAAGTAGGCGTGGCAGTTGTCCGATCACGCCCATTTTTTCAGTTTAGTGTTACGAAAATAGTTTATGCCAAATTTCATCAATATAGATTTCTTAATTACAAAAATATAGACTTTTGATCACTCAGAATGCTAAAATCTCACACTGTGCTATGGGACAAAATCGAAAAAAGTCAAGTCCAAAAATGTGAAATTTATTTATTTATTTATTAGAAAAATTAGCACAGTAAGCATGTTTTTTCTTGCTTAGGAGAATTCAAAAATGTATAAATATTTAAAATCGGTTCATATTTTCAAAATTTATAAGCCCCGACATGTTTTTTATCCTCGAGGTGTTCAAATTTGGTTCACTGTAGCGGCATCCGTGCTCCAGCTACACACTCCAGCTAATAATATTCTGAAAGCCTAACTCCTCCTTAATCGATGTTTCAAGTTTCATTAAAATCGGTTTAGTGATTTCAAAGATCCAGACTTATTACCATTTATTTTGCATTTGGCCCCACTGTGCATTATGACTACAAGATGATTTTTTTAAAAGCTTAGGTCCTCTTCCATTTCGAATAATTGCTTAGAAGATACATATTTATTACCAAAAATTTGCGTTCGGCCCCAGTATGTAGTGGTCCGGGAATGAGTATTCATCTAGAACCCATCATTTCTTGATATCATTATTTAAAGATTAACACCCCCTTTATCGTTATAAGTTTTCCATAGTGACTTTGGTCAATGATATAATTGTGTACTGACCCCCAGGAAATAAACTTACAGTCGGAAGTTTTTAATAATATTAAATATTAACAGAAAAATATTTTACCTTCAGTCATTTCACATGCATTTCCTTTTTTTACCTTTTCCTTCATATGTATAATAATTAGGTGAACTGTGTATAAATAAAAACTTTTATATTTACTGTATCTTCATTAATGTAATATATATTCTACTAAATGTCATTTCCAAATTACAAATGTATCCCACAAAAGTTGTAAAATATTATTAATATTAAATCTTTATACATTTTTGTTCTCCTTCACTTTATATATTTCTTTGAGTCATTGCAGGGTTATACAGGATACCAATCAACAATTAAAAGTACAAATTTTTTCCCCAAAATTTTAACAACAAAGTACAAATACATACATATGTGTGTATGTATATTTAGTATTTTTATATGTATGAATATACGCCACGAATATGAACCAGTAAATGAATGCAGCATGTAATTCATAAGATAAAATTCTTAAAAAAGAAATATTTACGTTATTCTACATGAAAATATGTATAAAACATGATGAAGTACTTTTTACACACATACATTGAAACATATACATACATAGAAATTAAGTGAAATTAAATATTTGTATGTCTGAAAAACTCGCATGTATCAAAAGAATAAGTAACAAAATACTGAAATATGGAAACCAAAAAATTATACTAAAGTAAAGGAAAAGTTTTTGGTTTCTTTTCATTTATAACCCCAGTTGATGTATAAATGAGAGAAAGAGAGAATGAAATGAAAATAAACAGGAAACAAGTCGCGTATTGTAATTATGGTGAATTTTGTTTTATCATTTAGTCACTGTAATACACCCCTCTTATTACAATCAAATATTCTCATATATATTTTGTTAATGAGTAAAATACAATGCAAACATATGAGTTATTTATGATACAAAGTAATTGTATGTATGTAAGTATATTAGATTGCTACAAAGAAAAAAAAAATAATAATAATAATAAAAAAAAAAAACGAATTTTCATATAGAAAATTTTGACTTTTTTACATTAATTAAGTTATGTAACTAAGACATAATTATCGATTAAACAAGATTTAAAAAATGTTTAAATCGGTTAGAAAATGCCAATGTTATATAAAAATTTACGATAAAATTGCATGAAATCAATCCTGCTTACGTGTGCATGAAACGTTTTAAATACACATAATGCATAACAGATCAGTATTTCATTTTTCGTTTTATTCTAATCCAGTAATAACACAAGATAAGAAACATGTTGTCAAAGTTAACTATCTAGAATATGTAAAAGTTTAAAAATGCAAATCAAGTCCGATATTGTCATGCAACGAAACATCAAAAAAATCTTAAATTAGAAAAATCGCGTAACCACTATAAAAAACATTTTCTAAGTTCTACATTTTAATATGAAAATATTTTTTACTTAACATTAAACATAGCCAATATTTTACCGAATCTTGTTTGAGGCTGTTTTCTCTTACAAAACATTTGCAACATCACAGAACAGCAAAACAATCTGTTTAAACTAGTGGTCACGCAAATTTAGTTTTCGGCTTTTTTGGATCACTCTAATGTACATCGTTGTAATTAAAAGGACTGAGATAGGTTAGCTTATTGTAAGCAAATAAATTTACATACATACATGGGCCATTATCCAAAATGTTTAACTCGGCTGAAGTTGGCTTTAATCTTTAACGCTTTAATCTTTAACTGGTCTGGCCAAACCATTTGCAGATTTCAATGATATAGTTTGATGATGATATCCGTTCTTTTTATACCCTCCACCACCACTAGTGGTGAAAGAGGTTATACTAAGTTTGTCGTTCCGTGTGTAACACCTAGAAAGAATCGTTTAAGACCCCATAAAGTAAATATATTCTTGGACTATATGAAATTCTGAGTCGATTAAGCAATGTCCGTCTGTCCGTCTGTTGAAAACATTCTCACGTCCAAACTAATTAAGCTATTCGAATGAAAATCACTCAGGTTATTTGGATTAATATTTATAAAAGTTTTCAAATATAATTTTTAAAAATTTTTGATAGCACCGTTGGGCAGAAATAATGTAATTCAACAGTAATGTTTAATTCATGACCGGTTAGTATGATTTATATAAATGCAAATTACGAATAGGGAAACTCTTATAGTTAGAATATTATAAGTACTTTGCTTTAATTTACTTATTTAGTTTTTCTAACATCATCAAAGAAACGGCTCTTTTATCGAATATTATAAATATAAATTTAAGGTAAGCGAAGATTTACAGAAATAATTGATCAATTTTATTATATTGATTATTATAATAAGTTTTACATTCGGTAAAATTAAAATGCTTATGAATAATATTGCATAGTGAAGCACAATAGGCCTATTTGGTGAATAAAACTGTTTTTACAAATCGAGCTTCAATTTTAACGCAATAGAAAGTTTCAGTTTTCGTTCTTTAAATCGACTTTGCAGAGAAATTTAAAAAATTTATGGAAAGTAGCATAAAAATAAAGTCATGTTTTTATTATTCAAGTTAGCTTAACTCATTTCCGACAGCTGTTGCGTTTTCGCATCAGTAGCTTTAACATCGCCTAATTATTTAATTATGCTGTCGATGATGAATTTTTTTATATTTATTGGATTAATATGTTGTCTTAAAGATAAGAGAAAAAATAAATTTTTTTATAAATACTCTGTCCAAAATTGAGTGTTGAAGTCAGGCGGATCAGATAAATGGTTGGTGTTGCGAAAACGCATCAATGGTTATTTCGGCGATATTTTCAGATCTGCTTTTCAAAAATATGTTTTTATGTTATGGATATATTCCAAATGTTTGAGTTAAAAATTGTACTATTTCTGAAATTTTCGATGCTCTATATTTCGGAATAAAAAATATGTAAGTTTGTTATAACAATCACAAAAACAAACTTTATGCCAAATTTCGTAAGGTTATCTTAATGGAATCGGGTAGTGGTCGGAAATAGGTTAAATATACATTTTCTACATTTAAATTGTAAGTGTAACAAAACTAAAAATAGAGATTCTTTACAAATACATACAGGGTATTAAAAAAACTAACAAAATAATTTATACCAATCAAACTACAAAAAAATCTTAGAAAAAAAATCGGGTTTTTTTTTATAAGAACTCTAATTTTGTAATTCATTGTCGGTAAAATACTTTTGATATATGCAAGAGATCACAGATTTTTGTTTCTCTCTGGCCTTTAGATTTCTTATAGAATAAAATTTTAATTTTCACTAAAAAACAGTTTTTTTTTTTGTGAAGATAGAATATAGTGAAAACATATTTTTGTTCATTTGGCTTTGCCACTACTATTTAATTTTCTTATAAAATTTAATTGTTTTTACTAAATGAAAAATATACTTTCATTTAAAATGATATATTCTTACTTTTACCAGGATAATCGACTTTTTGTAAGAAAGGCATCATAGATTTTCCTCTTTTTTCACATTTTACAGATCATTTGCCTAATAATTTGTTAAAATATATTATATACAATACTTAATCTTTATTAGAACATGTTCATACCACTACACTACACGCCAGAAATTAATAAATAAATTAGAAAATCACCACTTTCCGAATAATTTTTCCTATATAAAAACTGATGAAAACACTGTCTCAGTGGTGGAGGATATAAGATTCGGCGTGGCCGAATATAACATTCTCGCTTGTTATATTGTATATTATTTTACTAAAATCTTTTAAACTGAGCTTTCATCAGTTTACACACATTGTTTTATGATACATTTTTATTGATACATATATAAAAGAGTAACGTGATTGACTCATCATCCCACAGCATAAACGGCTGAAGCTAGAGAGACAAAATTTGGAACTTAGGTAGGTCTCCTCCCATATATATCCACTAAGACGCGATTTTTGGAAATTCGAATGTTTAGGGGGTAAAAAAGTGTAAAATCGGTAACCTTATATCTCCTAAACTAATAGAGATACAAAAAAAGTTGAATAATTATTGTAAATTATTTAAAAAAATAATTGGATAGGTGTCTGGTGCTTTTTTGAAAATCGACCTTTTTAGGGAGGAAACGGGTAAAACTCTATTTTGGTATTAGGAAATTAGGAATACAAGTTTGGTACCTTTTAGAAACTCGAACGTTTAAGAGGTAAAAATCGTACCTATTTTTGGTATTTTTTTCATAAAACATTTTTTATACCCTACACCACCAAAGGTGGTTGGGGTATTATGTGTTTGTGCAGAAGTTGTAACGCAGAGAAAAAATCTTCCGACCCCCACCTTAAAGTATACCGTTCGACTCAGAATCACTTTCTGAGTCGAACAGGTCGCAATTTTGAAGATAATTTGATGAAATTTGGTACATATGCTTTTTTCAACACAAGGACGAAGCCTATTGAATTTGGTTATGATCGGCCCATTATTTCACCTAGCCCCCATACAAATATCCTCCCGGAATAGAGTTTTAAAACTAACAGATGTCTTAAAAAGAGGAATATTTTAATAAAATTTAGTACAAATAAGTTTTATATCAGTAAAAATCCGTCTGCCAAATTTCATGAAGATCGGTCCATAACTGACCATAGCTCCCATACAAACTCCTCTCCCGAAAATCATTAACGTGCATAAATCCCATACAAATGTTAGTATTATGTTAATATTTAACACAAGTAAGTTGTACATATGTGTAAAAATAAAATTATGTGGATCGAAATGGTGTAGGGTATCATATAGTCGGGCTTGACCGACTATATCTTCTTCTCTCGTTTTTTTATATTTATTGCAATATTCATATCAGTATTTTAATATGGGATATCACTACAATTTATAAATTCATTGTAATACAATTTTTTTAAGAGCGTGAAATTATATTATATTCAAACTCAATAATGAATTTTCAATTATATTAAACTTAGAAACATGAAATTAAGTAAATGTAGTCCTTTGTGGATAAGAATTCACAAGAGTGGAATTTGTGGTACTTAAAGATACATGATCCTGTGGGTAAGAGTCCAAGATAGGGACTTTGTGGTACTTTTTTGTTCTTCTAATGTTACTTTTTAATTTTGAAAAAAGAAACCTGAAATTAAGGACATGTGGTCCTAAGTGAATGAGAATCCATAAAAGGGGACTTTGTGGTACTCTTTTGTTCTTCCAATGGTACTATTTGAATATTCTGTAATATTCATCCTAGAAACATAAAATCATAGATGTAAAGTCTTAAGTGGATCAGAATCCTTAAAAGGGATTTTGTGGTACTTTTTCCTTATTCTAATATACTTTTTCATTATTCTAATATTTATTTTTCTTTATTCAAATATTAGAAACCTGAGATTAAAGAGATATTGTTATTTATGGATGAGAATTCTCAAGCTCTATTAGCCACATTCTTTTATACTAAAAAATAATATTAGAAATACTTTAGTAGTGTTTTAACTTTTGAACATTAAAGATGTTAAAAATTGGTACTTTATTGGTACCCTACGAACATTCTAAACCAAAAGCATAAATTAAAATATTTTTTATTTATTTATTTATTTATTTATTTATTTATTTATTTATTTATTTATTTTTTTGTCAGAAATTTATCAAACATGCCTTTTGTACTTTTCGAAATCCAATTTTTTTTTTTAATTGTAAATTTTGGTATTTTTTTAAGTAAAATATTTAAAAAGTTTATTGTTGTTAATTTCGACACAACACCATTATTAAAAATGTTCCCACGGAAGTTAATAATCTTAGTTTAAATGTGGTATATAGTATAGTTTTTTTTTTTTTTTTTAATTTCCGCTAACGAAGTAGCGGGTTTAAAGCTCGTTCTTTCATATTTTGTCTTATGAGAGTAAAATACTTATAAAACCTCAAATGTTTGAAAAGAAATATTGTATGCATTTTTAGACCCAAAACAGGATGAAGGACATTAAGTGTAACGATGGGAAAAGGTATATCTTCAAGGTTATGCGATAGTGAAAAATATAACTTTTATAGTTCTAACCACTACTTATGAAGTTGTGGACCTTTTTTTGGTAGCCCTTCCATTAAAAATTTGATAGTTGTTTCAGTCACTTTTTTGTAACAGTTTTCCCATCTCCTTTTAAAATTTTCGATATTTTGGGACACTTTTTTGTACTCTTCAATTCTCTTTTCACAAGAGCCCAATATCTCTCTCCTGGTCTTATCTCCGGACAATTTGGACCTTTCTTGATACAAAAACTATGTTATTGTTTTGGCACCATTCCACAGTGTCACATTTGCAGTTTTAGAACGACAAAAATCCTGTTTTGGAAAAATTGGTCAGAAATTGTATATTCTGTTAATAGATGAGGCCGTAAACATTCCACTAAAAATGGGCGGGAAGAATCACTGCCACTCCCATACTGAAAAAAATTACTTTATTTGTAAGAATTTCGGAGATATTTATGTAAATTTGATTAAAATAAAGGATATTTTAAAAGTAGGCGTAGCAAGATCTAATCACACCAATCTTAGTGTAACATTTTCATAACAAATTTTCAGCCATTACCTTCAAATGTTTAAGCAATTCTTCAAAAATTGCTAATATGAGGTACCGCACATTTTTTCTAATATTTTAAAAGATCGCAAAAAGTCGCAGCCTATATTCTCAAATATAATTTAATAGATGTTTTCTTTTACAACAATCGTGTTTTTAGATTGGAACTCGTTGGAACTTTTTAGTTCCAGTCCATTAAATATAGAATTCCCCAAAAACTATATTTTTTAATATTATGATTTCTTTTAAATGAAAAACAATATATTCAGTATTGGTTTTTTAACTTAGCAAATTAAAGCAGAATAATTGGGATACATTTATTATTACATACCAAAAAAATCCTATCAATATCTGCAGTATTTACTGAGATATATGAAGTTAAAGTTAACATACTTCTTCACAAAAGTTTTAAATAAAATTAAAATGTTTTTATAAGTTGCAACTTTGGAGATCCATAATTCGCGTCTTGCACGCTTTTCAACATTCTTAGTATTTTTTCCATAATATATGATATGTTTACTAATAAATGCGAAAAGAATTACTTCAATTATTATGCTTTTATTTTCGTATTTTTGTCGTTCTAATTTGGATAAATGTGACACTGTGCATTCGAATGCTTTCTTACCGTAGTGATATGATGCTTAATCGAGCCAAAAATATGTGGACATATTATGCTCTCTTATGAAAGAAAGAAGCCTTTTTTTGCAAACATTCTTTATTTTGTGAATAGCTTCTTCTGTCGCAACTGCTTAAAGCTTGCCATACTCGGAATATTTTAGGAAATTTTGTCAGCTTTTGGGTCTTAAATTTATTTTTCACATTTCCTCGAGAATTAGCAACATTAAATTTAGACCCCGGAAGCTGCAAAAAATTTGCCAGTACATACCTTTCGCCATCCATTATACAACATAAGTATTTTTGTATGAAATTTGATTTTTGTGCTTTTCTACCAGATGTGTTTGGAGCTCTTTTCAATATGCTTTCAATTTTTTTGTCCTTCCCAATATCATAAAAACCTTTTTGTCTTCCCGAGCCAGATTTACTATCAATGGCCAAATGCTCCTGATACTGTTCAATAACAATGGGAACAGTATGATAGCAGACTTTTAATTCTTAGGCCAATTTTTTGTAGGACCAATTTGTATTTTTTTTTTTTTTTTGAAAATTTTGAATAATTTTTCCGTATACTTCTTTTTTGTCACTCATTTAACAAATAGATAGCAGACTTTTAATTCTTAGGCCAATTTTTTGTAGGACCAATTTGTATTTTTTTTTTTTTTTTTTGAAAATTTTGAATAATTTTACCATATACTTCTTTTTTGTCACTCATTTAACAAATAGACATGGTTGTAATTAAAAATATTAACTGATATATTTTTCAAAGTTAACCTAAATCAAAAAAAAGTTAAGAGGCAAAACGTGTGCAATTTTATTATCTCACTTCTATTTTTAAATAATTATATTTTCTGAATCGAAAGAGGTCCTTCAGTCTGAATGTTTGTAATTGGAGCAATACTTGCAATAGGAATAACAGTAACGAATTTCATTAAAATCGGAGATATCAAATCCAAAAATGTCTGTTTTGTGTCAGTTTTGATATGGAATTACTCTATGTTTATATTGTTCGTACAGGGATTTAATTCCTTTACGATTTGGGTTTGGGCTTTATAAAGAAGATATGATCAATTATGGACCAATGATTCTCATAAAATTTAACAATTAAATCTGCAATCGAAAATCTCTTTGTTTTCTCTGTGTGGCGGTACCAAAGCAAAGTTTGTGGTTTATAATTAAACACCAGCAGAATGTAGTATGTATTTTCGTTGCCACTTCATCAGCACTCGTGGTGTCTTATCCATTTCTGTTTCGTTGAAACCTAAATATTTAATCTTCACTTTTACTGTAAAGCTTCGCTATAAGTTTAGTTTTATTTGAGGTTGTTATAGAAGAAAAAATCCATAAGAAATAGAAAAATAAAGAACTCAATAGAAGGTATAACAAAATCGAAACAAAAAATTTTTTTCTCGTACATTTTAAAGTTTAACTGATGTTAGTCCTTTAATAAATTTATTCATATTTGTGTGAACATGTGTATTAGTATGTATTTAATATACATATCTGTAGTAGTTACAAACAAAATAATGTAAAAACTTAAATATTATACATACATACTTTAAGTAGATGTGTAAATTTATGTATGTAAGTGTTTGTACATACATGGATACGTATGTATGTATGTAAAACTTTTTTTTTTAAGTTTTTGTTTCATTTTCGTATTTAGCTGGAGGATATTTTGTAACCCAACCAAAAAGAAAAAACAAAGTGATAAAGAAATAAGGCTACATGTGGTCTTACTGACACTACCACTAACACATATACTATTTACTCGTACACACTCCCTTACACATACGAATAAAATTGGTATAGTCAACATGCAATCTGCTGTTGTTACAAAATACAGTCATTTCAATTTTCCATTTTCGGTAGATGCTGCTACACTTAGAGGAAAATATTTTGGAGTTAAAAGAAATTATTTTTGAAATAATTATTGGAAAAGTACAAATATTATTTTCAAATTACTTTGGCCAATAATCAAATTGTAAACCAAAATGTTTTTACATACAGTTATCCGGTGAAAAATAATAATAATAAAAAGATGTTTATAGTTAAGTCCCTGGTAAAATTTAAATCCATTAAATTTTTTTCCCATGTAGTGTTTCATTTTAGGCGCTGCTGGTCTTTATTTTTCCAGACTTCCACCATTGATACTTGTATGTATGTTGTTATCAGCATCAATTTATGTATTTGTCTTATAATACAACCGCTTCTCCCAATGTTGTCGTTGTATTACAAATTTTGTATGTGTAATACCATAATTTGTATATTGAATATGATGGCGTTGAAGTTGCTTTTGCTGCTGTTGCCGATGATAATGATCATTGTAAAGTGTAAGCGGTAAATAACCCACTGAGACCAATTGTCTATAAATACCATAAAGGCAAGACACTCTATATACATATACAAATACTTGGTCATTGTAGCAGAAAATAAGCGCCACATTGTAGGAATAGGAGTTATCGTGATGCGTTGAAAGGATTTGTTTTTATTATATGATTTTAATTAATAGGATTTCAAACGTTAAATAAAATAAACGAGATTTGTCTGTGTGTGTTTGCTTTTATCGACAGCAAAATTATGATTTATTCTTCTTTTTGGGTTTTTGAAAGAAATGTGGAGAATCAACAAATATTTATTTATTTACACAGAGAAAACTGATTTGTTGTGGCAACCGAATTTATTGCCAATCGAATTTGGTTGGTCCCAACTGTTAACTCGTAATTCGGTTGCTATCACCGCATAATTCGATACTCGTAACTGTTTTAAAAATATTTGTAATACTATTGTGAATGATTAGTCAATTTTATAACCTTTTTTGAAATTAATTTTATTAAAGATAGAACCCAAAAATACAATGAATATACTTAAAAATATACTGGATAAGGTTTTCGGTCAGTCCTGCTAAGAAATTTATGGTTTTGAATGCAGTTTTATAAAAAAATGTAAACAGTAGTGTTGGTTGGCACGGCGGAACTTTTATAAAGTGGTGAGTATTAACTAAAAAGGAATAGTGAATGAATTATATCAAAGAAATATTGAAAATAAGTTTGGTAATATATTTCTTACCTTTGATTTCAACACATTTTTCAATAATGGCAATCAGAGAATGATAACTACCAATGAAGTATACAGCTACTAATTCAAAATTGGCTTAACATCTGGGATTTTGAGTTTGTTTTGTATCCTATAAAATATAAAAGCGTTAAAGATATAGTTTTAAACAAGTAAGTAAGTAAGTTATAGTCTGTCAAACCGATATCAACATATGACATTTGTGCGGGATTTATGTACTTTTAAATTATCTTCGAAAGAGGTAGAGAAAAGGATCAACAATGGCAGCTATGGACAATTCTGTTGAAATTTAATCAGGTATTTTAGAGATATAAAAAATATTTGTTCTGAATTCTGTAGAAACATGCTGGTATTCAGGATATTTATGAGCAGCAAACCCCTATCCTGAAAAGATATTTGTATGGGGCTTTGTGAAGTAATAGACCGATTAAAATCAATTTCTATTGAGTTCTTCTTATGTTTATTAAAGTCAAATTGCTTTGACTTTTTCATGAACAAACATAGGGGATCGTTAAATAGAAAATAATTCGAATACTTCAACCACGGTCTTAAACAAGTACTTTTGACCGCTTCAAACATCAACACAAATGGATTATATACCAACAACCTATGATGATGTAGGGTTCAAATAATTCATAACATACATTTCTAACCTTTATATCTTGTATATATAACTGTTAACGGAATATTTATCATTCAGAGTCCCATAGTCGTAAGGTTAGCAAGTCGGAATTAACTTGACATAGAAATGCTGGTGTGAGCAACTAAACCATTAAAAATCATTACCTAAAGGTGAAAATGTGTATAACAAAGTAACACATCGATATATCTAAAGGGATAATGTCTAATAATCGTTTACTTACTTCAAGAAACATTTTCAACCAAACTGAAACTTCCTTGTGCAAACCTGATCGTAAGAAATTTATACATACGGGAAAAAAAGAACTTATGTAGATGAATGCATATTTGTTTCAATAATTATATACTTAACAATATTCCACGGTAGCAGATCAATAAATGTTATTACTTCTTATAATAAAATCATAAGTATGTATTCAACATTATTATATTCTATTATTTATTATTAAAATTGTAATTCTATTTGTATTTTTTTAAAAAAATTTCAAAATATAAAATTATAAGTTATATGATAAGTACTACTTTCTGCCTTTGGATAAACCGAATTAATTTATTTTTTGTTACTTGAACCGAATTATATTGACTGCAGTATTGAAAATATAGTTAATATTTAAATTTTCATAACACAAATAAAATTATTAATATCAAATATCAATATTTATTGGAAATACAGGAATTCAGTTCGGTTGCTAATCCCGTATTAGTTTAGTTCTCTTTTAGACCAATACAATTGATTACAGTAACTATCACAAACATGTTGATAACAACGTTCTTATTACTAATAATATATCAAATATTAGTATTTCTAACCATTTTCCAACAAATCTCTTTTCTGTGTGTAGACTTATTGTATTATATATTAATGTAAAAATATAAGATGCAAATGAGAGGTGGACAATTTTATGGATTAAGAATTTGTGTGTGAGCGATTTTAATATTGAATAACAAAAATGGAAAATTCCAAAAGTAATAAACATTTTGAAATTACTTTGGTTGATATTTTGATGATTTAGCCGGCCAAATACAATTTTTTTATTATGGAATTTGATGAAAAAGGGCTTGTATATTTAAAAGAATTTTTTATATAATAAATGTATAACTACGCTTCAAAGTAAGATGTTTTTTTTTAAGGAGTGCGATCGAAAAAATCTTAACACTCGTTTTGCCTTATAACTTTTTTCCGCAGCAATATGAAATTTTTTTTTTTTGAACTAGTTATCTTTGAAAAATATGTCAGTTATTATTTTTAATGACAACCATGTTGATTTGTTGTGAGTTTGATCGAAATGAGTGACAAAAAAAAAATGTACGTGCTATAAATTATTAAAGAATTAAAATAAAAAAATCTAAATTGGTCCTACAAATAATTGGCCAAAGTATTAAATGTTTGCTGTCAAACTATTTCCAAGGTTATTTAACAGTTTCAAGGGAATTCGACCATTGATAGGAAACATGGTTCGGGAAGAAAAAAAGTCCACATGATATTGGGAAGACCAAGAAAATTGAAAGCATATTGAAAGTAACTCCAAACACATCTGGTAGAAAAGTAGCCCGGTTAAAAAAAATTAGAAGCATAGAATAGTGCACGGAAATTAAAACCAAATTTCATACAAAAATACTCATGTTGTATAAAGAATGAAGAAACGTACACTGCCGCTCACTTGAATACGACACATACACAAATTAATTTTGGCATTTAATATTTCGCTAGTGAATAATAACTAAAGCAAATTTTTTTAAATTTCAATTTAACTTTATTTACACGATATATTATAATTCAGAACAATTCAGTAGTACGATTCAGTAACTTTTAACGATTCGACAATCGCTAGACTTGTCAATAGCATTTGTTGTTGGCAGTAACGATTGTACTAAGTATTCTTAAACGATTGTTGTCATGTGGCATCTCCCTACAAGGAAATACCGAAAGAAAGTAAAGTTCCAAACCAAATAAAAAGAAAAACAAACTAATTTGAGACAAATCGAAATTTTTTTAACAATTTTAAGACCGCGATTGATTAAATTATGTCTTTGATATTGATTAAGATATGTTTCAGTTAATGGTTTTCTTCGAAATGATCACTACTCCCAAAAAAGTGGAAGCACGGACTATAACCTTGGAAGCACATATTACAACCACAGAAGAGCGACTAAGTAATAGGGTTGACTTCTTGGCTACCTTTAGTTGTTAATATAACAACACAAAAATGTTTGTCTTTAAGTTGACCTAAACAAGTATCGTTAAAAGTGTTACAGAATAACGAAATTGACAATTTTGTTGTTTACTATTTTTAACGATTCGATTATCGTTAAAACAATCGCACTACAGGAATACGTGTTAAAAACAAAAAAAAAAAAAAAAAAAAAAAAAAAATTAAAATAATGACTAAAAGTGTTGGCTCATCACATTACTACATGCAGCTTTAAATTCAATAAAAGCTTAAACTTTCGAACTTTTTCAATAACAACTTTAAAAATTTTAGATTCTTGGTTATTTTAGTAATGTGTACTTCCTCTTTTATTAGAGATAACCTCAAAAATGCGGTTTGGAATTGTGTCATAAAAGCTTTTTATGTAATGCAAAGAAATCGTACTCCACGCTTTGTTAATGGCTTCAATTAGGTCGGATTTGATTTCATATTGTTTCCCAGATTCATACACTTTACGAGCTAACCATCCCCGTACATTTTCCATTATATTTAAATCCGGGGATTATGGCGGCCAATCAAGTAATGTCACATTTTGTTTTCTAATCCAGTTTTTAACCACATTTGTAGTAGGTGCATTATCATGTTGATATGTCCATGACATATTTTAATATAATTTTGATTGTAAAAATTACGAGATCCTAAAGATCATGTTTCTTTAGGTTTTTGAAGATCAAGGTATTTAAGTTTGACGCTTTGTTGCTAATCTATTATATAAGTTTCATTATAAGACAATTTTGCTGAAAGTTTAGGTCATTCTCTACAACATTATTTTATATTACTTTTTGCTGAGACCAGCAGTTTTAGAGTTTGATACTAATTAAGACTTTTTTGCGATCGGTCCACTGTGTGGTTGTTACATAATAATTTCACTTTCCTTTAAATTTTGTAAAAAGCTTTATTTTAAAAGGATACTATAATGAAATTAATATTTGCCCTTGAAGGAAATTTAAAAAAACCTTTATTAAATAATTACAGTGTACTCGCGGTAATGTCAACATCCAATATAATGAACTATCCACTAATGTGAACACTCAGTTTTTTATATGGGCGCTCTAAATAGTGAACAAAGTTTAATGGCTCTAAATAGTGAAAAATTTTTTATTTAATTTTTGGGGATTTTTTAATTTGTAGAAGCATTTATTTTTAATGTTGGGAATCCCCGATTAATAAATACCATAGTATGCCATTATTTTAAAGGTATTTAATGATAGTCGCTTTATGTAACTTGTTGCGGTAGGTTCGTGAATTTATTTTTAAAATGTCTAAAAACAGTCGAAAGTTTGTATCCTAAAATGAAAAATGCGAAATTTTGGAATATTTAAAAAAAGGATCGAGTGTTACAGTGTTAAGTAAAAAGTATAAAGTTGCAAAATCAACGATATGTTCAATAAAAAATAAAAAAAAAACAATATTTTAAAATGTGTGAACAATACGTTATATGGACCCGGAAAACGCAAAACATTACGATCTTCAGAGCTTCCAAAAATGGAAAAATCGCTCTATAAGTGGTTTATTTGCATGCGGAATAAAAACCTCCCTGTAAGTGGGTTGATGTTGAAAGAGAAAGCCAAACAAATTCACAAAAACATAAGTGAAAACGGAAATGACTTCAATGCTAGCGATGGGTGGCTACAAAAATTTAAAAAGAGATACGGAATTCGGCTCCTTCAGATAAGCGGTGAAAAACTTTCTGCGCAATCTCAGTTCGTAAATCCTTTTAAAATTAAATTGAAAGCAAAGATAGAAGATTTGGGTTTATCCAATGATCAGTTGTATAATGCCGATGAGTCTGGTCTATATTGGAAACTTCTCTCACAAAAGACATATGTAACGTCATTGGAGAAAAGCGCTCCAGGTGCAAAATTGGAAAAGCAAAGGATAACATTTTTATGCTGTGCAAATGCATCAGGATCTCATAAAATAAAACTTTTAGTAATAGGAAAATCGAAAAATCTTCGCAGTTTTAAAAATTTTATCTGTCCCGTAAACTACAGAAATTCAAAGTCTACTTGGATGACTTCTTCCATTTTTAAAGAATGGTTTCACAACTGTTTTGTGCCAGAGGTAAGTAAACATGTAAAAATAGTTCAATTGGGACTCTTACTGTTTTATTTTTCATGAAGGTAACAGATTTTTTAACGAAGAAAGGATTACCAGTAAAAGCTTTACTCCTAATAGATAATGCCCCATCCCATCCACCAGAATCCGACCTTAAATCCTAGGATGGTTCCATAGAAGCTATGTTCATGCCTCCAAATGTAACGGCTCTGATCCAGCCAATGGATCAAAATGCAATTAGAATCACCAAACTTCATTATAGGAACAGTCTTCTGGCAACAATTATTGCAAAAGAGGGGGATTTGCTTGAATCGATGAAAAAAATCACACTTAAAGAAGGAGTTTCTATTCTAGAGGCATCCTGGAACCGAGTTGGTAAAGAAACTTTAACTGTTGGAAAAATATTTTGAATATAGTAAATGATGAAGACGATCCTGAATTTAATGTTCCTTTGAGCGTTTTAAAAGAAAAGTGGCAATCAGATGTTAGATCTTTAGAAAATACTGCTGCAGATCTTCTACAGACATTGTGCCCTCAGGAAGTATTTACTGCTGTAAACATTAGAGATTGGATCAATAATCCTTGTGAGGACGTCACGCCATTTGATGAAAATGATTTAATTGAAGAGCCCGACGATGATGACGACTGTTTTATTGAAGCGCCTGAAAACAACATGAAAGCCAAAGAAGCTGTCGAAATTTTTAACAAAGCTGTCCAATGGGCTGAATTTCAAATGGTCGATCAAACTGACATTAAAGTATTGAAAAAAATCAGAGAATTGGCAGTAAATAAGCTGGTCGAACAAAAGAAAAAACAGAAAATAATAACCGATTATTTCCATATTTAATTATATATGTATGTACCTATCTTTTTTCATTGTAAATTTTATTTATTTTTTTGTCGTAATATTTTGTTTGTTTTTTATGTACATGCTACGTATGTACTCTTTATAAAATGGATTTTTAAAAACTTTTTACGTTCCAAATAAATTACAAAAAGTTTTTTTTAGTAATCTTTGCATTTTCATTCCTTGCAGAAATGATTTTTAGAAAGAATAATATATATAAAAAAAATCACAATCGAAAATGTGAACAAATTCGAAAATATGAACTACCCCGACATTAATTAGTTCACATTATCGAGAGTTCGCTGTATATAACTTTTCTTTGCTTACTAGTTATCAACAAAGGCACCTTGATTTCTTTATAACATTCGTATGCAATTTTATGTAAATAGCCTTGGAATTTATTAAAGATTTTTAAATGAATACTTTTGCTCTTTTATGATGCAATTCATATTGAAGAATCTAAAAAATTACAACAAATCTAATTACGACACATCAAGGCTTACAGAAAAAAAAAAAAAAACATATAATATAAGCACTCACTCTCTTACATATGGATACTCTAAATTTGTATAAAAACGACAACTATTTTTTTCTTGTTCTATTTTCTATTAAGAAATGAAATCAACTCGTACTTATATAAATAAAATATTCAAAATATTCAACATACGAACAATTTGTTTTTATAACAAACCAACCAACATTGAGTAACGTACACAATCATATATACATACATATATACATTTGCAATATGCCACATGACAAACCATTGTCGTATTATATGCATTGTTGGCAAAATGTTGCAAATAGAACACAGTAATGGAAGTACATACATACAAATACACAAAATACAGTATTCTCCTTCAAAAATACAAATTTTGTAGAAAAAAAAAAAAAATCCAAATAAATAAAGGAAACAAAATTGCAATAAAAAAATAAAAAATAAAATAAAAATAGAAAAAATCTTGTATTAAAATACCTACTGTATTCATTTGTGTGTGCACTTAAATATTTGAAAATAAAGGGTGACAAAATATAAAGTGTTGCGGTACAGAAAAAATTTACACTTTTTCTCTGAACTGATACTCAATATCATCAGGTAGGTGCATAATCTGTATAATCTAATATATTGTCCTTTCCCGAAAGCAGTTAGCACCAAAATAACAGCAAAAAGTTTTTTTTTTTGTAAATTTTTTACTAATAATATTTTTTAATAAAAAAGGTAAAAAGGGCATTACACTTTTAACTATTTTCAATATAAGTGATTTTTATGAATACTATAATCCTCCTTTTGATTAATAAGGTAATGGTTCTTCTGCCAAAAAGATTTAAATTTGTTTATATCAGCTTCTCTTAATAAAATGCCCTGTTCATCTATGTATACATATGTTTATTTATGTGTTATTTAACCAAAAAAAGAAAACAAATACATACAAGTACATATTCATGTGCATGTATGTTTATGTGTATATACTTACATTATTGTATATGTATTAAACTAACTTGTATTGTTGCCATTTCTGTATGCATTTTTAACATAGAATTTTAACTAGGACTCTCTCTTTTCTTTCGTTTTGCCATTTTTCATTTTTATTTTTTTGGTTATTTTGGGCATGTTTTTCAAGACACAACAATTGCAATAATTTTGTTACAAAATATTGTTAAGCCATTCTGGGTTTTGTTAAATTTTTGTTTTTATTTAAACAAAAGACCTTGTTGTTTCTACTTTAACATACCAAGTATTTTTGTTAAACAAATTCCTTGTTTTCCAAAGAAATTATAAAGTGAAAAAACATTTTATTTTAGTTTATTGTGTTTTCTACGAACACAAAAAAGTAGCAACAGTGTTTGATTTAAGTACCCAAAAGTAGGAGTGTTGAATTAATTTATACCTTTCATAAAGGTGTTTTAAATTGGTGTAATTTTAAGCACGTTAAACTAAAGGGGATACTGTTTGTGAATTTTTGTTAACAAATACTTAAATTTAAAAAATATACATACGGTACTATATACATATATGTATTCAGGGTTTAAAATATTTAACCTTTAAATTTAGCTTACATATTTGCTATTTGATATATGAGGTTAAATTTTATTATGAATTTTTTAATTTTTCGAGTCTAAAGTAAATAGTATATAGCAGGGGTGGGCACAAAAGTCACTTGAAAGACTATATTTAAAAAAAAAAATATACGTTTCAAATAATACTAAAAATTATAAAATTAATACATTTTATTATTTTATTGAAAAATTACACAAGATGTTACAAAATGAGAAAAAATTTCTGCGGCACGGGGTTTCTCAGTTAATTCAGATACACAGTATTAATATGTACAAAGCCTCTAATCTACTTTTTATACCCACCATCAAAAAGATGGGGGGTATATTGATTTTGTCATTCCGTGTGTAACATGTCGAAGGAATCATCTAAGACCCCACAAAGTATATATTTTATGGGTCCTGGTTTGATTCTGAGTCGATCTAGCTATGTCCGTCCGTCTGTCCGTCTCTCTGTCCGTCTGTTGAAAGCAGGATAGGGCTCGAACGGGACAACGTAGGGGGACGAAATTTAACACAAATATTTGCCTTATATAAGGTTTGTTTGGGATTGAAAATGGGCAAAATCGGTTAATAAACAAAAAAGTTATGGGCTAAAAACTGGAAACACAAGGTGGTCGTTTTAAACTTTTCTGCTGATATTTCTTCAACA